>WOXC01011889.1:0-549355 GCA_011680675.1 Gymnobelideus leadbeateri
AAGGATGAAGGAAAAGTATGAAATGAGAGTCAACAGCCTGACTGAGGAAAATAACACCTTAAAAAATAGACTAACTCAAATGGCAAAAGAGGCTCAAAAAGGCAATGAGGAGAGGAATGCCTTAAAAAGCCAAATTTGCCAGATGGAAAAAGAACCTCAAAAGCTCACTGAGGAAAATCTTTCCTTTGCATTTAAAATGGACCAAAGGGAAGCTAGTGACTTTTTGAGAAATCAAGATGCTGTTAAACAGATCCAAGCCATTGAAAGAATAGAAGGCAATGTGAAATATCTCATGGGAAAAACCACTGACTTGGAAAATATGTCCAGGAGAGATAATTTAAAAATTATTGGACTACCTTAAACCCATGATCAAAGAAAAAACCTTGAAATCATCCTCCAAGAAATTCTCAAGGAAAACTGCCCTGATGTTTTAGATCCAGAGAGCAAAATAGAGGTTGAAAGAATCCATTGATCACCCCCTGAAAAAGATCTCAAAAAGAAAATTCCTAGGAATATTACAGCCAGGTTCCAGAATTCCCAGATCAAGGAGAGAATATTACAAGCAGCCAGTATTAAACAATTTGAATATTGTGGAAACACAATCAGGATACCATAGGACCTGGCAGCTTCTACACTGAGGGTTTGAGGGGCCTGGAATATGATATTCTGCAGGTCAAAGGACCTAAGATGAAAACTAGGAATCACCTACCGAGCAAAACTGAGTATCATATTTCAGGGGAAAATATGGTCATTCAGTGGATTAAAAGACTTCCAAGTATTCTTTTTTTTTTATCTGCTTTTCTTTTTTTTTTTTGAAAAAATGCTTTATTAACTTCTGTTTTACATCATTCATTTCCGCCAGATTTTGAGTTACAATCATTTTCCCCCCATTATTCCCCTACCCAACCTCCCAGAATAGTAGTCCCACAAGATATCACTTCCTCCAATCTGCTCTCTCCCATACCTTCTCCCATACCCCCTTCGACTTTTCCATTAGAGGAAGGTGAATCTTTGTGTTCCAATGCCTGCACATCTTATCTCCCAATTATAAGCAAAAGAGTATTAATAATAGTATCTATATATATTTGAAACATTTAATGTTAAGACCTCGAATTTCAGATCCATTTCCTTCCTCCTTGTCACCCATTCCCTCTGGGGAGATAAGTAATTCAGTATATGTTGTACATGTCTAGCTATGCAAAACATTATCATAGTAGATATATTGTACAAGGCTGCTTATAATTCCCTCCCACTCATCCCACCCCCGACCTGGTCCATTCCCTACATAATCCTGTCCCTCTTCTATAGTGAGTACTTCCAACCTCCCCTCACCCCAAGGATGCCCTCCCATCCATCATCCCTCCTCTCATCCCCCTTCCCCCTATCCTGCTGCAGGTTGACATATCCCATTTAGTATGTATGTCATTTTCTCCCTGAACCAAATTCAATGTGAATGTGGTTTGCCTTTTTAGCCTTCCTTATTCTCCCCCTCCTTTGCACCCACTTCCCCTACATGAGATAGTTTACCCTATCATGTCTCTCCCCATCTCCTCTTGCCACTTTCCTCTCTCACCTCATAATTTCATCCCTTGAGTACTCTCCCTTCCCAACAAAATCAACCTATGCCCTCTATCCATATATAACTGTAACCCTATACACACACATTCACATATGTATTCGTATGACCACACCCCCTTCTTCCATTATTTTCATAGTGAGAAAGATATCATCAGTCACAGATATTGCTTTTCCATATAGGAATGTAAATAGTTCAACTTTGATAAGTTCCTTTTGATTTCTTTTCCCTGATTACCTTCTCAGGCATCTCTTCCTTCTTGTGTCTGGATGTCAAATTTTCTATTCAACACTGGTTTTTTCCTCAAGAATGCTTGAAAGTCCTCTATTCCACTGAATGACCATATTTTCCCCTGAAACAAAATACTCAGTTTTGCTGGGTAGGTGACCCTTGGGTTCATTCCCAGTTCTTTTGCCCTCTGGAATATCATATTCCATGCCCTTGGATCCCTCAGTGTAGAAGTTGCCAGGTCCTGGGCTATTCTGATTGTGTTTCCACAATATTGAAATAGTTTCTTCCTGGCTGCTTGTAGTATTTTCTCCTTGATCTGGGGATTCTGGAACCTGGCTATAATATTCCTGGGAGTTTTCTTTTTGGGGATCTTTTTCAGGAGGTGATCTGTGGATTCTTTCAACCTCTATTTTGCCCTCTGGATCTAAAACATCAGGGCAGTTTTCCTTGAGAATTTCTTTAAGGGTGATTTCTAGGTTCTTTCCTTGATCATGGCTTCCAGGTAGTCCAATAATTTTTAAATTGTCTCTCCTGGATCTATTCTCCAGGTCAGTGGTTTTTCCCATGAGATATTTCACATTGCCTTCTAATCTTTCGTTTGTTCGGATCTGCTTAACAGCATCTTGATTTCTCATAAAGTCACTAGCTTCCATTTGCTCCAGTCTAACTCTGAAGGAATGAATCTCCTCAGTGAGCTTTTGAGATTCTTTTTCCATCTGGCAAATTTGACTTTTTAAGGCATTCTTCTCCTCATTGCCCTTTTTGGGCCTCCTTTGCCATTTGAGTTAGTCTATTTTTTAAGGTGTTGTTTTCCTCAGTCAGGCTGTTGACCCTCATTTCATACTTTTCCTGCATCCTTCTCATTTCTCTTTCCAATTTTTCCTCCACTTCTCTTATTTGATTTTTTAAAGTCCTTCTTAAGGTCCTCTATGGCCTGCAACCCACTCATGTTTTCCCCTGGGGCTTTTGGAGCAGGACTTCTGACCTCACAGTCCTTTTCCGCTCTATGCCCCCAAAATAGGAGTCTAGGGTTGCATTTTTCTGTTTCCTTTGCCTTGGCATGTTGCCACTTAATTGCTTGACTTTTGGGCTTGTTGCCACACTATGGCTTTAAGGCCAGCTAGAGGAATTTTCGTCCCGAAAGTGTGGGGGGGCAACTTCCGTTTCTGGCAAGCTGTAAACCCACCCACAACTTCCACCCTAGATCACAGTCCAGATCCAGGGAGGTTAAAGCAAGAGTGATTACCCCCCAAGACTGATCGCTGGATCTCCCCACGATTAGTAGGCTGGGAGCCAGAGCTGCCTCTGAAAACTACAAAATGGCGTGTCTCCTCAGAGGCTTCTAGCCCCCAGGGGAGGGAGCTGACGCATTCTCCAAATACAGGTCCCAAAGTCCATAGGACACTAACCTCTTACTTTGTCCTAGGCATGTCTATGTTGATAATTCTGGAGTCGCCACAGCTCCTGGTGTTCTGGGGTTCCTCCAGCCGGCTGCTGGCCCTGCCGCCCTGGAGCTAAAACCTCGGCTCATGCGGACCTGGGCTTGGCTCGGCTCAGCTCTTGCGCTCTGCGCTCTGCTTGTTGCCGGCTCCCAGACCACTGCGCTGGTCCTTCCTGCAGGGCTGCTGGGCTGTCCTCAGCGGGAGGTTAGCTTCTCTGTGTTGTTCTGTGGGTGCTGGGGCTCCAGAAGTTGTTCACAGTCCTTTTTTACATAGTTTGTGGGGAATCTGGGGGCAGAGAGGCTTGGAAGAGCTGTTTCTACTCATCTTGGCTCCGCCTCCCGACTTCCAAGTATTCTTGAAGAAAAAAAAAACAGACGAATAGAAAATTTGACATTCAGATACAAGAAGCAAGAGAAGCTTGAGAAGGTAAACAGGGAAAAGAAATCATAAGGAACTCATCAAGTTGAACTATTTACATTCCTACATGGAAAATGATAATTGTAACTTAGAAAGCTTTTCTCAGTATGAAAACAGTTGAAGGGAATATATATATATATATATTAGTATCTTTGCCAAGAAACCCCAAATGGAGTTGGACACAACTGAACAACAACAAAGGAAGTACTTTCTTTTCCCATTTCCTTAAGGGTTTAAACTCAAGATCAGAGGGAGGAGGTCTTTTTCATTAATTCAGGCCTCCTGTGACCACCTGGAGTTGGGGGAAGAGCCCTTGAGAAGACTGGTGAAAAAAAGGATTGAGTTATTTTAGAAGAATAATTCTCCAGGGGTTTTCCCCAAATATTAATAGACTAGATCAGGGCTTCTTAACCTTTTTTCTACTCATGACCCTTTCAGCACTTCTTAAATTGTGTGTCACAACCCAACCCACAGTTTAAGAAGAGCTGGACTAGAGTTTGTTTGTTTGTTTTTTAAATAGAGAATATTAATGCTGAATTAGACAGAAAATTTTCCTTGTTCAGCATTTCTATAAATGTTACTTCAAAATGTCTTGTGTTAGAGAGATGCTAAGCGGCATAAGGGAACTCTGTCAGCAGGGACCTTTTTCCCTTCAAGCAGAACCATGTTTGGATTAGTATAATGATAAATTAATCAAAAAAATTTGTCAGGCAGACATGCCTAAAACCTATAGTTTTAATATTATTTTCAGCAAAGAGGAAATGAAATAACTTTTTTACAGATGGCATGATGATTTATTTATAAAACCTTGGCTTCCACTAAACAATTAGTTGAAATAGCTAATAAATTCAGCAAAGTAGCAGGATAGAAAATAAACCCATAAATAATTATCAACCATCAAAACCCAACAGGAAGAGATAGAGAAATTCCACTTAAATGACTTCTGAAGGTATAAAAGATATAGGAGTCCACTTGTCAAAACTTTCTAAGGAATTATATGATACAAATAGAAAAGGCAAAAAACAGAAATAGAGAAATAGTAATATTACTCATGGTGGTCCTATGCCAATATAATGAAAATGATAATATTACCCAAATAAATGAACATATTCAATGTTATAACAAATCAAATGATAAAAGACTGGCTTTATAGAACTGGAAAAATAGTAACAAAAGTCACTTTGCATAGCCAAAATTCTAGAATCTGAGGGGAAATAATGAAAAATGTGGTAAGGAAGGGGGCCTAGAAGTTCCAAATTTCATACTATCCTATGAAGCAATAATTGTTGAAATTTCTTGGTTCTGATTCAGAAAAAGAAAAGTTGATCATGGAACAAATGATCACATATGCAAGGTCTAGGAGCAAATAACTGTGTAGGTATTTGTAGTGTGTGTTTCCATGAATTCCTTCCCAGAATTTGTTGAGAATTTATGTTTTGCTGAATCCCAAATCCTCAGAAAAATTATTCAAAAAATTGGGAAAAATATTGAAATTCTCCTCTGAGAATTAAAGTGTAACAACAGATGATAACTGGTTAGAACCAGTTAGGAATCTATTGATGTCAAGTTGAAAGCAAGAGAAGAAAAGAGTTGAAGATCAGATTAACATTTCTGGAAATTAAGACAAGAGTAGGTAGGAGAGAAATAGTCATGACCTATTCAATCTTTCTTCTCATTGTCATCATACTATAATTGTGTATTCATAGCCCTGTCTGTTGCAAATGGTGACTGATTCTTGCAAATAAAATAAATATTACTAAATGTATATGTATAGTATACTTTATGCAAATCCTATGAATGATGTTCCAAGAAATAACTTTTAGAAGCAAAATAGATCCTTAAATTGACAATTTGGACACATGATTCTGTATAGGGATTGTTAACCTTGCTAGGAAATCTGAATGCTACATTATTCGAATCCTACCCAATAATGTTCTCTGGTTTTTCAAATAGTTTGACTATTCACTACAGGCTACAGTTGTTTGTAAATACTACTAAGCATAATCTTTCTCATATATTAAACAAAAGTTTCTTAGATATTCATAATAATGAGTGGAACATATTTAAAATGTTGGACATAGCTAGTTCCCAGGATCATGTCTGCGAGTCAGGATTCCCGATCCAGAGACAATGGCCCTGATGGAATGGACCCTGATGGAGTCATCGAGAGTAACTGGAATGAGATTGTGGATAGTTTTGATGATATGAACCTCTCAGAATCTCTTCTTCGTGGTATATATGCCTATGGTTTTGAAAAGCCATCTGCTATTCAGCAACGTGCAATTCTTCCTTGTATCAAGGGTTATGATGTGATTGCTCAAGCCCAGTCTGGGACCGGGAAGACTGCTACCTTTGCCATTTCCATTTTGCAACAGATTGAACTGGACTTAAAGGCAACACAGGCCTTGGTTTTGGCGCCCACTAGAGAGCTAGCTCAACAGATCCAAAAGGTAGTGATGGCACTGGGAGACTACATGGGTGCCTCATGCCATGCCTGCATTGGAGGAACAAATGTGAGGGCTGAGGTTCAGAAGTTACAAATGGAAGCCCCCCACATCATTGTTGGCACCCCAGGCCGAGTCTTTGACATGCTTAACCGGCGATACTTATCTCCTAAATATATCAAGATGTTTGTTCTCGATGAAGCAGATGAAATGTTGAGTCGTGGTTTTAAGGACCAGATCTATGACATATTCCAGAAACTCAGTGGCAATACTCAGGTGGTACTTCTATCAGCCACCATGCCCTCAGATGTACTGGAAGTGACCAAGAAGTTTATGAGGGATCCTATCAGGATTCTAGTCAAGAAGGAGGAGTTGGCATTGGAAGGCATTCGTCAGTTTTACATAAATGTGGAACGAGAGGAGTGGAAACTAGATACCTTGTGCGATCTGTATGAAACAATGACTATTACCCCAGCTGTTATCTTCATCAATACCCGCCGAAAGGTGGATTGGCTCACTGAGAAAATGCATGCCCGTGACTTTACTGTCTCTGCAATGCATGGAGACATGGACCAAAAAGAACGTGATGTGATCATGAGGGAATTTCGCTCAGGTTCCAGTCGGGTGCTTATTACCACTGATCTATTGGCTAGAGGCATTGATGTTCAGCAAGTGTCTTTGGTTATTAATTATGACCTTCCCACCAACCGGGAGAATTATATTCATAGAATTGGCTGTGGTGGGCGCTTTGGCCGTAAAGGTGTGGCCATCAACATGGTGACAGAGGAAGACAAGAGGATTCTTCGAGACATTGAGACCTTCTATAACACCTCCATTGAGGAGATGCCTCTCAATGTGGCTGACCTCATCTGAGGGGCTTTCCCCACCTGATTTAACCCAGGGCCCTGCTCTCTGGGATGGGGGGAGGGGGAGCTGGATGGGAGGGGGGAAAGAAGGGATGGACACCTTTGTCATTTTTTCCTTTTTTTTTTTTGACTTTGAATAAATGTCAATTTTTGAGGCAAAAGGAACTGTGAACCTTAAGACACCCTTTTCTTTGGGGCAGGTTTATGCCCTTGGCGCCGTCACCTCTCCCAACTTCTTCCCTTACTCCAAAACACTAATCCAACCTTTCACTGTTTTCAAGCCAGTCTGTCCTCCATTCCTAGCAGCCAAGTATCTGCTGCCCTGCACCCCCCCACCCCCCACAAAAGATAGCTGAGAGGCCATGACTGGCCACTCTAACCCCCTTCCCTGTTCCTGGACAAAATTTGGGGGAATTACCCCCCCCCATGAGGCTGAAATAACTCATTGGGTTGGCTTCCCCCTCTAGGTAAAGGGAGCAGGGGAGAGAAAGTAGTCATTTTTACGTTGTTTTGTATAGTATTTATTGATTCAGGAAAGAAACCACAAAATTCTGAATAAAATTACTTGGAAACTGAAAAAAAAATGTTGGACATATTTTGGGAAAGATAAAGGAAAATCAGTCAGTTCATTGCCATGTGTTTTAAGTCATTGTCACAATATATTAATTCAGAATAATAATAACCATATATTTATTATTATATCTCTTTTTTTAACAAAACATCTCCAAAACTTTTAGTGTAACTGTCACAAAAAAGCATCTGATGTTTATTATGATCACTAATTATTATGTAAAAACATGTCAATATAATGTTATAAAAATACAGAACTACATATGATTTTAAGAATTCCCAGGAATTATGATTTCTTCTTCCTGAATCCTAAAGATTCATATCTGTCAGGAATTTAGAAATACCATCTGGTAGTAAATTGTCCAAAAAATACATAATCCTCTAGGGATCTAACTACTGGAGGAAGGATTCAGTATTCAACAAAATAGCTGGAAAATTGGAAGTTAGTTTTCACAGCATCAGGATATCTCAGAACAGGGCAATTCAGATGATTTCTAAGAAGTGGGGTCTCACTTAGGTGATTCAGCTTCCTTTCCCTTCCTCTGAGGTCTTGGAAGCTACAGAGAGCTAGAAAACTATGTTTCTAATCCAGAAACTTTCAGACATAGAAGATCCTGATATAGGAAATTCCAGAAAAGGAAAAGGGCAAGAAGGAGATGGTACCAGGGAAGATGTTAGTTGCTACCTTAGTGCTCCTTTGAGCATCTCCCTTTTCCCTTAAATACATCAAATAAAATGACTTACTGCCTTCAGCATTGACTCGTTCTGATACTTCTCAAAAGTCCTTTTTAATCCTACAAGCAGACCACAGCAACTTGAAATCTGATTGGATATGTGAAGTGAAGAAGAAGGGAGAGCCAAGGATTACTCTGAGTGACTAAAGATGGTGGTGCCCTTAACAGAAACAAAGAAGTTGGAAGGAGAGGTTTATTTCAGAGGGGAAGGTACTGAATTTGAAATGCTTATGGGACATCAAGATAGAGATATTCAGCAGATACTTGATGATCTAGAGCTAGAACTCATGAGCATGATCTTGAAGTTATTAGCATAAAGATGATAATTGAACTCATGGGAACTGATGAGGTCACTGAGAAAGAGTATAAGAGGGAGAAGAGAAGGGGACTCAGGACAAAGTCTTGGTTGGCACCAAGTTAGGAGAAATAATATGTATGAAGATCTAGCAAAGATAGATTGAGGGGAAGCCATCAGAATAATAGGTAGAAAACTAGTAAAGAATGCTGCCATGAAGTCAGAGGAGGAGAAAGTATCCAGGAGAGGATAGTCAGTAGTATTAAAAGCTGAGAACTGAGCAAAATAACAATAAAAAATCCAACAAAAACAATAGCAAAAGTTAGAGTTGGCACTTAAAAGACCCTTGGAAACTTTGGAGGGAGTAGTTTCAGTGGTGGGATCAGAAGCTTATTTGAAAGCCAATGAGAGGTGAGGAAGCAGGTGAAAGGAGTGTAGAAGGTTGGTTTTCCCCTTAGGAGTGTGGATGTTAAAGGAAAGAGAGGTGGAGGAGGATAAGCTGAGTTAGTGAAAGGGACAAATGAAGATTTCTTTTTTTTTTAAAAGCAATTGGGGTTAAGTAACTTGCACAAGGTTACACGGCCAGTCATTATTTATGTGTGGGTGCTCATTTTCTGAGGCCAGATCTGATCCTAGGTCCTCCCGACTCTGGGGCCAGCGCTCTTACTCACTGCGCCACCTAACCATGCCCAAAAGAAGATTTCTTAAGGGTGGGAAGATTAGAGTATGTTTTTTTGCTTCCATTTTCACCACTGTCTACAAATGTCTCCCCCACCTTGTAGTTTTGCACAATTGATTTTCTGAACCCAGTTACAGGGTTATTAAGTTTGACTCCCATTCTATCTTTTTTTTTTTTTTGGTTGAATGAATTTACCATAATTTTGTTTCTTTGTTCTTTTTTTTTATTTTCAAATTTCCTTTACTTCCCTCCCCCCTCCCCTCATGACAGCATATAGTACAGTATAGGGTCTGCAAATGCATTCATATTAAACATTATTCCAATTACAAAGGCATATTGTACTAGGTGGGATGAAAGATGGTAAGGAAGAAGTAAAACCAAACAATGAGAAGAATAAGATCATTTAGTTTGCTTCCATCAGGATTCAGGCTCAGTTCTTTCTAGTTATATCTCTGGATGGCGCATTTCTCACTTTCTTGAGTCATTCGGGATTAACTTATATCACCGCATTGCTGAAAAGAGTCCAGTCTGTCATAGTTGGTCGTCACAGATATGGTATGTCTGTGATTGTATACAAATTTCTTCTGATTCTACTCTTCTTGCTCAGCATCAGTTTGTATAAGTCTCTCCAGGTAATTATGAAATCCGTCACCTCCTCGTTTCTTATAGCACAATAAAATTCCATTACATTCATATACCACAACTTGTTTAGCCATTCCCCAATTGATGGGCACCCCTTTAGTTTCCAATTCTTTGCAACCACAAAAAGGGCTGCTAAAAATATTTTTGTACATATGGGTCTTCCTCCCACTTCTATGATCTCTTTGGGATATAACCCTAGAAGTGGTATGGCTGGGTCAAAGGGTATGAAATTATTTATAATCCTTTGGGCATAATTCCAGATTGCTCTCCAGAATGGTTGGATAAGTTCACAACTCCACCAGCAATGTATTAGCGTTCCAATTTGCCCACATCCTCTCCAGCATTTGTCACTTTCTTGTTTTGTCATCTTAGCCAATCTGACTGGAGAGATGGCTCCCATTCTATCTTAAGGAGATATTTTGAAATGCCAATGTCTTCAATCCATAGAATATCATTACTTCCATTTTTGTGTCATTTCATAAGTCTGCGGAAGTAATGTGACAGTGGAAAGAGTCCTGAACATGGGTTCAAGAAAACTTGAGTTCAAATCCCACCTTTTACATTGACCAGTAGTAAGTCACTTATAAGCCTCAGGATTCACATGTGTAAAATGAGCACATATAGCATGAGTACCTATAGCATCTACTTCACATGGCTTTTGGAAGGTTCCAATGAGATCAAGGTGTATAAAGTGCTTGACAAACTTTTTAAAGCCCGAGGTGTGTGTGTGTGTGTGTGTGTGTGTGTGTGTGTGCGCGCGCGCGTGCATGTGTGTCTTTTGTCTCTGTCCAAATCATAGGTTAAGATATTGAAAAGAATATGACTGAGACCAGATCTTTGGGATAGTCCTCCATCCATGTTAAAAATGGAACAATTGGGAGCAGCTTGGTGGCACAGTGAATTAGAGCACTGGTCCTGAAGGCAGGAGGACTTAACTAGCTGTGTGACTTTGGACAAGTCACTTAACCCAAATTGCCTAGCTTTCCCCCCTGAAAGAAAATGGAACAATTTCTGATTTTTCTTTGGGTCTATCCATTAAACTAGCTCTGAAGTCATGCACTTGTTCTATGATATAGCTGGCTTTTCTGTGAAGGTAACATAGTGACTTCCTGAAATGCTCCCTTGCATTTCTCTCTCTACATTTTGATCTCTCAATACTGTCATCTTTGGCAAAAAAGGAACTGAGTTGAGATTAGTGAGACCTCCCTTATTCTTTTTTTTTTCTCAGATATCTTTTTTATTTTATTTTTTTAAACAAATGCTTTATTAACTTCTGTTTTACATCATTCATTTCTGCCAGATTTTGAGTTACAATCATTTTCTGCCCATTATTCCCCTACCCAACCTCCCAGAATAGTAGTCCCACAAGATATCGCTTCCTCCAATCTGCTCTCTCCCATACCTTCTCCCATACCCCCATCGACTTTTCCATTAGAGGAAGGTGAGTCTTTGCATCCCAATGCCTGCACATCTTATCTCCTATTACAAGCAAAAGAGTATTAATAATAGTATTTATATATATTTGAAACATTTAATGTTAAGACCTCGAATTTCAGATCCATTTCCTTCCTCCCTTGTCACCCATTCCCTCTGGGGAGATAAGTAATTCAGTATATATTGTACATGTCTAGCTATGCAAAATATTATCATAGTAGATATATTGTACAAGGCTGCTTATAATTCCCTCCCACTCATCCCACCCCCCACCTGGTCCATTCCCTACATGATCCTGTCCCTCTTCTATAGTGGGTACTGCCAACCTCCCCTCACCCCAAGGATGCCCTCCCATCCATCATCCCTCCTCTCATCCCCCTTCCCCCTATCCTGCTGCAGGTTGAGATATCCCATTTAGTATGTATGTCATTTTCTCCCTGAACCAAATTCAATGTGAATGTGGTTTTGCCTTTTTAGCCTTCCTTATTCTCCCCCTCCTTTGCAACCACTTCCCCTTACTTCTTCTACATGGGATAGTTTACCCTACCCTATCTCTCCCCATCTCCTCTTGCTACTTTCCTCTCTCACCTCATAATTTCATCCCTTGAGTATTCTCCTTCCCAACAAATTCAACCTATGCCCTCTATCCATATATAACTGTAACCATATACACACACATTCACATATGTATTCATATGACCACACCCCCTTCTTCCATTATTTTCATAGTGAGAAAGATATCATCAGTCACAGTTATTGCTTTTCCATATAAGAATGTAAATACTTCAACTTTGATAAGTTCCTTTTGATTTCTTTTCCCTGATTACCTTCTCAGGCATCTCTTCCTTCTTGTGTCTGGATGTCAAATTTCTATTCAATTCTGTTTTTTTCCTCAAGAATGCTTGAAAGTCCTCTATTCCACTGAATGACCATATTTTCCCCTGAAACAAAATACTCAGTTTTTCTGAGTAGGTGACGCTTGGGTTCATTCCCAGTTCTTTTGCCCTCTGGAATATCATATTCCATGCCCTTCAATCCCTCAGTGTAGAAGCTGCCAGGTCCTGGGCTATTCTGATTGTGTTTCCACAATATTGAAATTGTCTCTTCCTGGCTGCTTGTAGTATTTTCTCCTTGATCTGGGGATTCTGGAACCTGGCTATAATATTCCTGGGAGTTTTCTTTTTGGGATCTTTTTAGGAGGTGATCTGTGGATTCTTTCAACCTCTATTTTGCCCTCTGGATCTAAAACATCAGGGCAATTTTCCTTGAGAATTTCTTGAAGGGTGATTTCTAGGTTCTTTCTTTGATCATGGCTTTCAGGTAGTCCAATAATTTTTAAATTGTCTCTCCTGGATCTATTTTCCAGGTCAGTGGTTTTTCCCATGAGATATTTCACATTGCCTTCTAATCTTTCATTTGTTTGGATCTGCTTAACAGCATCTTGATTTCTCATAAAGTCATTAGCTTCCATTTGCTCCAGTCTAACTCTGAAGGAATGAATCTCCTCAGTGAACTTTTGAGATTCTTTTTCCATATGGCAAATTCGACTTTTTAAGGCATTCTTCTCCTCATTGCCCTTTTGGGCCTCCTTTGCCATTTGAGTCAGTCTATTTTTTAAGGTGTTGTTTTCCTCAGTCAGGCTGTTGACCCTCATTTCATACTTTTCCTGCATCCTTCTCATTTCTCTTTCCAATTTTTCCTCCACTTCTCTTATTTGATTTTTAAATTCCTTCTTAAGGTCCTCTATGGCCTGCAACCCACTCATATTTTCCCCTGGGGCTTTTGGAGCAGGACTTCTGACCTCACAGTCCTTTTCCTGCTCTATGCCCCCAAAATAGGAGTATAGGGTTGCATTTTTCTGTTTCCTTTGCCTTGGCATGTTGCCACTTAATTACTTGACTTTTGGGCTTGTTGCCACACTATGGCTTTAAGGCCAGCTAGAGGAATTTTCGTCCCGAATGTGTGGGGGGCAACTTCCATTTCTGGCAAGCTGTAAACCCACCCACAACTTCCACCCTAGATCACAATCCATATCCAGGGAGGTTAAAGCAAGAGCGATTACCCCCCAAGACTGATCGCTGGATCTCCCTATGATTTGGAGACCGGGAGCTGGAGCTGCCTCTGAAAACTGCCAAATAGTGTGTCTCCTCAGTGGCTTCTAGCCCCCAGGGGAGGGAGCCGACGCATTCCCTAAATACCAGTCCCAAAGTCCATAGGACACCAACCTCTTACTTTGTCCTAGGCATGTCTATGTTGATAATTCTGGAGTCGCCACAGCTCCTGGTGTTCTGGGGTTCCTCCAGCCGGCTGCTGGCCCTGCCGCCCTGGAGCTAAAACCTCAGCTCACGCGGACCTGGGCTTGGCTCGGCTCAGCTCCTGCGCTCTGCGCTCTGCTTGTTGCCGGCTCCCAGACCACTGCGCTGGTCCTTCCTGCAGGGCTGCTGGGCTGTCCTCAGCGGGAGGTTAGCTTCTCTGTGTCGTTCTGTGGGTGCTGGGGCTCCAGAAGTTGTTCAGAGTCCCCTTTTACATAGTTTGGGGGGAATCTGGGGGCAGAGTGGCTTGGACAAGCTGTTTCTACTCCGCCATCTTGGCTCCTCCCCGACCTGCCTTATTCTTGATGAAATGATGTTTGCTCTTTGTGATGACCACTTCCCTTTCCAAATGCTAGGATTGGAAGAACACACAGGATCCCCTAGAAGGCCACCATTCTTCCAATCTCTCCTCTTAAATTCAACTCAGTCCTTCTCTTAATTTCCCCTCTCATTAATTCCCTCTCCCTCATAATTCCCTCCATTCCTCTGCCATCAGAGGGTTGTACTCTCATCATCCCTTGTCTAAGTGGGAAGGGGTATTAAGTGGACACATTAGGGAGATCAATAGGTTCAAAACCCTTCAGGTAAGAGTGATAGGAAACAAGAGATATTGCATATACATAAAAACTAAGATCAGGAGTAGAATAGGTTGGGGAATATATATGTCTATATATGTATGTATATATGTATATGTGTATGTATATACCTATAGCTATGGAGAAACATATCTAAACTTTATTGTAGCCTTCTGGGGGGGTAGGGGAGGGAAAAAAGTAGAAAAGTGAACAGCAGAGAACAAAAGAACATTCACAAGGAAGCAAAGAAAAGATGGACAATTCTCAACACAGTGAGTATTATTTATCATATAGGTTTTCTTGAAATCAAAATGTATTGTTACTTATGTTCTGTCTTATGTTCTGCTATGCACACGGTGTGCTTTTTTTTCCTTTCTAACTTTGTATTTAAGTTTATGATATGTTTTTGTTTCTTTTCTTTATCCTCTATTTGTGTTCTGGAGTTTGAGTCTAAAATAAAAATTTTTTGGGAAAAAAAACTCTTCAGGTAGCCAAGAAGTGCCCAAGAATGGACCAATGGATGGATGTTAAGCAGGTGGGGCTGGGGAGGTGTCAGCAGATGGCTGACAGTGTCATTTCTGTCCCCTTCCAAACTACTTAGTGTCACTAAGTCACTACAAGTATCACTAAGTAATCCAAAAAGGGACAGAAATGAATAGGCTATATGGTATCCTTGGGCCACAGGGAAATGGAACATCACCATACATAGATGATTGAGACAGGAACTTGTGCTTGGAAGAAGAAATTCTTTGGCATTTGGGGCTCTAAATACACATACTTACAGAAGTAAGGTAGAGCAGGTGGAAAGGTTGGCTCAGGACATGACCACCTCCTGAGGTTGAGGCCTGTTTGCTCTTGCACTCTTGCCCAAATAAGTTCCTTCCCTTTGACCAATGAGCTTCTGGGCTTCTTCTGTTCTGCCCCACACCCACCCCATTTTTCCTATGCCTGTCACTTCTTCTTTGACCTCTTCCAATTCTCTGCTCTGAACTAGAATCTCTGACACCCTTCAGAAACATTATTTTTCCTCAGGGCAAGCTGAAACATATAGTCATTGAGCCCCAAGTAGGAGTTTAACCTGTACTTGTTTTGTGAACCCAAGAGGATGAAGTCAAATCATTATCATTCTGTTAGTGCAGTAGGTAAGGCAGTGCAGTGAGGCTGAGTAGGTAATGGGCAGACAGCTACAGCAGGATGCCAAGGGATCTCTGCCCTATGTTGCACTAGCCAGGGTGCTTAAGGGAAGGAAGCAATGCTAAGATTGTCTGTATGTTTTGGTAAACTGGTTGATGAAATTCTGCAGTCACAGAGAGATTTATGGAAAGAGAGGGAGAGAAAGGTCAGGGTAGGACTCAGACATCTCCAAGCAGCATGATTACTATAGCCATGGCCTTTGATTGTGTTCTTTCCATTTGTGTCTGTGTGCACTGCTCATCATTTCTATCCCCTGGGAATGGTAGCCAGGAGGTAATGCAGCATCTCTGTCTCCAGGCAGCTTGCCCATGTAGCTTTTGCCATTTTAGAGCTGGACACATTTCTCTCTATGGGGTGGTCTGGTATAAATATGCATCTCAGGTTTAGCAAATAGTATTTGAGACCCCTGCTGTGAGGAAAGTGTAGTGTTGATCACTATTTGGAGATTCATTACTCAAAAATTCTGGTGAAAACAATATCATTATTATTCTCTCCACATAAAGAATATTTTACAAGGGGACTCAGATGAGGAGTTAAAATCCATCTTTTACAACTGATTTCTTTCTCCTAAATCCCTATGTTCAGGGCCAGGGTTAATCTAAGATTCTCAGAAGGATATCCTTGAAAGAATGATGGATGTTTATAACATGATTTAATGGGGATAAGAAAAATGACCAAGAGATTTTTTCCCCAGACAACAATATTTCAGGCTTTGACAAAATACAGTCAAGGTAATTGTTTGCTTTCTATCCTCCTTGTATTGCAGGGGGGGAGGGAAGCAGGGCTCAAGTATAGTTCTGGGTCATCATGAGTTTATATTTTGCAGGTCTATCTTAAGTAGTTTCAGGGCACCAAGGACTCTTCTGGGGAGACATCATATGTGAAGAGGAATTAGAGACTTCTTGCTTAGTTTCCTTTCCACCTCCATTTATGCACTGCCAGAGACAGTGATAGACTGCACTGAGACTGTCAACCAGCCTTCCTTAGGGAAGGCAGATTATAGTTTTGACAACCAGAGTTCTGTCCTCAAGCTATTTCAGCAAGAAAGATTATTATTACCTATTAAGCTGTTACTAGTCCTCACCTTTTGTGATGGAGTTCAGGTAGAAATGCTCTGAGGTCAAATTGCTCTCTGGTTATTTCTATTAAGGTGCTATGGGTTACTGTACAGGTGGGTACAATGGTTATTTTTGGTACCTGAGTTAGTCTTGATGGACTATTGGTTCATCTTCAGTAGCCTCAATCGAGGCAACTTTGGGACCACTCCCAGAGCAGACAGGATGAGAGGGTTGCCATACATATCTTCCTATTCTTACATGGTCTCATTGTCATGAATGCTTTTCATTCCTCAGTGTTTGGAAATTATTAGGATCTAGTATGGTGATGACTATGACGGATATCATTCTTAAATTTTATATGTTATATCTCCCAAGTTAGGGGGCAATAGTTATGTCTGGATACAGTACAATTTACTTATTGAATTCTCGATGATATTTTGAAGGTTCTAAGGGAGGAAGGGAATAAACATTTATATAGCACCTACTATGTGCCAGCCACAGTGCTAAGTGTATAACAAACATCTCACATGATCCTTACACCAGCCCTGTGAGGTAGTTGTTATTATTATCTCCATTTTACAGATGAGGAAACTGAGACAAAGTAATTTGACCTAGGGTTATGTAGTTAAGAAATGTCTGAGGCAAGATTTGAACTCATATCTTCTTGACTTCAGGCCCATTGCTCTATCTTCTGTACCACCTACCTGCATTTGTAATATGAAGATTTGTCAACTTTCAGTTTATAAAGAATAGCAAACTTCCAGGGTGGCTAAGTGGTAAAGTGAGTAGAGCGCCGGCCCTGGAGTCAGAAGGACCTAAGTTCGGATCCAGCCTCAGACACTTAACACACAAAACAATAACCTAGCCGTGTGACCTTGGGCAAGTTACTTAACCCCAATTGCCCTCCAAAAAAAAAGAATAGCAAACTTCTAGTGTGTCATTCTAGCCAACTATCATGTCTTCTTTGGCATCCAGTAGATGCTAAATGTTTGCAAAAATGGGTTTACTTCATCAATCTGCTAGGAAAACTTTTGTTTAATTTTTTAGTAATAACGACCTGATCCTGAATCTTTATTATAAACTCTTATATTGAAAATAAATAAATGAATGATGGATTTGTTTAATACTTCTTCATTAACATGTTGGTTGAATTCAAGTGGATGTCACTCAAGGAGTGATTTCTTCAAATTTAAAATTATTATTGCTAATAATAATGATGAACAAAATATTTTGGTGGATCCATGGTCTTACTGACGTTGGTCCTTCTACTAATGCAGATCACAATTCAATCATACCTACTCATCCTGTTATTGCATTGGAAGGCTTCATCTTGCCTACCAGTGTAACACTCAGAATACTGATTGTTATGCTTTGTTCTTGCCACAGAGAAAGTCCACTTCCCTTTCCAGTTCCATAAGCCTTTCATGTCTTTGGTGTATTATATTTTTGTATATTTATTTTTCCCCCAAATGCTTTATTAAATTGTGGTTTAATGTAAATATCATTCATTTCTGCCAGATAATGAGTTATAACTTTTTTCCCTATTTTTCCCTACCCCCCACCCCAGAATAGCAGTCCCACAGGATATCCCCTCCTCCAATCTGCTCTCTCCCATATCTTCTCCCACACCCCCCTTGATTCTCCCAGTAGGGCAAGGTGAATCACTGTGTCCCAATGCCTGTACATATTATTTCCCAATTATATGCAAAATAGTATCAATAATAGTATTTATACATTTTTACACATTTTATTTTAAAACTTTGAATTTCAGATTCATTCCCTTCCTCCCTTGTCACCCACCCTTACTGGGAAGATAAGCAATTCAGTATATGTTAGGCATGTGTAACTATGCAAAACATTACTTACTATATTTCCCTCCCTCCTATCCCACCTCCCACTTGGTCTATTCCCTATTTTTATCCTGTCCCTTTTCACAAGTGCATGCTTCCAACTTCCTTCCCCCCTTCCCTCCCTTCCTCTCTCATCCCTTTCTCCCCTACTCTCCTGTAGGGTGAGATATCATATTTAGTATGTATGTCATTCTCTCCTTGATCCAAATTCAATGAGAATAAGATTTTGCCTTTTTGCCTTCCTGTTCTTCCCCTCCTTTGTAAGCATTTTCCCTTGCCTATTCTCTATGAGAGAGTTTACCCCATTCTGTCTCTCCCCATCTCCTCTCAATATATTCCTCTTTCACCTCTTAATTTCACCTTTTAAGTATCATCCCTTGCTATTAAATTTGACTTGTGTCATCTATCTATGTATACCTGAAAACATATGTACACACATTCACATGTGTATTCATATGCCCATATATACTTCTTCAACTATTTTCATACTGAGACAAGTTTCATCAGTTACAGTTATTGTTTTTCCATGTAGGAATGTATATAGTTCAACTTTGATAAGTTCCTTATGATTTCTTTTCCCTGTTTACCTTCTCAAGCATCTCTTGCTTCTTGTATCTGAATGTCAAATTTTCTATTCAAGTCTGTTTTTTATTCATCAAGAATACTTGAAAGTCCTCTATTCCACTGAATGACCAAATTTTCCCCTGGACCATGATACTCAGTTTTGCTGTGTAGGTGATTCTTGGTATTAATCCCAGGTCCTTTGCCCTCCAAAATATCATATTCCAAGTCCTTCAATCCCTTGGTGTAGAAGCTGCCAGATCCTGCGCTATCCTGATTGCATTTCCACAGTATTCAAATTGTTTCTTCCTGGCTGCTTGTAATATTCTCTCCTTGATCTGGGAATTCTGGAACCTGGCTATAATATTTCTAGGAGTTTTCTTTTTGGGATCTTTTTCAGGAGGTGATCGGTGAATTCTTTCAACCTCTATTTTGCCTTCTGGTTCTAAAACATCAGGGCAATTTTCCTGAAGTATTTCTTGAAGGATGATTTCTAGGTTCTTTATTTGATCATGTTTTTCAGGAAGTCTAATAATTTTTAAATTATCTCCCCTGAATCTATTTCCCAGGTCAGTGGTTTTTCCCATGAGATATTTCTCATTGCCTTCTATTCTTTCATTTGTTTGGATCTGTTTAACAGCACTAGCTTCCCGTTGGTCCATTCTAAATCCAAAGGAAAGATTCTCCTCAGTGAGCCTTTGAGATTCTTTTTCCATCTGGCAAATTCAGCTTTTGAAGGCATTCCTCTCCTCGTTGCCTTTTTGAGCCTCTTTTGCCATTTGAGTTAGTCTGTTTTTAAGGTATTATTTTCCTCAGTCAGGCTGTTGACTCTCCTTTCATAATTTTCTTGCATCATTTTCATTTCTCTCCTCAATTTTTCTTCCACTTCTCTTATCTGCTTCTTAAGGTCCTCTATGGCCTATAACCAGCTTGCATTTTCATTTGAGGCTTTTGGTGCAGTACTTCTGACTTCACTGTCTTCCTCCTGTTCCATGCTTTGATCCTTTTTGCCCCCAAAATAAGAACTATTGTTGAATTTTTCTGTTTGTTTTGTTTCCTTTGCCTAGGCATTTTGCCACTCAATTACTTGACTTTGGGGCTTGTTGCCACAGTAGGACTCTGCCACCAGCCAGGGGAGCCTCTGTCCCAAACGCTGGAGTTTTCCTAACTGCTGGAGGTATTAGTTGGGCGCCCTCTCTGAAGCCCCCACACTCTCTGGCAAGTTGGTCACATACCCCAAGACCTCTACCCCAGTGCACAATCCAGATCCAAGAAGGTTAAATCAAGAGTGATTACCCCCAAGACTGATTGCTGGATCCCCCTACAGTTAGCAGGGCAGGAACTGAAGCTGCTGTGTGTGTCCACGGCTGTGCTGGAGCTTCTCAGAGGCTTCTCACCCCCATGGAAAGAGACCAGGCTCTCTCCCAACTAATGATTTCCAAAGTTCATACCATACTAACCTCTCACTTTGTCCTTGGCATGTGTATGTTGGTAATTCTGGAAACACTACAGCTGCTTGTGTTCTGGAGTCTCTGCAGCTGGCTGCTGGTCAAGCCTCCCTGGGGCTAAAACCTCTTACTCACATGGGCCTGGGCTCGGGTCCCATGGCACTGTGCTGGCCGCTCCCTGCTGGGTTGCCAAGCTGTCCTCAGCAGGAGGTTAACTTCTCTGTGTCATTTTGTGGGTTCTGTAGCTCCAGAGGTTGTTCAGAATCCCCTTTTATATAAATTTGGACGTGGTGGGAGCAAGAGCTACACAGAAGAGCTGTTTCTACTCTGCCATCTTGACTCCGTCCCCTTTGATGTATTTTTTTAACACAAAGCATTGTTGGTAATATGCTGGAGTCTACTTGTACTCATAATATGTCTCTCCATTGCCCTTTGAATCACTTGCAGTTTGGATTCCTGGGAAATGGTTCTGTGGAGACTCCTTAGTATCTGTTGCTGGATCTTCATCCAGGAAATACCCACTAATCTTGGGTGTTCCTGGGCCCTCTTCCCTTCTCCCTCTATACTACTTCACTTGGTGATCTCATCAGCTCCTGTGGATTTAATTATCATCTCTATGATGACAATTCTCATATCTGTCCTTCCTACTCCAGTCTCTCAGCTGACCTCAAGTCTCACATCTTCAACTGCCTATTCAACATCTCAAACTGGATGTATAGTAGACATCTGAAACTCAATATGTCCAAAATTGAACTGATTATCTTTTCCCCTAATCCTTCCCCATTCCTACCTTCCTTACTACTATCAAGAGCAGCAGCATCTTGCTAGTCCCTAAGAATCAAAACCCAGGTGACATCCTCTACTTCTCACTCTGTCTCACTCCACCCTCCATATCCAATCTGTTGTCAAGGTCTATCAATTTTACCTTTGCAATATCTCTTGAATATACCTCGTCTTCTCTGACACTGCCACCACACTGATTCAGTACTTAGTTACCTCATTCCTAGACTATTGTAGCCTATTGGTGGGTCTGCCTAGACTCAAGTCCATTCTTCACTCAGTTGTCAAAGTGACTTTCCTGAAGCATAGGTCTCACCATGTCATTCCTCTGCTCAATAAACTCCAGCAGCTCCCTTTCACCTCCAGTATCAAGTACACAATTCTCTGTCTGGCATTCAAATAACCTACCTCCTCCACACACATACTTTCTTCTTGCACGCTACCCCCCCCCCCATCACATCCTCTTCTTTCTAGTTCCTTGGACAAGATACTCCATCACCCAATGTCCAGTATTTTTTCTGTCTGTCTCCCATGTTCTCTCTCTTCTCATCTCTACCTCCTTGCTTCTCTGGCTTCCTTCAATAATCCCCCCAAAATAAACAATTACAGCAAAAAAATATATAACTACTGAAAAATAAGTGAAAACAAATTACTTCATCTCTAGATTCAATTAAAAAAACTAGAAAGAGATAGATACTTAAGAGGTTGAGAAAAATTGTCATTTGACTTAAACGGTCCAATAATTTTATAAATATTAGCATTCATCCTCTCAAGACCCCTGTGAAGTAGATCATTTCAAAAATTGAATTGTGAGCTTCCTGGAGAGATGGATGGAATAAAAACAGGGCTATAAGCCATGACCAAGAGAACCAAGACTGATTAGGAGACCAGGAAATATACAGAAACTGAAAGGTTGTACAAAGTGAGATTGGTCAAAGCCAGGTAAGCATTCTGAAGAATAAAATTTAGGTATGATGAACAGTGAAGGTGAGGTAAGGTCACAGCTCCCATCTGATTTAAAGATGGAAGAAATATTTTACTGTCAAACATAACTGTTCATGATAGGCCATTTAAAATTATGGTGGCGGCTTGGATTATATGACCACATTCCTAAGGCACCTTTTACCTATAGGATTGGGGTGTTCAGGGAGAAATAGCACTTCTGGGGTGACGGCTTGCCAAACCCTTTTCAGGGATGCTTTGGTGGCCACCTCTCATTCAACTCTCACCTGTGGCTCCAGGAAACTGTAGCATGCATAGCAGCTACCCAGTAAAACCATCTTGGCAAACGGGCTAAACCAGGCTGAGGGTGACTGACAGACCTCAAACCCATTGGTGAGTTGGAGGGAAGATGTCTACCCCAAGCATGTGAAGACTTTAGAACAGGCAGATGAGAACAATTTGGCCCAATGGCCATGAAGGTGACTTAGAGCTTGGTCAGGCATCAAAGACGCCAAGGTCACCCACTGCATCTTGGGCCATCACCAGTCATCTTGACTTTTGTCCTGCCACTGGACTCTGATGGAGACATCCAGAGATGGAGGAGAGAGTGAGGCTGACAACTTTGTGTAACTCTGCCTCACTTCGATCTAATTCACATGAAGTCAAGACATCATCCTGTGATGTCACTGGTCCTCTTTTAAAAGGAACAAGAACAACTTCTAGGATTCCATGATATTAAATTTGTAAGTTTGGATATATTTCTGAAGAAGCAGCTTTCAGAGTGTACCTTAACTTTTCAATGATCTAGCTCTTATAAGCTGTTAAGCCTCCATTTCAAAGCCCATTATGTTTGCATTTGCACTTTGCATTGCTTGCAGGGCCATCACTGTGGATCTTCATATGTAGGATCAATGTCTTGCTGTCCCCACTGTCAAGGGGATCATTGGTGACATGTGGCCTGGTCTAGATGTGACTTCTGAAGTCTCTCCCAACCCAAAGATTGTATAATGCAGGAATCTCTTCTATCATAATCAGTACCTTTATCTTCTTTCCCCTACTGTCCACTTATACTCCCTTCCCATCTTTTCTCCTCTTTCAAGAATATCGGGGGCAGCTAGGTGGCACAGTGAGTAGAGCACCAGCCCTGGAGTCAAATCTGACCTCAGACACTTGACATTTAACTAGCTGTGTGACATTGGGCAAGTCACTTAATCCCAATTGCTTTGCCTTCCCCCCTCAAAATAAAGAATGTCAAGGCAAGGAACACTAATATCAAATGTAATTTTGGTGCTAAATAAGATGGTGCTAGCTACAAATAGTAGAAGGCATGTGGATACAGCAAGTTCTGTGGACTTAATTACAGCTGAAAGCATTTATTTATTAAAAATAAATAAATACAAAATATATTTTACTTGGTATCTTTTGGTTTTATGTCACACTTATTGCTGAATATATCCAACCTGTCTCCCATACACAATGGACCATCTCTCAAAACAAAGTGTTTAAAAAGGAAGAGGAAAAAAACAGTTCAGCAAAAACAACCAAAACATCCTGTAAGATGATATATGTCTATTCCACACCCTTAGTTCCCACCTTTGCAGAAGGGAAAAAGTACATTTTTTCAACTCCTCCTTGGGACTAAACTTAGTCAAACTAATTTCACAGGGTTCAGTTTCATGCATTTTTCCTTTGCTGTAGTCATTGTATGTATTGTTTTCTTGGTTCTACTTATTTCACTTTGTATCAGTCTTTATACAAGCCTCCCCATGTTTCTCTGAAATGATCACATTCATAGTCTCTGACCATATGGTAATAGTCTATTAGTATATTCATCTACCACAACTTTTTTAGGCATTCCCTGTTGATGTTTGTCTACCTTGTTTTCAGATCGTTGATAATACAAAAAAATACTGCTAGGTGTTTTGTTGTGGCCAAGAGCTAAAAACAGAGTAGAAGTGCATCAATTGGAGAATGACTAAATAGTGTGGTACACAAATGTAATAGAATATCACTGTCATGTAAAACATAGTGCATATGATGAATAAAGAGAGGTTTGGAAAGATCTCTATGAACTGTTACAGAGTGAAATAAGTTGATTCAAGAAAACTATGTATATAATAGCTACAATAATGGAAACAGAAGAAGTAACCACAAAAGAGTTAAAAGTCAATGTTGTGGAGTGGCTAGGTGGCACAGTGAATAGAACACCAGCCCTGGGGTCAGGAGGACCTGAGTTCAAATCCACCCTCAGACAACACTTACTAGCCATGGGACCTTGAACAAGTCACTTAACCCCAATTGTCCTGCTTTCCCCCCCTCTAAAAAGCAAAAAAAAAAAGTCAACATTGCAAAACTACAAAGAACAAGAATGGCCCCCAAAAAGTGGGGCCAAGACAAGATACCTCTTCCACTCACTCTTTTACAGAGGTGGGAGGTCCACAGGTGTGGAACATTGCATCTATTTTCATATCTTTTCAGTGTATTGCACAATGTTGCCCATTTTTTCCTCTCTCCTTTGTTCTTAAAAATATTCTTTGTCATATAGGCTGGCTGTCTGGCAGGGGGGAAGAAGAGGGTGATGAGTGTTGGATGCATAATTAGAGGCTTTTACAAAATTGAAGGAAACTGTAAAAGTTGCCAACCCCCTGCCCCATGCAAGAATCTCTTCTATAATAGTCCTGATAGGTGATCATTTAGGTTGCTTCTGACCACTGCCAAAGACAGGTAATTCACTAACTTACAAAATAGTCCACTCCATCATGACAGAGCCCTGATTATTCAGGAGCTTCTTCTAAAATTGAATTGAAACCTCTCTCCTCATAAATTCCATAGATTGTCCTTAGTTCTATTACTTGCACCTACATAGAATAAGCCAAATACATCCCCAATGTAACAGCCCTTCCAATACTTT
Organism: Gymnobelideus leadbeateri; assembly: GCA_011680675.1. Taxonomy (NCBI): domain Eukaryota; kingdom Metazoa; phylum Chordata; class Mammalia; order Diprotodontia; family Petauridae; genus Gymnobelideus; species Gymnobelideus leadbeateri. The sequence goes on from WOXC01011889.1 coordinate 24,962, forward strand.
ATGACAGCTATCATAGCCTTTGTAAATATTTTCATTGAACACACTAAATGTCTCTATCCCCTTTAGCCACTGCTCATAAAACATGGTTTCCAGAGCCCTGGTCTCCCTTGAATGCCCTCTAGCTTGTTGTGGTCCTTTTTTACAATATGGCCTTCAGAACTGACCACAATCCTTCAGATGTGGCCTGACCAGGGCAGAGGACAGCAGGACTTCAAGAACTTCCTTTGTTCTGGACAACGAATTGTTATTAATGTAGCAGAAGATTGCATTAGCTTTTTTTGGCTGCCAAGTCCCAATGTTGGCTCATTGTTCACTCAAACCTTTAACAGCATTTGAAATATGGAACTCTTTGTGAGATTGGAGCTTCAAACACAAATTACTGAGAGTGTTTCCAAAGTGATCTTCTCATATTGAGTTCGGTCATCAATAAGAAATGTCATTTGTACTAATAACTAAGATAACAAGTTTAAGGGAAATTCTCTGTAATTTATTAACAGAGCTTTCACTTTTCAAATTAGCAAAGGGATTTGCATTTGAAATTTGGATGCTCTTTTACTGTCCCTTGGCAAGAAAAATATAAATTGTATTAATGAATTTGGATGACTCTTGTTATATGACCATATGATTGATGAGTACTCTCATATTTTTAAGGAGTTGACAATTAGGAAAAATTCAGATGTATTCTTAACTTGTAAAATCTATCTTGCAGAATGAAAGAAATAATATCCTTATATCCTATGGGCAAGGAATAATTATTTTGGTACTTTCCTTCAGGAAGCAACTTTAAAAGAAGAATTCTATCCATAAGCATTGGTCCAATAGGTATATGTCCTTCCACTTGGGTGTGAGAAGAAAGAACAAAAAAACCTTCCGCTTTAACGAAGTGAAACTAGCCAGGGGTATCTACAAGGGTTCACGCCTAGATTTGCACACAAAGGAAATTCCCAAGCTTCTATTTAATGAGGCATCTCCATATTGAGAAGAATTGATTTTGTTTAACTTGATAGTGAAGACTAGCACTGGATTTAGACTGAGAAGTCCTGGGTTCAAATCCTATCTCTGCTCCTTACTGTCTGTAAGACTTTGGGCAATTTTCTTCATCTCTTTGGGGCTCAGTTTTCTGATCTCTAAAGAGAAAGCAGAAGACTAAATATCTTATAAGGGCTTTTCCAGCTCCAAATTAGATCTAAGTCTAGATCACATGACTAATGCTGTACCAATATTTGTCATATGGAAATGATATCTACTTCATATTTAAATTTGTTGCTACGTAGTTTTAATATGATTGACAAAATTACTTTTTGTGTAATGGGGAAAATGAATGATTTGCTCTAAGTAGCTTTCAGAGTGTACCTTACCCTTGTCTACACTAACTTTTTAACGATCTAGTTCTTATAAGCTAAAGATTAACTCCAATAGAGATAAGAGGTTTGCTTCTGAGGTCAAAGTATCTAGTAAAAAGACTACGTACTAGATACACAGAGTCAAGATCCAGAAATGTGTGCATCTCTCTTTCCTTGTAAATCAGTTTAAATTTTAAAAGAATGAAATTCTGCTCCTTGGACTTGGCTTGGATTTTGAGTTCCCTGAAGTTTCAGCAAATTCAATTTATCAAGCACTTGAGGGCACACTATGTGCCAACAAATGTGCTAGGTTTTGAGCATTCAGAGGCAAAAATGAAACAATCGCTGTCCTCAATGAGCCAGGCATAAGAAAGATGCCCAGTAATAAATATATAAAAGGGTCATTTGAAGATGATAACACTCACAACTGGGCTTAGGGAAGAAAAGTGCAGCAGAAAGACTGCTAGATTTGAGCTCAGTTTCCTCATCTGTATAAAGACAATTGAACCAGATGATCTCTAAGATGTCTTTCTGCTCAGAATCTATGATCCAGTGAAACTTTCCCTTGAGACAAGCCTTGAAGGAATATAGGAAGCTAAGGAGGGTGAATATTCCAGCCATGCAGGATAATTTGTGAGAATGTAAGCAATAAGGAGATGGTCTAGGGGAAGCTGGGTTGCTAAATTTCAAAACGGACCTATGTAAATAGAACTTTAAAAGATATGCTCCATTTTTCCATGGTTCTAAATGTATTTCGATTAATTTTAAGTTGATTCCTACTCAGAAGTTATGGGCAGTTTTCTTGCATCCTTTCTTGTATCTCCACGCTCTTGTATTATTTCTTGCATCTCTACTGTCCTGTAAAAATCTATTGCAGCACAGAATACTGCCACGAAGGCCAGAGGCAACTTCTGTAACCAGGATCTCTATGGCTATAAAAAGAGCAAAGATGTGCTGGGGTATTGGGTTGGTTTTGCTGTAAGTCAGCAGGTCATGTCCTTGGGAGGCTTGCATCTGCGAAATGGGGTAGGACATGCTCTGCGAGATCAAAGTAGATATCCATTAATGTTTTAAACCTTTGTTTGAGATCCAGTTGTGCTAGACCATGGACAAAGCTGAAGTTGTTTTATTTGAGGTCACAGGGATCAGAAGAAATATCTAGCCCTCCATCTTGTTCATTTAAAACAAAAAATTCTTCAATGACCCTCTTTTCTTTTTTTTCCTAGGGGAGGGTCAATCCTATAGCTATCTCCTCTCCCCACAAAGAAAAAAGAAAACACATTTTAAAAAACAAATAAGCATAATCAATAAAAACAAATTCAAAGATTTCATATATTCAAAAATGTGTTTCTAATTCTGCACCTTTTTTTCAAATGCTTTATTAACTTCTGGTTTACATCATTCATTTCCACCAGATTTTGAGGTACAAATTTTCTCTCCATTTTTCCCCTACCCACTACCCCAAAATAGCGGTCCCACAGGATATCCCCTCCTCCAATCTGCTCTCTCCCATATCTTCTCCCATACCCAATTTGACTTTTCCAGTAGGGCATAGTGGATCTCTATGCCCCAGTTCCTGTACATCTTATTTCCCAATTACATGTAAAATAGTATTAATAGTAGGACATATATATATTAAAGCAATTGGGGTTAAGTAACTTGCTCAAGGTTACACGGCTAGTCATTATTTATGTGTGGGTGCTCCTTTTCTGAGGCCAGATTCAAGCCCGGGTCATCCCAACTCCAAGGCCAGCACTCTTACTGAGCCACCTAGCTGCCCCTATATATATATATATATATATATATATATATATAAATAAATATATATATATATATATATATATATATATTTTTTTTTTTTTTAATCGATTTTAATACTTTGAATTCCAGATTCGTTCCCTTCCTCCCTTGACACCTACCCTTACTGGGAAGATAAACAATTCAATATAGGTTGTACATGTGTAGCTAATGCAAAACATTACCATAGTAGATATATTGTAAAAGACTGACTATATTTCCCTCCATCCTATCCCACCTCCCACTTGTTCTATTCTCTACTTTGATCCTGTCCCTTTTCTTTTTTTGTTTTTGTTTTTGTTTTTTGTTTTGTGCTTTCTTTTTTTTTTTAATAATAGTATTTATATATATATTTGAAACATTTAATGTTACAACCTTGAATTTCAGATCCATTTCCTTCCTCCCTTGTCACCCATTCCTTCTTGGGATATAAGTAATTCAGTATATGTTGTACATGTCTAGCTATGTAAAACATTATCATAGTAGATATATTGTACAAGGCTGCTTATAATTCCCTCCCACTCATCCCACCCCCCACCTGGTCCATTCCCTACATGATCCTGTCCCTCTTCTATAGTGGGTACTTCCAACCTCCCCTCACCCCAAGGATGCCCTCCCATCCATCATCTCTCCTCTCATCCCCCTTCCCCCTATCCTGCTGCAGGATGAGATATCCCATTTAGTATGTATGTCATTTTCTCCCTGAACCAAATTCAATGTGAATGTGGTTTTGCCTTTTTAGCCTTCCTTATTCTCCCCCTCCTTTGCAACCACTTCCCCTACATGAGATAGTTTACCCTACCATGTCTCTCCCCATCTCCTCTTGCCATTTTCCTCTCTCACCTCATAATTTCATCCCTTGAGTATTCTCCCTTCCCAACAAATTCAACTTATGCCCTCTATCCATATATAACTGTAACCATATACATACACATTCACATATGTATTCATATGACCACACCCCCTTCTTCCATTATTTTCATAGTGAGAAAGATATCATCAGTCACAGTTATTGCTTTTCCATATAGGAATGTAAACAGTTCAACTTTGATAAGTTCCTTTTGATTTCTTTTCCCTGATTACCTTCTCAGCATCTCTTCCTTCTTGTGTCTGGATGTCAAATTTTCTATTCAATTCTGGTTTTTTCCTCAAGAATGCTTGAAAGTCCTCTATTCCACTGAATGACCATATTTTCCCCTGAAACAAAATACTCAGTTTTGCTGGGTAGGTGACCCTTGGGTTCATTCCCAGTTCTTTTGCCCTCTGGAATATCATATTCCATGCCCTTCGATCCTCAGTGTAGAAGCTGCCAGGTCCTGGGCTATTCTGATTGTGTTTCCACAATATTGAAATTGTTTCTTCCTGGCTGCTTGTAGTATTTTCTCCTTGATCTGGGGATTCTGGAACCTGGCTATAACATTTCTGGGAGTTTTCTTTTTGGGATCTTTTTCAGGAGGTGATTGGTGGATTCTTTCAACCTCTATTTTGCCCTCTGGATTTAAAACATCAGGGCAATTTTCCTTGAGAATTTCTTGAAGGGTGATTTCTAGGTTCTTTCTTTGATCATGGCTTTCAGGTAGTCCAATAATTTTTAAATTGTCTCTTCTGGATCTATTTTCCAGGTCAGTGGTTTTTCCCATGAGATATTTCATATTGCCTTCTAATCTTTTATTTGTTTGGATCTGCTTAACAGCATCTTGATTTCTCATAAAGTCATTAGCTTCCATTTGCTCCAGTCTAACTCTGAAGGAATGAATCTCCTCAGTGAACTTTTGAGATTTTTTTTCCATCTGGCAAATTCGACTTTTTAAGGCATTCTTCTCCTCATTGCCCTTTTGGGCCTCCTTTGCCATTTGAGTTAGTCTATTTTTTAAGGTGTTGTTTCCCTCAGTCAGGCTGTTGTGGCTCATTTCATACTTTTCCTGCATCCTTCTCATTTCTCTTTCCAATTTTTCCTCCACTTCTCTTATTTGATTTTTAAAGTCCTTCTTAAGGTCCTCTATGGCCTGCAACCCGCTCATGTTTTCCCTTGGGGCTTTTGGAGCAGGACTTCTGACCTCACAGTCCTTTTCCCTCTCTATGCCCCCAAAATAGGAGTCTAGGGTTGCATTTTTCTGTTTCCTTTGTCTTGGCATGTTGCCATTTAATTACTTGACTTTTGGGCTTGTTGCCGCACTATGGCTTTAAGGCCAGATAGAGGAATTTTCGTCCAGAACGTGTGGGGGGCAACTTCCATTTCTGGCAAGCTGTAAACCCACCCACGACTTCCACCCTAGATCACAATCCAGATCCAGGGAGGTTAAAGCAAAAGCGATTACCCCCCAAGACTGATCGCTGAATCTCCCTACAAATTTGCAGGCTGGGAGCGGGAGCTGCCTCTGAAAACTACAAAATGGCGTTTGTCCTCAGAGGCTTCTAGCTCCCAGGGGAGGGAGCTGACGCATTCCCAAATACAGGTCCCAAAGTCCATAGGACACTAACCTCTTACTTTGTCCTAGGCAAGTCTATGTTGATAATTCTGGAGTCTCCACAGTTCCTGGTGTTCTGGGGTTCCTCCAGCCGGCTGCTGGCCCTGCCGCCCCGGGGCTAAAACCTCGGCTCACGTGGACCTGGGCTCGGCTCGGCTCCTGCGCTCTGCGCGCTGCCGGCTCCCAGACCACTGCGCTGGTCCTTCCTGCAGGGTGCTGGGCTGTCCTCAGCGGGAGGTTAGCTTCTCTGTGTCGTTCTGTGGGTGCTGGGACTCCAGAAGATTTTCAGAGTCCTTTTTTACATAGTTTGTGGAGAATCTGGGGGCAGAGAGGCTTGGAGGAGCTGTTTCTACTCCGCCATCTTGGCTCCGCCCCCGATCCTGTCCCTTTTCAAAAGTGTTTGCTTCCAACTTCACTTCCCCCAGACTGCCCTCCATCATCTCCCATCTCAAACCCTTCTCCTCCTATAGGGTGAGATACCCTATTTTGTGTGTATGTCATTCCCTCCCTGAGCCAAATTCAGTGAGCATAAGGTCGACCCATTCCCTTTTGCCTTCCTGTTCTTCCCCTTCCCCACCATTTTCCCTTGCCTCTTCTATATGAGATAATTTACCCCATTCTCTCTCCCCATCTCCTCTCATTATATTCCTCTCTCACCTCTTAATTTCACCTTTTAAGTATCATCCCTTCCTATTAAATTGGTCCTGTGCCATCTATCAATATTTACAGTTACAATTATCATTTTTCCATGTAGGAATGTAAATAGTTCAACTTTGATAAGTTCCCTATGATTTCTTTTCCCTGTTTACCTTCTCATGCTTCTTTTGCTTCTTGTATCTGAATGTTAAATTTTCTATTCAACTCTCGTTTTTTCATCAAGAATACTTGAAAGTCCTCTATTACACTGGATGACCATATTTTCCCCTGAAACATGATACTCAGTTTTGCTGGGTAGGTCATTCTTGGTTTTAATCCCAGGTCCTTTGCCCTCTGGAATATCATATTCTAGGCCCTTCAAACCCTCAGTGTAGAAGCTGCCAGATCCTGTGTTATCCTGATTGTGTTTCCGCAGTGTTCAAATTGTTTCTTTCTCACTGCTTGTAATATTCTCTCTTTGATCTGGGAACTCCAGAACCTGGCTGTAATATTCCTAGGAGTTTCCTTTTGGTGATCTTTTTCAGGAGGTGATTGGTGGATTCTTTCAACCTCTATTTTGCCCTCTGGATCTAAAACATCAGGACAGTTTTCACTGAGAATTTCTTGGATGATTTCTAGGCTCTTTTTTTGATCATGGCTTTCAGGTAGTCCAATAATTTTTAAATTATCTCTCCTGGATATATTTTCCAGGTCAGTGGTTTTTCCCATGAGATATTTCACATTGCCTTCTATTCTTTCATTTGTTTGGATCTGCTTAATAGCATCTTGATTTCTCATAAAGTCACTAGCTTCCATTTGCTCCAATCTAATTCTGAAGGAATGATTCTCCTCAGTGAGCTTGGGAGATCCTTTTTTCCATCTGGCAAATTCAGCTTTTTAAAGCATTCTTCTCTTCATTGCCTTTTTCAGCCTCTTTTGCCATTTGAGTTAGTCTATTTTTAAGGTGTTATTTTCCTCAGTCAGGTTGTTGACTCTCATTTCATAATTTTCTTGCATCATTCTTATTTTTCTTCCCAGTTTTTCCTCCAGTTCTCTTATCTGCTTCTTAAGGTCCTCTACGGCCTGTAACCAGCTCATATTTTTCTTTGAAGCTTTTGGTGCAGGAGTTCTGACTTCACTGTTTTCCTCCTATTCCATGCTTTGATCCTTTTTGTCCCCAAAATAGGAACTAATGTTGAATTTTTCTGTTTGTTTTGTTTCCTTTGCCTGGGCATTTTGCCACTCAATTACTTGACTTTTGGGCTTGTTGCCACAGTAGGACTCTGCCACCAGACAGGGGAGCTTCCATCCCAAACACTTGGGTTTTCTCAGCTGCCAAAGTTATTAGTTGGGTGCCCTCTCTGAAGCCTCCACATGCTCTGGCAAGCTGGTCGCACACACCAGTACCTCCACCCTAGACAGCCATCCAGATCCAAGCAGGTTAAAGCAAGAGTGATTACCCGTCAGACTGGTAGCTTGGTCCCCCTACAATCTGCAGGCCAGGAGCTGAAGCTGCCATGTGGCAGCCACTGCGCCTTAGCTCCTCAGCAGGTTCTCGCCTCGGGGGCAAAGGCCAACCACACTCCCAACTACTGGATCCCAAAGTACTCACTACACTGATCTCTCACTTTGTCCTTGTTATCTGTGTGTTGATAATTCTGGAAATGGCCACAGCTGCTGGTTTTCTGGAGTCCCTCCAGCCGGTGGTTGGTCTGGCCCATCCTGGGGCTAAAACCTCTGGCTTACATGGGGCTGGGGTTGCCTCCCAGAGCCCTGCACTGGCTGCTTCCTACTGGCCTGCAGGGCCATCCTCAGCAGGAGGTTAGCTTCTCTGTGTTATTTTGTGGGTTCTGTAGCTCCAGAGTTTGTTCAGAGTCCCCTTTTACATGAATTGGGGGAGGTGGAAGCCAGAGCCCCTCAGAGGTCCTGTTTCTACTCTGCCATCTTGACTCTGCCCCCTCTAATTCTCCATCTCGAGTCTATCATCTCTCTGTCAGGAGATTACTTTCATGCCTTCTCATCATCCCTCTGTAGTCATGGTTGGTCAGAATTCTCAAATTTGTCAAAGCTGTTTGTCTTTACCATATTGTTATTACTATCTAAATTATTCTCTTGATTCTGCTCATTTCATCCTGCATTGGTTCATACAAGTCTTCTGAGGTTTCTCTGAAATATGCTTTTTGTCATTTAATACATTGAAATAACATTCAGTTAAATTAGGGTGTTCTGAGGTCAGCTTGTACCTCCTGGAGAGCCAATTATCATACCTCAGAAACTGGTGAATGCTACAAATAAGAGCTTGATTTTTGTTATTGTTGTATACACTTAAGGAAGGGATGGGGAAAATGTTAATAATGCAGATTAAACTTAAATGTATCATGTATGCATTTTCCAAAGAGGGTTGAATTTTTAAATATTTACCATTATACTGCTGAATTAAATCCATGTACCATTACTTGTTCAGCAGTTCCCAAATTGAAGGCACCGCTTTGGGTCCATTTCTTTGTAATAACAAAAATGTTGCTATAAATATTTTTTGTAAATATGATTCTTTTTCTTCTTTGATCTTTTAGATCTAGTATTAATATCACTGGGTCAAAGGGTACATATGACCTTTAGTCACTTTGGAATATGGTTACAAAGTGCCTTCCAGAATTGCTAGATAAATTTACAGCTCTATGAATAGCTTAATAGTGTGCCTCTCTCTTTCCACCGTCCAGCAAACTGTCATTTTTCTTCCTTGATATCTTTGCCAATTTGACAGATATGAATTAGAACCTCAATTTTAATTTGAATTTCTCTAATTATTACCAATATGGAACATTCTTTCATTTATTACTGTTGATCATTCATATTTTTCCTTTGAGAATTGCTAGTTAATATCTTATTCTTTCACCATTTATCAACTGGGAAATAGCCATTATTCTTATGATGAATCAGCTCCATATGATTTGGGTATCACACTTTTCTGCAAAGATATTTTTCCTCAGTTACTGGTTTCCCTACTAACTTTAACTGTATTGGTTTTTTTTGTGCAAAACCTACTCAGTTTTATGTAATTAAAATTGTTCATTTTGCCTTCTATGAGGTGTTAGTCCAAAAACATGGTTTGTTTGGTTTTTTTTAAAGCAATTGGGGTTAAGTAACTTGCTCAAGGTTACATGGCTAGTCATTATTTATGTGTGGGTGCTCATTTTCTGAGGCCAGATTCGATCTCGGGTCATCCCAACTCCAAGGCTGGCACTCTTACTCACTGCACCACCTAGCCACCCCTAAAACATGGGTTTTTAATGTGTTTTGTGTCATGAGCCCCTTTGGCAATCTGGCGAAACCTATGGATCTCTTTTGAGTGCAACTCTCTAAAATAGTTGAAGCACATACTAAATTTCAGTTAGAAGTTAGTAAAAATAAAGATGCCAGGGAGGCTAGGTGGCACAGTGAATAGAGCACCAGCCCTGAATTCAGGAGGACCTGAGTTCCAATCCGGCCTCAGACACAACACACACACACACAAACAAAAACTTAGCCATGTGACCTTGGGCAAGTCACTTAACCCCAACTGCCCTCCAAAAAGCAAAAACAAACAAATAAATAAATAGAGATGCCACTTTCCCCATCTAAATACATTGCCCATTGAAATCTATCCATGTATAGAACTCCTGACCTAAATTTAACTTCTGCCAGGCTGTTTTTTAGCTTTCATAGCAATTTTTGTTAAGTAATGAGTTATTACTTTAGAAGGTTTCTTTCGGCTATTGAACACTAAACTATGTTGGTCTGTTTCTAATATGTTGTGTACCTCATATGTTCCAAGGATTAACCACTTATTTTTTATCATTATCAAATAATTTTCATGAGCACTGTAGTATACATTAAGAGTTGGCACTCTAGACTCCCTTCCTTCTTTTTTTATCCTTATTTCCCTTAAGAATCTTGATCTTTTATTCCTTCAAATAAATTTGGTTATTTTTTTCTAGCTCTATAAAGTAATATCTTGAATAAAATGGCACTGAATAGGTAAATCAATTTTGTTGTAGTCTTATCATTTTAATTATATTGACATGACCCAGCAATATGCCATTAATATCGCATCACTTATTTGAGTGCTTTTATTTTTATAGAGTATTTCATAGTTACTATGCATTAGTTGGTAGATGGACTCAAATATTTTATATGTCCAATAATTATTTTAAATAGAATTTCTCTTTCTATCTCTTCCTGATGAGTTTCATTGGTAAAATATAGAAAGGTGTGGGTGTATATTGATATTTTGCTGAAGTCATTGTTTCAATAACTTTCTAGGGTTCTCTATGTAGACCATGATGTTATATGCAAAACCCAATCTTTTTCTTTCCATCTTTGCTTATGGTTATTTCCCAGATTTCTTTTTCTTGTCTTTATTGCTATAGATAGCATTTCTAACATTATACTAAATAATAGTGATGATAATATACATCTTTGCTTTACCCTTGATCTTATTGTAAAGGCATCCTATTTATCTCCATTATTTATAATGCTCACTCTTGTTTTTAGATAAATCATATTTGCCAAATAAAGGAAAGGTTCATTTATTCCTAAGATTTTTAATGTTGTTAATATAAATGAGGGTTGTATTTTGTCAAAAAAAATTCTGCATTTGTTAACATAATCATACAATTGTGATTGTTTTTATGTTTATAGTTTTCTTAATACTGAGCCAATTCTGCATTCCTGGTATAAACCCTACTTCATCATAATGTGCAATCTTTTTTTATATGTTGCTGTAACCTCTTTACTAAATGTTTATTTAAAAAACTTTGTGTTATGTTTAGATCCCATGTCAGATTGCAAGCCATCTTGGGGAGGGGGAGAAAACTTAAAACTTATGGAAGTGAATGTTGAAAACTAAAAAAATTAATTTTAATTTTTTAAAGCAATTGGGGCTAAGTAACTTGCTGAAGGTTACACGGCTAGTCATTATTATTTATGTGTGGGTGCTCATTTTCTGAGGCCGAATCCAATCCCGGGTCATCCCAACTCCAGGGCCGGCACTCTTACTGCGCCACCTAGCTGCCCCCAAAATAATTTAATTTAAAAAATAAAACTAAATTAAAATTATCAGCAGGACTGGAATCTGGAAAAAATAAGAATAAAAACTTTGTGTTGATATTCATTAGGGAAATAGGTCTATAGTATTCTTTCTTTGATTTGTCTCTCCCTAGATCAGGTATCAAGATCTCCTATTTATATCATAAAGGAAATTTGATAAGATTCTTTCTTTTCCTATTTCTTCAAACAGTTGACATAATATTCGGATTAATTATTCTATCAATATATGGTAAATTTTCCCCTGCATGTGTTATTTACTATCAATACATTATGACCATTAATATAAAATGAGATATCAAATAGGGAGATGCGCTTGCCAAGAGGGGCAATGGGTTCACCATTGTCATTGAGGAGATTCCTCACAAAGTAAAGAAAGAATTCCTTATAGATGAGAAGGTGTTCCTTCTATTTGTTGATGACATTATACTGATAGTAACTTACTACACATCATTTCAAAGTCTGTTAATCCAACCAAGTGGGTAAAGAATGCCTATTTTTATCCATTATTACATATAATTTGGACAAACACTACAAAGAGACAGTGGGTTTATCCCAGGATTCAACCAGTGAACATACTCATTGGTATTCTTGTTATATCAAGAGAAAATGAGGAAGACCTCCAGCACATTAGGTGAACAACTCGTGATGAACTGAGGGGAAAACATGGACCAGAGTCATAGATGCATTATTGGAAAGAATGCCTAAATGGATGAGACAGCAAATCCCTTTGAATATCGAAATATCTTATAAAGCCCACAAAAATTTTCCTCTAGTTCCTTATCACTCCGTGGTAAGGACCTGGGACACTTGAGGTACCAGGAGAACATAAGCTCTGTTGGTTCTAATAAGATGAAAAGACATTGAGTATGGCATTAGTGACAAATTGTGTCATTGCCAGAAGTTAAACTAGTAGGGAACAAATCCTTTAGCCATGAGGACCCACTAAACAGATAAAAATACAAAGCAGCCTTTAGTCCTATACACTCCTCCACTTCTGCAGTGTTGATGGTAGACTGAAGCAAGAGGTCAGAGGGTGCAAAGAATCACACAGTTTTGGGGCAATCTACAAATATTAATTTAACTGTTGGCACTCTAAATATGAAATTTTGTCCAATGACTAATGAGTTGGTGCACTACTGGAAGAATTGAACCATATCCATATTGACATTATTACTATAAATGAAACAAGAAGAAATAAAGATATTTCAGTTAAAGTAATGGACAATCGCAGGTTCTCCTCAAGGAAGTGAATAAAGAAGTTGGTGGAGGGGGAGTTGGTGTGCCCCCAAAGGCAATGAGAGACAATAATTTCTTGGGGCCCTTGGCTATCTCACCTATTGGTGTTCATGAGGTGTCTACACAGATGATTGGGGAGATGACGGCATCTTCCATAAAGGCTAAAAGCTTAAAAATATTTGATTAACTTGACAAGCTTCTTAAAAAACAAGTCAGCATAAATTTTGTTACTTGGAACCTTCAGAGGAAGATTGGTACAAGGAGAAGATGCTAGAAAATAGGTTCTTAATTATAAAACACAAAATGGATAATTTTGATTACATTAAATTGGAAAGCTTCTGTACAAACAAAGCCAATGTAACCAAGATCAAGAGGGAGGTGGGAAACTGGGAAAGAATTTTTACAACCTATGTCTCTGATAAAGGACTCATTTCTAAAATATACAGAGAATTAAGTCAAATCTATAAGAATACGAGTCATTCCCCAATTGATAAATGGTCAAATGATATGAACAGGCAGTTTTCATAGAAAGAAATTAAAGATATCTATAAGCATATGAAGAAATGCTCTAAATCACTATTGATTAGAGAAATGCAAATCAAAACAACACTGAGGTACCACATCTCTCCAGTCAGATTGGCTAAAATGACAAAACAGGAAAATGACAAATGCTGGAGAGGATGTGGGCAAATTGGAACACTAATGCATTGTTCGTGGAGTTGTGAACTTAACCAACCATTCTGGAGAGCAATTTGGAATTATGCCCAAAGGACTATAAATAATTTCATGCCCTTTGACCCAGCAATGCCACTTCTAGGGTTATATCCCAAAGAGATCATAGAAGAAGGAGGAAAACCCATATGTACAAAAATATTTATAGCAGCTCTTTTTGTGTTTGCAAAGAATTGGAAATTAAAGGGATGCCCATCAATTGGGGAATGGCTAAACAAGTTGTGGTATATGCATGTCATGGAATATTATTGTGCTATAAGAAACGAGGAGGAGAGTTTTCATATTTACCTGGAGAGGCTTATACAAACTGATGCTGAGTGAGAAGAGTAGAACCAGGAGAAATTTGTATACAATCACAGACACAACATATGTGTGATGACCAACTATGACAGACTGGACTCTTTTCAGCAATGCAGTGATATAAGTCAATCTCGAAAAATTCATGAAGGAGAGAGATGCAACATCCAGAGAAATAACTAGAAAGAACTGAGCTTGAATCCTGATGGAAGCAAACTAATTGATCTTTTTCTTTTCATTGTTTGGTTTTATTTCTCCTTTACCATTTTTCATCCCACCTAGTAAAATACACCTTTGTAACTTGACTAATGTCTAATATGAAAGTATTTGCAGATCCTGTACTGGACTATATGCTGTTGTGGGGGGTGGGGGGAGGGAGGGAAAGGAAATTTGAAACTCAAGGAACTGTGGAATTGAATCTTGTTAACTAAAAATAAATAAATTAATTTTAAAAAAAAGAAAATAGGCTTTTAATTAGGAACACTTATAGGTCACATGACAGCTTCCTACCTGCTGATGCAGTGCCAAAAGGATGAGATACTTCCCTTAGGAATAGGCAGACAAAAACAGCTTATATGACTAATCATTTCATGAGGACAGGCCCTCAAGCACCCATCCACATACCAAAGTAGTGTTAGCAATTTCAGGACACATTCATATAGAGTTCTCTCACTGTCAGTATATTACAAAAGTCCCTGGGGTTTGTTGGTATGTTTGAAGGTTCCAGTGACCCCCGAATATAAAATAAGGTCACCTCTAATATTTAGGGCTGTTAAGATCTAGCCTGGAATACTGGGAAAGGCTAGGATTACTTGAAACTATCATATATGTCACTTTGCCCCTCAGGGACCAGAATAGACAGAGAATTAATTGAGAGAGAACTGGATATGACCAGTAGAGCAAATGGGCACATGAATTCCTTGTATCCTTTTGATGAATCACATGAATGATTTTAATGTTCATTAATAAATTCTTAAGGAGGGTTCAGGTACATTGCTGTTCCTTGAGATCTAGAAATAGAATGATTTACTTAACAAAATATGGTATCTCAAGAAATTTTTTACTTAGAAGGTGGTCTCCAGATCTCTCTCTCTCTCTCTCTCTCTCTCTCTCTCTCTCTCTCTCTCTCTCTCTCTCTCTATATATATATATATATATATATATATGTATGTATGTATGTATTCTAGATAGATATATTCCAAGCATATATATTTTCCACATATATGTATATATATATATATATATATTCCAGATATCTATTATATATATTCCTAGCTTGGGACAGCTGTGTGTGTGTGTTTTTGCACGTGCCTGTCTGTCAAAGGTATTAGTGGGGGTGGGGGTGAAGGTGAGGCATGAGCTGATAGATTGTATGCATGAGGGGGAAAATGTATGGCAAATAATGGGAACTCCAGGCTCAGGCACGGATTTTTCTGTTTTTAACAGTGGCTGAAGTGTTTAAAGCCCTGCTCAATGTGGCTGCAGAGGAAGCAAGCAAAGCTCCCCAGTTTAATATAGCTAAGTGTATGCCTATCAGCGTCTTAGCTTTTTGACCCCTCCCCCACACACCAGAGGAAGAAGCCTAATTATTCCCTGTCCTGCCTCCCCTCCCCACCCACCAACTCCATAAATTACTGGGATGGAGTGAGGAAGGAAAGCTGTGGAGTGATAGCCACAGTTAACCCACGGAAAGGTAACTAAATTAAATCTCAGCTTGAAGGATATTTGAGAGAATTTCCCTGAAGGAAATGAGTATTTGAAAATTTTCCTGGTGTGCTGTGGAATCCCTGGATGGGTGCTAATATCCTTTCTTGTTTCCAGAAACTTTCATCTGTTCTAATGCACCTACTTGTGAAAATTGTATGGGAGAGTTGGCAAGTTATCTTGAGGTTGCCTTATGGATAACCCTAAATTTGAAAGGTCCCAAGTTAGGAACTTCAAGAGAAAGTGATTTCCTGATATAGTGATTCTCTCCTTGGAGAAGGAAAAGGATCATTTCCCATAGTTTCTGCATAGCATCTTCCTTGGAAATTAAAGCAAGGGATTGCTTAGACATTGGAGGTCAAACAGGAAGGAGAAAGTTGTTTCCTCAAAACTACATGGATGTGTAATGCCCAAAGGGGTCCTTTTCAAGTATTGTCTTATTAACTCTACCTGGAACTTCTCCAGGAAAATCTTTTCATATCCTCAGAGTATAGCATTGTGGGAAATATTAGCACATTTGGTTTCCCCAGATATAGGCAATATGGCTCCCAGAAGCTGTTATTTCACCCAACCCAAAATGCACACAATGCAAAGTACTCCACAAGATTCAGAGGACATAAACAGTATGGAAACTTGTGAAACACTCTTTCATAAAGTTGCTGAACAGGGAGCTGCTGCCCAAGGTCACACAGCTAGGTTTTTATTTGTGTTCGTGTTAAGTGTCTGAGGTTGGATCTGAACTCAGGTCCTTCTGACTCCAGGGCCAATGCTCTACTCACTGTGCCACCTAGCCACCCCCTGGTTAGTATTCTTGAAGACTCGTGGTACTGCTCTGTGGGTTCAGACTTCCCCAGAAAGTAACCACAGTTTGGGGGCTGCTGAATAAGCAGTTTCCTTCTTTGTTGACCTGCATTGTCTAAATAACTCATTGGTTTTGTTTTCCAAGTAGGATACTCTACAGAAACTATACAGATAAGTGGTGTAGTGAATAGAGCACCAGCCCTGGAATCAGGAGGACCTGAGTTCAAATCCAGCCTCAGACACTTAACACTGACTAGCCAACAAAATTTGACAGGAAAAGATAGAGCGATTCCATTTAAAATTAATACAAATTGTATAAAATTCTTTGGAGTCTACCCACTAAGATATACATAGAAACTCTATAAATACAACTACAAAATAGTATTTACAAAAAATACAGGCCTAAATAATTGGAGAAATACTCATTGCTAATGGGCAAGCCAAATGACTATAATAACTATTACAATGCATCTAAATTAATTTATTTACCCATTACCAGATTGATCAAACTCCATGGATTGCTTTATAGAGATAGAAAAAATAAGAAGAAAATTTGTCTGGAGGAACAAAAGGTCAAGAATCTCAAGGGAAATAATAAAAAAGGGAAGGAAAGTGCCCAAGCAATACCAAAATATATCTCAATCACCACTACAAATACTAATCATCAGAATAACTTGGTACTGATTTTTAAAAATGGCCAGAGGATGCAATGGATAGAGCACTGGGCCTGGAATCAGGAGAACCTGAGTTCAAACCTGGCCTCAGACACTTACTAGCTGTGTGACCCTGGGTAAGTCATTTAACCTTGTTTACCTCATCTGCAAAATGAGCTGGAATCTTTGCCAAAAAAAAAAACCCAAATGTGGTTTGGACTTGACTGAACAATTAAAAAAAATAGAAAGGTTGATCACTGGAAAGATTAGGTACAAAACATACAGAACTAAACAGAACTATTCATTAACATTTAATAAACCCAAAGCCCCCAGTTGCCAGGAGAAGGACTCAATGTTTGACAAAAATTTAGGGAAAAACTGTATAGCAGTCTGGTAAAAAATTAGGTTTGTAACAATGCTTACATCATATACTATGATAAGGTTATGATAAATATATAAAAGGTGACATCATAAACAAATTAGAGGAACAAGGAAGAAATTACCTGTCAGATCTATAGATAGGAAAAGAATTTATGACCAAACAAGGGATAGGGAGAATCATGGAAGATAGAGTTGACAATTTTTATTACATAAAAATTAAAAAGTTATTATACAAACAAATGAGATTCAGCTAACATTAGAAAGTAAATAGTTATGGGGTGGGGGGGGAATCTTTGCAGCAAGTTTCTTGGATAAGGATCTTGGTGGTTGATCTTGCCTTCTAAGGATTTAGAGGGGAGGGGAAGGGAGGAATGGGAAATATAGTGCTTTTGTGCCCTCCCAGCTGTTGGAAACAAAGCTTTCAGAACCAATCCATTTGAGATACCTATTGATATGGTATTCTCCTCACACCAGTAAGGTTCCTTTGATAACTGGGATGATGGTCTGAATTGCAATTGTAATTTAAGAGGAGTCTGGAAAGCCCTTTGAGTCTGCTTTTAAAGTTATCCTTGAGCTTATTGGCCTGAGATTGGCCCTTTTCTCCCTATTTGCCCAATTCTGAAAAGTGTCAATGAAATCAACACAAAGACAAAAGCATTCACTTGCAACAGCCTTAGTCAGAGTAGCAAGAAATTTGCAAATGATTGGATATTCAGAAAACCAAATGAGAGTTTGAATCAGCTCTGCAGTAGACTTGAACTCAATCAAAAACTATTAAAGGAAAAGTAAGTAGTTGGAGATACCCTGGGCTAGAAAAGAGAATCCCAGAAAAGGAGAGAAGAAAGGTTGCCACTTTGGGGCCAAGAAGATCTGGCTTTCAATCCTACCTCATGCAATCTTTTTGGGACTCAGTTTTCTCATCTGTGAAATGAAGGAGTTGGACAAGCCAAGATGACCTCTAAGATGGCTTCCAGTTCTAAGTCTGGGAGCCTATCAAATGGAAACTGGAAGAAAGCAACACAGAGATAGCAACAGAAAGAGCATGGGTCTCTCTCCTTTTACAGGGACCAAACTGAGATTATCATCAATATAAGGGTGGCTAGGGGGCTAGTGAATAGAGCACTGGCCTTGGAACCAGGAGGACCTGAGTTCAAATCTGGTCTCAGACACTTAAAACAAAAAACTAGCCATGTGACCTTGGGCAAGTCACTTAACCCCAATTGCCCTACATTCCCCCCTCCATAAAGCAAAAAAAAAAAAAAAATCATCATCATCAACCTTGTATCCAGCAAGGGGACTAAAAAGCTATAGAAATGGAACTACTGGTTAAGTATGTTTTAACATCTTGGGGTCAGAAGAGAACAGGAGGACCTCGTGGTGTTCAAGTGTGCTGTGCCATGAATCTGGGAAAAGTAGCTGATCTCACCTGCATAACCAAAGAGGTTGTATATTTGTCTAAAAAATGTGATTTTATCTTCCTGCAAACATATGGTTTTACTTCATATATTAAGGATCATCGATTTAAATTTGTAGGCAATACAATAAATCTCAAGATGAAGATGGAGGTGTTGTACCTGGCCCCATTCTGGGTCCCCTCCCTAACCAGCTGTCCTTCACAGAAGTGAACAGACTGCCAGGTTTAGCTCTGCCCAGGTTTAGCTCTTCCAGCTCTCCTTCATGGAGGTGGGCAGGCTGCTGGCTTTAGCCCCACCTAGGGAGACTTGGCACCAGGTGGGAGTTTCAAAAGGTATACTGACCAATCACTGATTTTAGCCACTGCAAATTCTTGCTTATGTAATACCTAACGACTGGCTGTGTGGCATCCCTTTAAAAGCTGAGGCTTTACCTGGGTTCATGGCTGTACTATTTGGGGAGGGGCTCTGTTCAGCCAACATGCCTGATCAGCCAATATGGCATCAATAAAGGGTTCATTTCTAAATGGTTGCTTGGATCTTGCTCGTGCTTTGGGTACAACATTTGGAGGCCCCAGTGAGATTGGCAGTGTTTCGTGTCATGGCCCAAGACCCAACCTGGGAGATCCTCTACCTCAGGGGAAGGAGGCCACTCAGCTCTGACCTCCTAGAGCAGAGGTGCCTGAAATCTTTTCCGGGCTCAGGACTCAAGGCTGAGAAAGCCCAGACCATCCCCTAACAGCGATCAGATCTCATTTCAGCTCTGTGGACCCAGACCTCTGTATCAGCCTCCAGAGGTGAGTTTCTGGCTGTTTGGCTTCTGTTTCTATGAGTACTTGTCTGTTGCAAAATTGAGGTGACTGGACACAGTAAAAAAAAAAAATTCCAGTTTCCCTGGCCCACTCAAGGTGGGGTGGGGCTTTTGGAGTAGAGCTAGCTGTGTCCTGGCCTGACATCTGGTGCATGACTGGGGGTGCCCAGGGGTCTGTCAGAATCTGTGAATCTTATGTGTTTCTGTGTGAAGTGTGTGTCTGTCTGTCTGTAACTAACAGCCTCCATGTTCAGAAACAGCCAGGGCAACTGTTGAACTTTCAGCTTTCTCTTTGTCTCCCCTTTGGAAAAAGAGATAAGAAAAGGGAGGGGTGAGAAAGGAGTCAGAGCAGTGGCAGGGTGGAGGCCTCTTGGCGCCCCTTCTGCATTGCAGTGGCTGTGGGGGGCCTGGCCAGCTTGGCTCTGGTGTCAGGCCAGGGGAGGGACTGACCAACCCCATGCCTGAGGCTGGGGGCAGGAGAAGGTGCAGGCCCTGCCCCAAGGTCCCTGACACTGGTTGGGAGTGGGTGGGGGAGGAGAGGGTGGAGCAGGCAGGAGGAGTTCTCCACCCTCTGAAAATGGAAAGGGGAGTGGAGTTGGGACTTGCACACCCCCTCCCTCTGGAGGAAATTGGGGCAATTGGGAAATTTCTCTCTCTCTGGGACTGCAGGGGTGGGGCTTGAGCCTTCCTTGAAAGGAGACTCTGGCCACCTGCCTTAAGAAATTTGGTCTACAAAAACTTAAAGAAAAGGCATCTCACTCTGCTTGAGCACACTTTCTACGCTGTGCTGTTCCTTCCCCTCCACCTTGGGGCATTGAGGGAGATGGGGAAGTGGGCCCCTCTTTGGGAGTTCCTCCCCTCAGATTAAAGAAGCAGGCTGGCTATCTCCTGCCTCACCTGATGCAACTAAAGGCAATTAAATTCACTCTTAATTCGATGCTTAAGATAAATACTGTTTGACCCTAAGGCAAATTGGGAAAATACATAGAGACGCCTCAGAGGTGAAGCTTTAAGACTGGCAGATTCAGCAATCTCACTTTCAGAAAAATCCACCAAGATTCTTCTCCCTGTCATTCTGCCTTTGACAAAGCTATATTGTTAAAGGAATAGAAAATGATAATTTTGTAATTTGAGAAATCTTTAAAATCCCTTTCTTTATAATTCCTTGTCTGGCCAGCCTGGACTCATACTAAAACTTAGAAATAAAAAGCAAACAAATGAACAAACAAAATATCTTTGCAAATTCTAAGAATTAATCATTAAGAAGTTGGAAATAGGGGCGGCTAGGTGGCGCAGTGAATAGAGCGCCGGCCCTGGAGTCAGAAGGACCTGAGTTTGGAGCCGGCCTCCGACACTTAATCCACACAAACAAAAACCTAGCCGTGTAACCTTGGGCAAGTTACTTAACCCTAATTGCCCTAAAGAGGCAGCTAGGTGGCGCAGTGAGTAAGAGCGCCGGCCTCGGAGTTGGGATGACCCGAGATCAGATCCGGCCTCAGAAAATGAGCACCCACGCATAAATAATGACTAGCCGTGTCACCTTGAGCAAGTTACTTAACCCCAATTGCTTTTTTTAAAAAAAAGAAGTTGGAAATAGGATATTGGGACTGCTTTAAAAACCAGAAGGTTTTTTTGTTATCTCTGCTTGACCTGTTTCCTGAATTTGTAAAGGGAAAATTAATAGTGTTTGTTATCGGATCAAAATGGTATAATGATTGTAAAATGTTTAAAATAATGACTGGCATGTGTTGAACACAACATTATTATCTCTCTAACTTTGAAGCTGATGCCAGGAGTGATAAGATCAATTATTGTATAAGTCATGTGATGTCATTTGAAACTCATTGTTATGTTGTTGCCATCTTTCTAACATTGTATTGTGTTTCTAAAAGTCTGCTTAGCTAGTGGGAAAAAAACATTTTGAAGTAGGAATTTTTTAAATTTTTTAAATGTGGATTTTGTTGCATATGAATTGGATTCTTGTGTTATAAAATTTGATAATTTAAAGCTGTTATATTGGGTTAAAAACAAATAGTAATAATACTGCTGATATTGATCATGATAAGTGATATTTCATTTAACATAATAATTGTGTTACTGGTAAACAGTTGTATTATCTATGTTGTAAGAGAAGAAGTTTAAGTTGTCTTAAAGTTTAAAAGTTGTTAAGGTGAGAATTATACTGTCAGAGGAACAGAAAAAATGCTCTAAACTGTGATTGGTGAAATTTGCTGTTTAAGGTAAAAGGCACTTGGGAACATATTTGGAATGTCATGTGTCCCTGATTTTTTTTTCCTTCTATAGCAAATTTTCTATGATCAGAGCGTGTCATCAGTAAAAGATATGTGCCCTTTAGTGTTATCTTACTGGGTAATCTAATATTTTTCATCTAGAATTAAAACTAGTCAGAAAATTATGCAAACTGCTTAAGGAAAAGAAAGATATTATTTAAAACTTTCCAACTGATTTTTCTTTCATAAAGGTTTAGTGATTATTTCTCTTAACACCAGGATAAATTCAAACTGTCTTTAAGGAAAGAAATACTTTCAGAAAAGATGTTTTGAAAGATCTAGTGTGATAATTTCTGAAAGTCTATAAAGTTTTTAATTGAATTATTGTTAAACTAAAGCAGTAAGTTGTAAAGCAGAAGAGATCTTGCTGTTTTAATCTGAATTTGTGGTTATTGCATGGCATAAGCAAAGTTAACATTTGTTATTGAATGTATAAGTAAAAGAATTGGATTCCTGAAGACATCTTGTTTTATGGTTAAGTCTGTAAAGGAAAGCTGAATAGACTAGATAATGGGTTTGAGGGATTTGGAAAGATAAGAAGGTTTGGGGACAAATGGGGTTTATCCAGCCCCTCCTGTTTCCAAATAGTTGATACCAGTTTTATATGGTTAAGTATGTTGAGAGAGCATGAGGAAGTTTTGGGAAGGCAGAAAGATTTGTAACTTGATTTTGTAATTAATAGGTCAATCAAATCTTAGGTGGCCCTATATGAAGGACACTAGTCCATATTAATTTGCTATTTAATAATTTAGGGGATCTGTGGCGGCTAGGTGGCACAGTGAGTAAGAGTGCCGGCCTCGGAGTTGGGATGACCCGAGATCGAATCCGGCCTCAGAAAATGAGCACCCACACATAAATAATGACTAGCCATGTAACCTTGAGCAAGTTACTTAACCCCAATTGCTTTAAAAAAAATAATAATTTGGGGGATTGTAAATTTTTATTATCATTCTGAGCCTTAATTACAGAAATACATTGTCATAAAAGCCAATAATGAGATGGCAGAGGCTGCAGGCTTCAAACTGCTCAAGGTGGATGTCTGTGCTTGGAAAAGTTTGGAGACAATCTTGGACACTGTCCAGGTGGGATCTCTCTGACTTTATTTCCCAATTGTGCGTTTTCTTTCTAAAAAGAACCCCCCCACACACACCTATTTATGCCTAAGCCCTTTCAGCATCTGGTGGCTGTCCGAATGACTACCAGAAATGACTTATGCCTGGAATCAAAAAGGGCTAGGGAAGTTTTCCTTCTGGCAAGTTTTATGACATTGTCCCTCTTTTTCTTCTATAGCAAATTCATTGAGAAGTAATATTCAGGGCCAAATAAATGAATAAACATGGAGATAACATCCTTCAAAGAAGATGATTAGTAAAAAGGCAAAATGTAATGAAATAGATGCTTAATTGACAGGATAGTGAAGTCTAAGGAGAGCAACAGGATCAGACTTAGATGATGCCTCTAGAATTAAATACAGATGTATTAAACTGGCTTTAAAATTTGTCTATTATGCAAATTTAAGCTTTGAGCATGCTTGAGACTAAAATCAGAGGTTTGGATTTTAGCACAAGGATTGTATAAGATAGTGGTAAGGGTGAAATTAATGTTACTTTGTTAAAGCATCTGTCTGATAATTTTACAAAGGGCAGATGAATGGGCCACTAGGTGGCACAGAGCACCTGCCCTGAAGTCAGGAGGACCTGAGTTCAATTCTGATCTCAGACACTTAACACAAAAACTAGCCGTATGACCTTGGGCAAGTCACTTAACCCCAACTGCCCTCCAAAAAGCAAAAAAAAAAAAAAAAAAAAAAACAACCCAACAACAAAGGGCAGATGAAATCATTTTTAAAAAAAAAAGATTTTCGTATTTTAAAAGATTCTTATACCAGGTACAGGATTTAGGAAAGGTGGAAATATAAAAGGATAAATAAACTGAAAATTCTCTGTAGTTTCAAAATATGGAACTAATCTTAAGTGATTGTGCTAATTTATATTAAGTCAGAATTATCTGATCACTTCTAGATCTGAACTGGAAAGGCAGAACTTTTTAAATTCTGTAACTACATGAGGCATCTGGGATTCAAAAGTGTTGTTTAAATGAAATAGGTCACTGGGATACAAGGAACTGTATGTTAATTATGATTCTTGTATAGTTTGTATATAAGTTTTCTTAGTTATCTAGGTGACATGTAATTGTGTACCTGACTTAATGTAATCATGTTATTTTGTAAAATTGTGAGAAAACCTTATTGTATTGTTTGAGCCTATCCCTGTATGGCTAAGAAAGCTGAATTATTTGTTTATACTGTTTGAACCTAGTCTTGCACAGCTAGAAAACTGGACCTTTATATGTACCTTTGGTGTTAAATCATGTTTCTGAGAACTCTTGTCAGGTCTGGCTGGCTCTGCCAGCTTGTACGTATTGTACATGTGAACTCTAGTCATCTAAATATTACCCCTCCTCTGAGCCAAGGGATCTGAAAAAGATGACATCAGATGCAGACAGCTTTCCCAAGAGTCCAGACCTGGCCTTTACTAGGACAGCTTCTTTCCTGGACAAACTCAACCAGAGGGACTGATGGGAAAATGTGGCTCCACTGTACCATGTCAAGGGTCAAAGGTTTGACACTCTGTCCATGAGGAGTGGGGTAAATGTTATACCTGGCCCCCTCCTCCTCCTGACTATGGCCTTAATTATAGGACCCTACATCATTAATCATTTTCTACAATTTGTTAAGTCCCTATTAACTGTTAAATTGCTAATTGTTAGGGATCCCCACTAGCAGCCCTTGGGAACAGAACTGACTGACCTTTATGATGCAGGCCCTGCTGTGTCAAGGGTTTGGCACATGCACATAAGAAATGGGGAATGTTGTACCTTGCCCCATTCTGGGTCCCCTCCCCAACCAGCTGTCCTTCACAGAAGTGAGCAGACTGCCAGGTTTAGCTCCACCCTCCCCTGGCCAGCTCTCCTTCATGGAGGTGGGCAGGCTGCCAGCTTTAGCCCCGCCTAGGAAGACGGCACCAGGTGGGAGTTTCAAAAGGTATACTGACCAATCACTGATTTTAGCCTCTGTACTTGATTTTGGTACAGGGTGTAAGATATTGGTCTATGCACAGTTTCTGCCATATTGTTTTCCAGTTTTCCCAGAAGTTTTTGTCAAATGGTGAGTTCTTATCCCAAAAGCTGGGGTCTTTGGGTTTATCAAACAGGAAATTACTATAGTCATTGACTGCTGTGTCTCATGTACCTAATCTATTCCATTGATACACTACTCTATTCCTCAGCTAGTACCAAGTAGCTTGGATGACTGCTGCTTTATAATACAGATGAAAATCTGGTATGGCTAGGCCACCTTTCCTAGCATTTCTCTTCATTAATTCACTTGACATTCTGGACCTTTTGTTTTTCCAAATGAATTTTGTTACTATTTTATCTAACTCTACAAAATAACTTTTGGTTGATTGATTGGTTTGGCACTAAATATGTAATTTAATTTAGGTAAGATTGTCATTTTTATTATATTAGCTCAACCCAGACACAAGCAGCTGATTTTCCAATTATTTAGATAGGACTTTATTTGTGTGAAAAATGTTTTGTGGAGGTGGCTAGGTGGCGCAGTGAGTAGAGCACTGGCCCTGGAGTCAGAAGGACCTGAGTTCGGATCCAGCCTCAGACACTTAACACACATAAATAAAAAACCTCGCCGTGTGACCTTGGGCAAGTTACTTAACCCCAATTGCCCTCCAAAAAGCAAAAAAAAAAAATGTTTTGTAATTGTGTTCATATAGGTCCTGAGTTCGTTTTGGCAGGTAGATTCCCGAATATTTTATAATGTCTACAGTAACTTTAAATGGAATTTCTCTTTCTATCTCTTGCTGTTGGATTTCCTTAGAAATATATAGGAATGCAGAGGACTTACGTGGGTTTATTTTATATCCTGCAACTTTGCCAAATTTATTTATTATTTCAAGTAGAAAAGCCTCATTTCTAAGATCAGCCACTTATCACTAAGGGAAGACTGTCAACAGCTTGCTTTCTTGAGTGCTCATGACTGAAATGCTACAGCCATAGTATTAACTCTGAGTAGCACATGTGTATGAAATGATTGCCAGATAGATGTTTAGGAGCAGCAGGAAATAATGGAAAAACAGTCTCAGATTTTTTCTGAATATCCTGTTGATTATGAGGGGGAAAGGGCAGTTAGGTGTCTCCATGGATGGAGCACTGGACCTCATAGATAGATCACTTAAAACCCTGTCTGCATAAAACTAGAGAAGGAAATGGCAAACCATTCCAGTTTCTTTGCCAAGAAAACCCCAAGGATAGTAGGTCCACAGGGTCACAAAGAGTCAGACAGGACTGAACAATGATGATGATGACAAAGGGAAAAGCATTAAGAATTAACCACCAGACACTGGGTCAAGTGCTGGACACTTAGCAAAGACAAAAGTGAGACAGTTCCTTCTCACAAAGAATTTACATTCCAACAGGGCAGGAGTTCTTAATCTGGGCTTGTAAATAGATTTCAAGGGGCCCATGAATTTGGAAGGGAAAATATGACATCTTTATTACAATAATTGGCTTCTTTTGTCATTTTTTAGTTTCTGAATTTCAAACCATTTTTTTTTCAAAGAAAAGGTCCAAGACTTCACCAGACTATCTGAGGGGTCCCTGCCACAAAATAAAGTTTAAAAAATTTCTGCAATGTGGGAAGAAAATACAAAATAGAGTTGGGGCAGATGACCAAGGAAGGGATTTTTTTTTAATCAAGGGGGCCCCCTGGGATGGTGAGTGAAACCACAGGGCAGTTGATTGACGTGCCCTCTCCAAAAGCACTGATGTAATTACTATGCTGCAAGAGGCCCTAAAAAGGACTAGATATAGTGCTTTACATGAGTTTGAACTCACCAATCAGGTCAGCTCAGTTAAGGGTAGGAATTTCTAAAGGTCTGTTCTTCTGGCTGAAAAACCTTCAGGGGTTCTCCAATATCCAAAGGATAAAATACAGACTCCCCCTATACAATCTGCATTTCCAGACTTATCTCGTATTCTGTGTTCTAGTCACACTGTACTACTAGCTTGTCCTCAATATCACCTTTGATTCTTCTGCCTCTTTGTATTATGGGAATTCTTACAGTTCCTGTAATTCACTTCATCCTCATTTGGGGGGGGGGGGGCAAGCAATTGGGGTTAAGTGACTTGTCCAGGGTCACACAGCTAGTAAGGGTCTGTGTCCAGATTTGAACTCAGGTCCTCCCAACTCCAGACCTGGTGCTCTATCCACTGCATTGCCACCTAACTGCCCCTTATCCTCACTCTTGCCTTTTAAAGTCCTCCTACTTCCAGGCCCAGCTCAAGGGAGCATTTTTTTTATTCCTCTAAGCTGAAAATGATTCTCTCTCTGTCTCTCTGTCTGTCTCTGTCTGTCTGTCTGTCTCTCACTCTGTCTCTCTCTCTCTCTTCATGTTTTCCCCATTGGCTTTACTGCATTGCACCTTATATAAAACTTATTTGTGTATATATCTTATTCTCCATCAAATGAAAACTCTTTGACTCATATTATTTCCGTGTTATTGTTATCTTTGTAGCCCCAGTGCCTAGAAGGGGCTGGTAAGTAACAAGCACCTAAAGGTTGGTTGAATTCATTTTTCCAGCCTAAGGAAGATGAGGAAGATTAGAGGCAAGTGGCATGAAGATAGGGGCTGGCCAAGAGCATCAAAAGCAGCAGCAGCAGTATGGGAGCACAGGGAGCATTCCAGTACATAGGGACAGTAAGGACATCAGAATGCAGAAAGGGATGCAAGGCCATTAATTCTCTTTTCATTGTTTTCTCGAACCACTCATTTCTTTTCCCAATTTCCTCCCTATGTTTATTTGATTTTTAAAATCATTTTTGGTCTTTTACAAAAATCTCTTCCTTTAACTCTTCTAGGAATTCTTGTTGGTCTTGGTCCAAGTACTGCAATCTGGGGAGAGGTCTCTTGACTTTCCTCCTGTTTTGCACTCTTCAGATTCCTCGTCCAGCTTTGGGTCTGTTGGATTGTGTACGGTTGAGTTCTCATAGACTGCTGCTGGATTCAGTCACTGTTAGCCAACTGGGAGGTTCTGTAGGTTCAAAGAGACTGAACTTCTGGCTTCCCCTTGGTTTTGCCCATGTTTATTCAATGGAATAAACAAGCTTATACTCAAGGCTATAGGTTAAAATGGAGTCCCTGCTCTACTATCAGGCTCTGAGTTGCAAAGCTGTGGTTCTGGAACTTATTTCTTGCTCTTCACATAGGTAAAGTTCCTTCTCCCTTCACATAGGTAAAGTTCCTTCTCCCTTCACATAGGTAAAGTTCCTTCTCCCTTGCAACTATGACCACTCCTCTCTGTCCTGGGACTGGGTGCCAGAAATGCCACAAGGCATCTGTTCTTGTTCCCAGTTCTAGTCAAGGAGAAAATATCGCAAGTAGCCAGAAAGAAAGCAAAAGTCAAGATTTAGTAGCTTCTATATTAAAGGACCAGAGGGCTTAAAATATGATATTCCAGAAGGCAAAGGAGCTAGGCTTATAATCAAGAATAACCTACTTAATAAAACTGAGTATGATCCTTTAGGGGGCAGGGGAAACAGATATTCAATGAAATAGAGGATTTTCAAGCATTCTTGATGAAAAGACTAGAGCTGAATAGAAAATTTGGCTTTCAAAGAGAAGACTCAAGAAAAGCATAAAAAGGTAAACAGGGAGGGCGGAGCCAAGATGGCGGAGTAGAAACAGCTCCTCCAAGCCTCTCTGCCCCCAGATTCTCCACAAACTATGTAAAAAAGGACTCTGAAAATCTTCTGGAGCCCCAGCACCCACAGAACGACACAGAGAAGCTAACCTCCCGCTGAGGACAGCCCAGTACCCTGCAGGAAGGACCAGCGCAGTGGTCTGGGAGCCGGCAGCGCGCAGAGCGCAGGAGCCGAGCCGAGCCCAGGTCCAAGTGAGCCGAGGTTTTAGCCCCAGGGCGGCAGGGCCAGCAGCCGGCTGGAGGAACCCCAGAGCACCAGGAACTGTGGAGACGCCAGAATTATCAACATAGACTTGCCTAGGACAAAGTAAGAGGTTAGTGTCCTATGGACTTTGGGACCTGTATTTGGGGAATGAGTCAGCTCCCTCCCCTGGGGGCTAGAAGCTGCTGAGGAGACACGCCACTGTGTAGTTTTCAGAGGCATTTCCGGCTCCCAGCCTACAAATCGCGGGGAGATCCAGCGATCAGTCTTGGGGGGTAATCGCTCTTGCTTTAACCTCCCTGGATCTGGATTGTGATCTAGGGTGGAAGTTGTGGGTGGGTTTACAGCTTGCCAGAAACGGAAGTTGCCCCACACACGTTCGGGACGAAAATTCCTCTATCTGGCCTTAAAGCCACAGTGTGGCAACAAGCCCAAAAGTCAAGCAATTAAGTGGCAACATGCCAAGGCAAAGGAAACAGAAAAATGCAACCCTAGACTCCTATTTTGGGGCATAGAGCAGGAAAAGGACTGTGAGGTCAGAAGTCCTGCTCCAAAAGCCCCAGAGGAAACCATGAGCGGGTTGCAGGCCATAGAGGACCTTAAGAAGGACTTTAAAAATCAAATAAGAGAAGTGGAGGAAAATTAGAAAGAGAAATGAGAAGGATGCAGGAAAAGTATGAAATGAGGGTCAACAGCCTGACTGAGGAAAACAACACCTTAAAAAATAGACTAACTCAAATGGCTAAGGAGGCCCAAAAGGGCAACGAGGAGAAGAATGCCTTAAAAAGTCGAATTTGCCAGATGGAGAAAGAATCTCAAAAGTTCACTGAGGAGATTCATTCCTTCAGAGTTAGACTGGAGCAAATGGAAGCTAGTGACTTTATGAGAAATCAAGATGCTGTTAAGCAGATCCAAACAAATGAAAGATTAGAAGGCAATGTGAAATATCTCATGGGAAAAACCACTGACCTGGAGAATCGATCCAGGAGGGACAATTTAAAAATTATTGGACTACCTGAAAGCCATGATCAAGGAAAGAACCTAGAAATCACCCTTCAAGAAATTCTCAAGGAAAACTGCCCTGATGTTTTAGATCCAGAGGGCAAAATAGAGGCTGAAAGAATCCACCGATCACCTCCTGAAAAAGATCCCAAAAAAGAAAACTCCCAGAAATATTATAGCCAGGTTCCAGAATCCCCAGATCAAGGAGAAAATACTACAAGCAGCCAGGAAGAAACAATTTCAATATTGTGGAAACACAATCAGAATAGCCCAGGACCTGGCAGCTTCTACATTGAGGGAGAGAAGGGTATGGAATATGATATTCCAGAGGGCAAAAGACCTGGGAATGAACCCAAGGGTCACCTACCCAGCAAAACTGAGTATTTTGTTTCAGGGGAAAATATGGTCATTCAGTGGAATAGAGGACTTTCAAGCATTCTTGAGGAAAAACCAGAGTTGAATAGAAAATTTGACATCCAGACACAAGAAGGAAGAGATGCCTGAGAAGGTAATCAGGAAAAGAAATCAAAAGGAACTTATCAAAGTTGAACTATTTACATTCCTATATGGAAAAGCAATAACTGTGACTGATGATATCTTTCTCACTATGAAAATAATGGAAGAAGGGGGTGTGGTCATATGAATACATATGTGAATGTGTGTATATATGGTTACAGTTATATATGGATAGAGGGCATAGGTTGATTTTGTTGGGAAGGGAGAGTACTCAAGGGATGAAATTATGAGGTGAGAGAGGAAAAGTGGCAAGAGGAGATGGGGAGAGACATGGTAGGGTAAACTATCTCATGTAGGGGAAGTGGGTGCAAAGGAGGGGGAGAATAAGGAAGGCTAAAAAGGCAAAACCACATTCACATTGAAATTGGTTCAGGGAGAAAATGACATACATACTAAATGGGATATCTCAACCTGCAGCAGGATAGGGGGAAGGGGGATGAGAGGAGGGATGATGGATGGGAGGGCATCCTTGGGGGGAGGGGAGGTTGGAAGCACCCACTATAGAAGAGGGACAGGATCATGTAAGGAATGGACCAGGTGGGGGGTGGGATGAGTGGGAGGGAATTATAAGCAGCCTTGAACAATATATCTACTATGATAATGTTTTGCATAGCTAGACATGTACAACATATACTGAATTACTTATCTCCCAAGAGGGAATGGGTGACAAGGGAGGAAGGAAATGGATCTGAAATTCGAGGTCGTAACATTAAATGTTCCAAATATATATAAATACTATTATTAATACTCTTTTGCTTGTAATAGGGAGATAAGATGTGCAGGCATTGGGACACAAAGATTCACCTTCCTCTAATGGAAAAGTCGATGGGGGTATGGGAGAAGGTATGGGAGAGAGCAGATTAAAGGAAGTGATATCTTGTGGGACTGCTATTCTGGGAGGTTGGGTAGGGGAATAATGGGGGGAAAATGATTGTAACTCAAAATCTGGCGGAAATGAATGATGTAAAACAGAAGTTAATAAAGTATTTGTTTAAAGAGAAACAAAAAAAAAAAAGGTAAACAGGAAAATTGAAATCTTAAGTGATTCAGCAAAGTTATACTGTTTACATTCCTACATGGAAAGATGATTCTTGTAATTCATAAGAACTTTCTCATTCTCAGGGCAATTAGAAAGAGTATACATAGAGGACATGGGGGTGAGTTTAATATGATGGAATGATAACTAAAAACATAAACTTATGAGGTGAGAAAAAGGGATATACTGGGAGAAGAGGGAAGGGAAGGTAAATTATCTCATATAAAAATGCATGGAAGAGCTTTTACTATGGAGAGAAAGATGAGAGAGGTGGTGGAGGGAAGTATTTCATAACTGTACATCATAATTAGCCTAAAGAAGAAATAACATAGACACTCAGTTGGGTATAGAAATCTATATTACCTTATAGGAAAGTAGGAGGGGAAGGGGATAAGAGAGGGGGTAGGGGATGATACAAGGGAGGGCATATTGGGAAAGGTGGTAGCCAAAAGCAAAACATTTCTGAGGATGTACAGGGATAGAGAGTCAGAGAGAGACAGAGAGAGACAGAGACAGAGACACAGAGACACAGAAAGAGACACAGAGACAGAGATATAGTAGGATAAACAAGGGGAAAATAAGATGTAGAGAAATAATAATCATAACTGTGAAAAAATTTACAGCAAGTTTCTATGATAAAGGTTTTATTTCTCAAATATGTAGAGAACTGAGTCAAATTTAATCAAATAAAAGTCATACCCCAATTGATAAATGGTCAAAGATTTAAACAGGCAGTTTTCAGACAAAGTAATTAAAGCTATCTATAGTCATATGAAAAAAAATCCTCTAAATCACTATTGATTAGAGAAATGCAAATTAAAACAACTCTGAGCTACTACCTCATACCTATCAGGTTGGCTAATATGACAAAAAGGGAAAATGACAAATGTTGGAGGGGATGTGGGAAAATTGAGACACTACCTCATAATCAGTGGAGTTGTGAACTGATTCAACCATGCAGGAGAGCATTTTGGAACTATGCCCAAAGGGCTATAAAGCTGTGCATACCCTTTGACCCAGAAATATGACTACTAGGGCTATATCTCAAATAGAGTTTAAAAAGGAGGGAAGGGACGGACCTATATGTACGAAAATATTTATAGCACCTCTTTAAGTGGTGGCAAAGAATTGGAAATAGAAGGGATGCCCATCAATTGGGGAATGGCTGAACAAATTGTGGTATATGATTGCAATGGAATATTATTATAGAAATGATGAGAAGGATGGTTTCAGAAAAATTTGGACATACATGAACTTGATGCAAAATGAAATGAGCGGAACCAGGAGCACATTGTACACAGTAACAGCATTATGGTACCATGATCAACTGTGAGTGACTAAGTTATTCTCAGTTAATGATCCAAGACAATTCTGAAGTACTTTTGATGAAAATTTATATCCATTTCCAGAGAAAGAACTGACGATATCTGAATGCATATTGAAGCACACATTTTTGTTGTTCCATGCCCAACATAACTAACATGGAAACATGTTTTGCATGACTGCACATATATAATTTATGTCAAATTGTGTACCATCTCAGGGAGGGGGAAAAGAAGTGAGGTAGAGAGAGAATTTGTAATTCAAAAAAAAATTTAAGTGAATGTTAAAATGTGTCTTTACATGTAATCGAGGAAAATAAAATATCAAATAAAAAAGAAAACAACTACTTAAAAATAGAATTAAGTTGAATCTAATGACTCCTTGAGAAATCAAGAAACAACAAAGCAAAGTCAAAAGACTGAAAAAATAGAAGAAACCATAAAATATCTCATAGGATAAAACAGCTGACCTGGAAAATGGACCAAGAAGAGATCATTTAAAATTCACTATACTACCTGAAATCCATGAACAAAGAAAAAATCTTAGACATCATATTTCAATAAATTATAAAGGGCAAAGTAGAAACTGAAAGAATTCACAGGTTACTTCCTGAAAAAAAATCTCTAAACAAAATCTCCCAGAAATATTATAGCAAATATCCAACTCCAAGGTCAAGGAGAGAACACTGCAACAGCCAGAAAGAACCAATCCAAGTACTACAGAGCCACTGTCCTAATCACAAAAATTTAGCAGCTACCACTCAAAAGGAGTGGAGTGTATGGACTGTGATATTTCAGAGGACAAAAGAGCTAGGATTACAACCAAGAATAATGAACCCAGAAAAACTGATCATAACCCTTCAGGGAAACAAATGAATATTCAATAAAATAAAGACCTTTCAAGCATTCCAGATGTAAAACTCAGCATTGAATAAAAAACATGACATTCAAACAAGCTTTTCTTGAGTTTAAGAAAAGCATTAAAAGGAAAGCCTGAGTGAGAAATCATAAGGGACTAAACAAGGTTAAATTTTTTTACATTCTTTTATGGCAAGATGTTACATGTAACCCATCAGAACTTTGTCATTATCAGTAGTCTTAGAGGGAGAATAATTAGACAGAGGACCTTGGTGTGATTCTTTTATGATGAAATAACTTCAGAAGAAGAATGGAAGGGTAAAAAAGAAGGATGCACTGGGTAAAGAGGGAAGGAAGAAGAAAGGAGGAAATATCTGACATAAATGGGGTACAGAAGGAAGAGGTTATATAAAGGAGGGGGGAAAGGTGGGAAAGAAGAAAAACTTGAACTTCCTTCACATCTGAACTGGTTCAAAGTGGAAAAATGCACATATACACAACAATGGGTACAGAAATTATTTGGCAAGAAAGTAGAAGGAAAAGGAAAAACATCAGAGAAAAGGGAAATGGGGTGGAGATTAAGTAGGCGACAGTGGTCAGAAGCAAACAGACTCTTGAGGAGGGGAGAGGGTAAAAAAGAGAAAGATAAGCACAAGAAAATATAATGGAAGGAAATGCAAAGGTAGCAATCATACCCAGTGAATGGAATGAAGTCACCTATAAAATTTGTATCTTTTAGAGCTCACATCAAGAAAAGAGACAAAGTGGGGCAGCTAGGTGGTGCATTGAATAGAGCATCAGCCCTGGAGTCAGGAGGACCTGAGTTCAAATCCAACCTCAGACACTTAACACAAAATCTAGCCATGTGACCTTGGGCAAGTCACTTAACCCCAATTGCCCTCAAATAAAACGGCAAAAAGAAAAGAGAGAAAGAGCAGATAAACAGATTAGGCATTCCCCTAAAAAAACCCTGGAAAAACAATAACTTAAAAACTCCCAATCAAATGCCAAAATAGAAATCCTAAAAAATCAATGGAGGAATTAATAAAAATTAAAAGTTAAAAAAAACCATTAAACTAATAAATAAAAGTAGGAGCTGGGGTTATTTTTAGAGGAAAAAAAGACAAATGATTGGCTAATTTGCTTTTAAAATAACAGAATAAAACCAAATTAACCAGCAAAAAAATGAAAGAGGTGAATTCAAAACCAATGAAGATGAAAGTGATGCAATTATTAGGAGCTATGTTGCATATTTACAAAAATACAAATTGACCAGAGAAAGAAAGCGATAGATTGATATTTCTAATGAATATTGATGCAAAAATAAAGCTAAATTATTAGCAAGGAGGTTCCAACAATATAATGCAAAGGTCATATTCTATGACCAGGTTGGATTTATGCCAGGAATGTAGAGCTGTCTCATTATTAAGAAAAACTATAAGCATAATTGACTATATCAATAACAAAAAGAACAAAAATCATATGCTTATTTCAAAAGATTCAGAAAAAGCTTTTGACAAAATGCAACACTCATTTTTTATAAAAACAACAACAATACTATAAAATACAGGAATAAATGGAGCTTTCCTTAAGATAATAAGTGTAGAGGTGGCTAGGTGGTGCAATGAATGGAGCACCAACCCTGGAGGACCTGGGTTCAGATCTAACCTCAGACACTTAACACAAAAACTAGCCATGTGACCCTGGGCAAGTCACTTAACCCCAATTGCCCTCCAAAAGGCAAAAAAAAAGGCCACACAGCTAGTAAGTGTTAAGTATCTGAGGCTGGAATTGAACTCAGGTGCTCCTGACTCTGGGGTCAGTACTCTATTCACTGTACCACCTAGCTGCCCCTAGAAAAGAGTATTCTTTTTTTTCTTTTTAAAAAATTTTTAGCTTACATTATTCATTTCCACAAGATTTTGATTTACAAATTTTCTCCCTGTCTTTCCCTTACCCACCCCAAAACAGACATTCCACTGTATACCCCCAAACCCTTCAATCCCTCAATGTAGAAGCTGCTAGATACTGTGTTATCCTGATTGTGTTTCCACAGTATTCAAATTGTTTCTTCTTGGCTGCTTGTAATATTTTCTCCTTGATCTGGGAATTCTGGAACCTGGCTATAATACTCCTAGGAGTTTCCTTTTGGAGATCTTTTTAAAGAGGTGATCACTGGATTCTTTCAACTGCTATTTTGTCCTCTGGGTCTAAAACATCAGGGCAATTTTCCTTGAGAATTTCTTGAAGGGTGATTTCTAGGTTCTTTCTTTGATCATGGCTTTCAGGTAGTCCAATAATTTTTAAATTCTCTCTCCTGGATCTATTTTCCAGGTCAGTGGTTTTTCCAATGAGATATTTCACATTACCTTCTATCTTTTTATTTGTTTGGATCTTTTAATAGTATCTTGATTTCTCATAAAGTCACTAGCTTCCATTTGC
This sequence comes from Gymnobelideus leadbeateri, assembly GCA_011680675.1. Classification (NCBI taxonomy): domain Eukaryota; kingdom Metazoa; phylum Chordata; class Mammalia; order Diprotodontia; family Petauridae; genus Gymnobelideus; species Gymnobelideus leadbeateri. Next base: position 60,767 of record WOXC01011889.1, read on the forward strand.
TCCAGTCTAACTCTGAAGGAATGATTCTCTTCAGTGATCTTTTGAAATTCTTTTTCCATTTGGCTTTTTAAGGCATTCTTTTCCTCATTGGCTTTTCAGGCCTCTTTTGCCATTTGAGTTAATCTATTTTTTTAAGGTGTTATTTTCTTCAGTGAGGTTGTTGACTCTCTTTTCATGATTTTCTGACATCATTCTCATTTCTCTTCCCATCTTTTCCTCCACTTCTCTTATTTGATTTTCAAAATCCTTCTTGAGCTTCTCCACAGCCTGTAACCAGATCATATTTTTCTTGGAAACTTCTGGTGCAGGAGTTCTGACTTCATTGTCTTCTTCCCATTCCATGCTTTGATCCTTTTTGTCCCCCAAAAAGGAATGTGAAGTTGGATTGTTGTGTTTGCTTTGCTTTCTTTGCTTGCTCATGTTGCCACTCAGTTACTTGACTTTTTAGCTCTTTGCCACAGTAGAACTCTGCTTCCAGAGGGGAGAGCTTTGTCCCAGTCACTGGGGTTTTTGCAGCTGCTGGAGCTGTTAGGAGGGCGCCATCTCTACAGCCCCCACAAACTCTGGCTTACTGGTCACACACTTCAGGACCACCTCCCAAGACCTCAATCCAGATCCAGGCAGGTTAAAGCAAGAGCATTTATCCTCTGAATGGTCAGTTGGCCCCTCTAAGATCTGCAGGCTGGAACCTAGCCATGTGACCTTGGGCAAGTTACTTAACCCTAATTGCCCTCCAAAAAGCAAAAAAAAAAAGATCTGCAGGCTGGGAGCTCTGAAGCAGCCATGTGGAGGCAGCTGCATGGCTGCCACAGTTCCGCTGCTTCTTGCTCCAGGGGTTGAGGCTGCACTGTGCCTCAGTCCCCTCCAGTTCCAATAGAGTTCTACACTGACCTTTTACTTTTTTTATATATTTATGGGTTGATATTTCAGGAAACCACCACAACTGCTGGTGATCCACTCTCCCAAAGTCCATTGTAGCTGCTGCTGGTTGGGGCCACCCTGGGGCTAAAACCGTGGGCTCATGCAGGCCTGTCTGTGGCTCCCAGCAAGCTGCAATGGACTCTTCCTATCTGCCTGTCAGGCTGCCTTCAGCAGGATATTTGTTTCTCTATGTCACTTTGTGGGTTCTGTACCTCTAAAATTTGTTTAGAGTCATATTTTATAGGTATTTGAGGTGGTTATGGGGGAGCTCATGGAGTTTTCTTGCTTCTATGCCATCATTTTGGCTCCATCCTCCAAAAAGAATATTCTTAAAGCAGGTGGAAAATGTATCCTCTAGCTGTTGCTTCTGTGTTTAAAACAAAATTCCTTTCCACACTCAGCTTCAATTGGCTTAAGTTTCCACTAGATACCTTATTTATAGAAAGAGTTATTATTCAACTTCTAAAATTGGGGGTGGGTGGGGAAGGTGAAGGGAATACCTGGAGAAAAGCCAGGACTAGGATCTTGGGGTCTGAGGAAAATAAAATCTGTCTTTGAGATATACACTCCTAACCCCTTCCCCTTCATGCATTATTGCTCCTTAGGGAACCTACTGCTGCTATTTTTTTCTTATTTTAGGGGCCTTGTTTTTTCTGTCTACAATTTTGGGCAATATAGCCCTTTTACCTATAGTAAGATGGTTTTAGGTGACCTAATTGCCTTTTCATTACCTATATTCTGTAGTTTATTTAAGTAAATCCCTTTTGCTATGCTGCTTTTGCTATTCTTAGCTCCCATTATCTATAAAAATTCATAAACTAACCTAAGTTTAAGTCTTCTAACTTATTCTTTTGAGTGGCCAAAAATGCTTCCCAAGGGACCACATGGCTTAGCATGGGTGTGAGACTATTAATTAATTCTAATTAAAACATGGAGGGGGGTCTGCCCTCTGAGAATGAAAGGCACAGGAAACATAATAAACCTGGGGAGAGGAAGAGGGCAAAAAATTTCCTCCATCAGTCCTTGCTTTCTATGGCTGGATTCACAGCACCATGCTTGCCCAATGTAGGTTCCATTCCCTGTGTGGGGAACCCCAGGTCATAAACTCATGGGTAGCAAGAATTGGGGGGGAGGGAGAGGCTAAACTTTCCTGTATCCTAGATTGTTATTGCTGTCATTTCATTTCTCAGTTGTATCTAACTTCTCGTGACCTCATTCGGGGTTTTCTTGGTAAAGATACTGGAGTGGTTTACCATTTCCTTCTCCAGCTTATTGTATTATACATGAGGAAACTAAGGCACTCAGGGTTAAGTGACTTGCCCAGGGCCACACAGCTAATAGGTGTCTAAGGCCAGATTTGAATTCAGGAAGATGACTCAGGTCAGACATTCCATCTACTGTGCCACTCAGCTGCCTGGATATCTTCAAGACAGTGGTCCTTTAAAAAAATCTATTTTCCACATTTTATGTTGCTGCCTACTTCACTGATGTTTCTGACAGGGTCATTTGCATAGTGGCAGAGTTATCATTAACTGTGTAAGTGAATAACAGTACAAATATAGCAGTAACATCAAAACACCGAGGATCATTGTCATATTGCCAAGGAAGTATCTTCAGTGAGTTCCATTTGTTTTCTAACATCCCCAAGCCAGTCCTCAGTCCTCTTACGTGAAAAAGAAAATTCAGGAAATAGATGGCTCAGGCTTTCTGTTCTCTCATCATTTTGCTTGACAAAGAATACCCAAGAAAACATAGAGTGGTTGGTTTAGAGTTCATGCATTGTCAAGCCCTCCCTCTCCACTGCTTCCATCCCAACCACCTACATATTTGCTTGTATCCCCAATCTAGCTAGGTGGCATAGTGCATAGTGCATAGTGCATAGGGCCCCAGACCTGGGTTCAAATCAGGCTATATTAGATGTGTAATCCTGGCAAATAACTTAGCCTCTGCCTTAGTTTCCTCATATGTAAATGAGGATAATAATAATATTATCTACTTCCTAGTGTTGTTAGGAAGCTAAAATAGGATAATATTTGCCAGGAGTTTTGAAGACCCTAAAGTTAGTTATTATAACATACATGAACAACTGTCCTGTAGTAAAGGACCTGTCAACCTCCCCTACATTCAGCCACTGCAGTTTGTGCTGGGTTCTTGCTTTGGGAGCCTGTCCAGGTTACTGCTCTCCATCTGGTTGATCACTCAGAATCAAGTGATCGAAAAACCAATCATTTCCCTAAAAATATATTCCAATACACCCAGTGGAAGCAATTCCATTAGGAAGTTTATAAGGAGACAAGAGGATAAAAACATAAAAGCTACCTACAAAAAGGTTAAAAAGCATCCAGAATGGAGTTTCCCTGGAGCTCTTCACCAGTCCTAAGACTTGTTTTTCCCTCTTCTGTCCAAAGGTCCCACATGTAGATCCCAGATCAATCCACCGCGGGCTCCAGATCTACACCACAATCTTCTTTTATTGTGTTTTTGTTGTTCTTTGTGGGTTTTGGGGTTTTTTTTTGCTTTTTGGAGGGGGGATGTCAGGGCAATTGGGATTAAGTGATTTGCCCAAGGTCACACGGCTAGTAAGTGTTAAGTGTCTGAGGCCAGATTTGAACTCAGGTCCTCATGACTCCAGGACTGGTGCTCTATTCACTGCACCAACTTAGCTGCCCCTACAATCTTCTTGTTTGCAACATTCCCAGATGGGTACTCCAACCTGAGTCTACCAGTCATTTCAAGATCTTACTGTCTTCTTTCACTAAGTTCACATGAAAATGTGGTCCCTCTCCCAGCCAAAGCAAACGTCTTTACATGCACAATCGGCCATATTCCATCCTGTCTTCTCCAGCATTGTCCCTCTTTGTCATTCCCACTCCCTCATCCAACTTCAATCTCTCCCCATCTCTTGGCTGCTTCCCTCCTGCTCACAAACATGCCCATGTCTCCCCCATCCTCCAAAACCCCTCACTTGATCCTCTATTACCACTAGCAATCTTGTCATCTCTCATATACTTCTATCATCACTTCATTCCTAGACTATCACAAAAGTCAGCTGGTTGGGGCGGCCAGATGGTGCAGTGAATAGAGCACCAGCCCCGGAGTCAGGAAGACCTCATTTCAAATCCAGCCTCAGACACATAACACTTCTAGCCATGTGACCTTGGGCAAATCACTTAACCCCAATTACCCTGCCTTCCCCCCTCCCAAAAGCAAAAAAGAAAATTTTTTAAAAGCCAGCTGGTTGCTCTCCTTACTTCAAGTTTCTCTCATTCCAGTATATCCTCCATTTGGTAACCAAATTGATCTTTCTTAAGTGCATGTCTGACTGTGTTAACCCTTTATTCAATAAACTCTGATTGCTCCCTATTACCTATAGGAAAAAATATAAAATGCTCTGTTTGGCTTCCAAAGCCCTTCATAACCTGACCCCTTTCTACCTTTCCAGTCTTCCTATGCTTTTTTTCCTTCCCATGTTTTCTTCAGTACAGAAACATTGGTCTCCTTGCTGTTACTTGCCCCAAATCCTCTATCTTCTGACTCTGGGAATTTTTATTGAGTATCCCTTATGGCTTCTTCCTCATCTCCATTTCCTTTCTTCCTTCAAGTCTCTGTTATATCTCTACCTTTTGCAAAAAGTCTCTTCTGGTCCTCATTAATCTTAGTGCCTTTCCTCTGAGAATATCTCTAATTTATCCTGTATATATCTTGTTTCTGTGGTGTTTCTCCCTTTAGACTGTGAGCTCCTTGAGAGCAGGAATGGCTTTTTTTGCATTTCTTTGTATCTGTAGCACAAACACTTCTTGATTTGACTTATGGGAATGTAAGATATTAATTCACACCTCCCCAGTTCTGCCAAGTGTAGCACCAATGCAATATTTACAGCACCCACAATCACAATAAAGACTGTGACTATAAGTATTACATGACATTCAATCACAAAATATACCAGATTCTCCAGAGAGAGGATAGAACTGAAGCATTTATTTAGACACCAGAAAACTGAATCCTCAAACCAGTAAGTCGATTCCATCATAGTACCAAAGATATTCAGACGCCATAATAACACTGAGAGCCACACCATCCTTCAGCTTCCCACAAATTAATACAAGATCAATATTTACTCACAAACCTCTCTATCTCCTTGCGTGAACTCCTCTCTCCCCCACCATCTCACTAGCTCTCACTACCAGCTTCCTGTGGGCTCTGCTTCCCTTCAACAAACTCCTCCAACTCCATGTAACCACATTCAGCCTATCAGGGAGCAGAGTTTATCTTCACAGAAGGGAAGCTTCCTGTGGGCTCTGCTGCACCCTTCAGCAAATTCCCTCCATCAAAGGATCCATGCAATTACATTCAGCCTATTAGGGGGCAGAGTTTACTTTCAAAGCAGGGGAGGTCTTCAAACTCCCCTCTTAATAGGTCTATTAAGGGGCAGGGAAGATCTTCAAATTCCCATTCCCATTATACCAAGCTTCCACATTGTTGGTTGAAAACAGGAATAGTGACTAAGCATATTCTATTGGGGGGGGAGGGGAAGAACTTTTATAGTAACCAGAAAAGGACCTCTAGTCCATTTAATTTCCCATCTGTTTTCTCCCTTCACAACTAAAAATTCCTTAGACCTGATTCCTTTTCAGAATCTTTACTCATTATTTCTTTACCTACTACTCAACTGAAACTGCTCTCTCAGAGGTTATCAGGGAGTTAATGTGGTACTGATTCTGAAGTCAGAGGCTCGTGGTTCAAAATCTACCCTTAAACTGACCATGTGAGCCTGGGTTGGTCATTTAGCTTCCCTAGGTCTCAATTTCCTCCTCCACAGAATGAGTTTTAGCAAATGTCCTCTGAGGTCCCTCTAGCCCTGCTAATGCCCACAAGGGCTCAGTGGGAATCCCTCTGCCTCTTCTGCCCTTGGCCTGAAGTTTTGGGCAGCTGCCTCCTGCCATGTGACAGCTGATTCCTGGCACAGGGGTGTGAGACAAAGGAGCGAGTGACTCATCCGACAAGGTAAATGGTTTATCCCAACAAGGGAATAGTCAGGAAAGGGTCCTGAAGGGGATTTTAGAGGCTAAAGAAAGTGATAAAGGCACAGAAGACTCAAACTCAGAGGGAGCTTAGAAGTAATTTAATGCAGTCTTTTCATTTTCCAGAGGAGGAAGTTGACTGGCTACAGAAGAAATGGGCACTTTCTTTCAAGGTGACACAGTAAGTGAAGACAAAGGCAACTTGTCCAACTCTGCCCCACTGTGAGACCAGGAGGAGCTAAGAGACAATTCAGTGGGGTGGGGGTCAGAGCACAGGGCCACAGGGCTCAGATGAGGCCCAGATGGGACCATGGGGGTCAGATGGGTCCACAGGGCTCAGACGGGATCAAAGGGCCTAGACAGCTTTCTTGATAGAATCTCTCGGTCACCCCCTGTGTCTCCCAGTGGGGTCAAGCTGATAGCAAGGCTACTCATTTGCAAACAGCTCACCGTTTGTTCTTTTCTTCTTTAGCCAAATGTTCCCAGTGGAAGGGGGAAAACTTGGCCACATCTAACTGGATTCCTTACAGTAATATATCTCTGGCAAGAATTTCTGGATGGCAGAGAACTTTCATTTCTGTTGTCATTCCTTAGGAAGAATTGATCATGAGAGTGGCCTCATTTTCCTGATCTCGAACAGTTTCTGGGCTCTTTACTTTCCATTTGGCTGAATCACAAGTTCCCAGTCTCTCTTTTTCCCTGTCCTCATCTCTCCCCAAGTAGAGGACTTTCTTCATTAGGTCCTTCTTGGAGTACTCATCTTTTGGACTGTTGCTTATTCTATGGCCTTGCAGCCCCTTCTTCTTCTCTGATCCCCTTTGTGTCCATCCCACCCCCACCCTGGCCCACTTCCCAAAAGCAGAGGATTCTCATAAGTACAATACAGAAAAAAGAAGAAAAATCAAAGGGAAAAATGATGCTCTTTTTCAGCATCCTCTACCCCATGTACCTATTCCTCTGTGGTAAGCTCTCATTGTCATTAGGAATGCATTCATTCAAAAGATGGCTAGGCTTTACTCCTCACATGAGTCATTCAGCATAGATCACAGCAGAATCAATAGGAAATAAGTCTACGAAAACTATAGACCCTATGTAAAGTGTCCCTTCACAGAATCCTAGAATCTCCAAGCTGGAAGATATCTCAGAGACCACAGAGTCCCACTGGTAGCCAAGCAGGAATCCTTTCTCTAACACATCCAGTAAGGGATCATTCTGATTTTTCTTTAAGATCTACAGTGGGGACACCTAGATGGTGCAGTGAATAGAGCACCAACCCTGGAGTCAGGAGGACCTGAGTTCAAATACAGCCTCAGATACTTAACACATGCTAGCTTTGTGACCTTGGACAAGTCATTTAACCCCAATTGCCCTGCCTTCCCCCCTCCAAAAAAAAAGGTCTACAGTGATATGGAACCCACTATCTCTTAAAGTGGCATATTTTATTTTTGGATACTGCTAATTGTTAGGAAATTGTATGTGTATATTTTTTTCTCCCAAAGCCTCCATTCTATGGAAGAGTCCAGGCCAACCAGACTTCATTCTTCTCTTAGCCCTATACCTGACTTTCTAGACTCAATCAATCAGTCAATAATGTCAGGCACTATGCTAAGTGCTTGAGGATACAAAGACAAAAGACAGTCCTTGCCCTCAAGGAGCTTACAAAAAAATGGGAGAGACAACATGCAATATATATATATATATATATATATATATATATATATATATATATATACACACTAGGCAAAGACAGGATGAATAGGAAATAATTAACAGAGGGAAGGCACTAGAATCAAGAGGGATTAAGGAAGTCTTCCAATATAAAGAAGGAATTTTAGTTGGGACTTAAAGGAAACCAGGGAGGTCAGTAGTCAGAACAGAGGAGAGAAAGCATTTCAGGTATATGGGCCAGTCAGAAAAAATGCTTAGATCCAAGAAACGGAGGGTCTTGCTCAGGGAATAGCCAGGAGACCAGTGACACTGGAGTGAAGAGTACCAGTCAGAGAGAAGGAATAAGAAGACTGGAAAGGTAGGAGGAGGCTAGGTTGTGAAGGACTTTGAATGCCAAACAGAATATTTTATATTTGATCCTGAAGGTGCTAGGGAGTCACTGGAGTTTACTGAGTAGTGAGTATGACATGATCAGACGTGTGCTTTAGAAAAATCAGTTTGGTGGCCGATGGAGGATGGGCTAGAGTGGGGAGAGACTTGAGGCAGGCAGACCCCCAATAGGCTATTGTAATAGTCCAGGTGTGAGGTGATGAGAGCCTGCAACAGGGATGGAACAGTGTAGGTGAGAGAAAGGGGTATATTTGAGAGATGTTGCAAAGGTGAAAATATAAGGTCTTGGTAACAGCTTGGATATGGGAAGTGAAAAAGAGTGAGGTATCAAAAAAGACTCCTAGGTTGTGAGCCTGAGGGATTGCAAGGATGGTGGTGCCCTGGTCAGTAATGGAAAAATTAGGAAGTGAGGAGAGCAAGAGTTTAAGGGGAAAGATAATGAATTCTGATTTGGACATATTGAGTATCAGATGTCTACTGGATGTCTGAAAAGCAGTTGGAGATATAAGATTGGAGGTCAGCAGAGAGTTTGGGGCAGGACAGGTAGATCTAATAATCACTGGCATAGAGATATTAATTAAATCCACGGGAGCTGAGGAGATCACCAAGTGAAATATTGAAAGAGAAGAGGGCCCAAGACAGAGTGGTGAGGGACACCTATGGTTAGAGGGAATGATCTGGAGGAAGATCTAGCAAAGGGGACAGAGGAGTGATCAGAGAGGTAGGAGGAGAACCAGGATAGAAGGGTGTCCTGAAAACCTAGAGAGACAAGAGTATCAAAGAAGAGAGAGTGATCAGCTGTATCAAAGGCTACATCAAGGTCAAGGAGAATAGGGATGAAGAAAGGGCCATTGGATTTGGCAATGAAGAGATCACTGGTAACTTTGGAGAGAGTAATTTCAGTGGTACAAAACAAACCAATACCTTACCTTCAGGTGACAGGGTATGAAAGAGTCTACCACCTCTCTAATGGGAGTAAGAACATAGTTTTTCATGAGTTTTCCATAACAAAGATTAGGCATTTAATATAATGCAAATCTGATGTCTTTAAATGCCATACCTGTTAACATTATTATCATTGTGTATGTTGTTCTCCTGGTTTTCTTTTCTTCTTGCTATACCAATTCATTATGTCTTCTTACACTTACCTAATTTTTTTTTACATTTGTCATTTTGGGTGTCATAAAGCATTCCATTAGATTTATAGCATGGGTTTAGGTCATCTATACTTCTGTTTATACTAGGGGGTTGGTCACTTATTTTTGCTTTGTGTTACTGGGCAATATCCCTTATTCATTCTTATTCTGAGTTCTAAGGTAATCAGAGGGTGTTTTCTAATATTTCCTCATTGTTTATTTAAATAATCACATTTCAAAGATGGCAGAGTAGAAGCACAAACTTGGTGTGGGCTCCCACTCCAATCACTTCCAGTACACTTTTCCATAGATCTGACAGTTAAACTACATCTTGCTCTCCTGAATCATGTACCTATTTTGACCTTATCTTGGTATGGTGTGAGATGTTGGTCAATGCCTAGTTTCTTTCAAACTGGTTTTTTTTCTTCAGTTTTTCCAGCAGTTTTTGTTCAATAGTGAATTCTTATCCCTAACACTTGGATCTTTGGGCTTATCAAACACCTGATTACTGTGGTCATTGATTACTGTGTATTATGTAACTAATCTATTCTACTGATCTATCACTCTTTTTCTTATCCAGTATCATTGTTTTGATTACCACTTTATAATACAATTTGAGATCTGTGGTACAGTTAAGTCACCTTACTTCATGTTTTTTAAAAAATTGATTCCCTTGACATTCTTGACATTTTCTTCTTCCAGATGAATTTTGTTTGCCATGTGACCTTGGGCAAGTCACTTAACCCCAATTGCCTTGTCTTCCCCCCTCGAAATTACAATGGGGTTCCAATCACTGTTGATTGATAATGGGGAGAATATACTATCATTGAGATGATAGCATTAGAAAAGAATCACCTTGACCGCCTTAGTAATACACCTAGAATTCTCAGGGAGTGATTTAACTGGCCTTATAAGAGAGTGAGTTCTTGTCTATCACTAGGCATGAGCTGTCTCCCTCCCCAAATAGAAGTCTTTTCTTGTAATGAATATATATAGCTAAGCAAACCTAAAAACATCGTTGGAGAATGCACATCTGAATTTGTGTCTCTAGTCCAGGGCTGTGTAAACTATGACTTGAGGCCTAAATCTGACTCATTGCCTGGTTTTATACAGCTTGTAAGCTAAGGTTTTTTACATTTTTAAATGCAATAAAATTTTATTTTAAAATAGAAAAAATGATTCTGAGTGCAGGCCTTGCAGGTCGGATTTAAGCCATGTAGTTTGACACCTCTTGCTCTAATCCATTACCTATATGCTAAGAGGTGGGAGGGGTGTTTTAGCCTTAGATTTTTGTTGTACAATTGGTCACTGCTTTAGTCAGAGGTCTGAGATGCTACATTGGATCATCTCATCTTAAGAGCTTTTAAGAAGAAGGGGAATGCTGGGAATAGTGTGAAATTCACTCTCAACTTCAGGAAAATGAATTTCCCAGAGTTCAAGGAAAATATTTTTAGGATGCCATAGTCTGAGCCATAGGAAGTTGACCCAAGAGCAATAGGAAGTTCTTAAAGCTGCCATTTGGACAGTGTTGAATTTGCCTCACTAGAAAGAAATCATTGCTAACAAAGTGTAATAGACTGTCTCGGGTTTCCCACTCTCTGGGGGTCTTCAACTGGAGACTGGAGGACCAGCAGCTAATGATGTTGTGGGGAGCCTTAAGACTTAAGGTTGACCTCTGAGGGGCCTTCCAAATCTGCGAGTCAGTGAAATCCCAAAGGATGTGAGGAGAGCTTCAGTGTGTACCAATTATGTATCAGCAGGTGATCAAAAGCCTGCAGGGAAGGAGAAAGCACACTAGAACAGCAGGCAGTATCCCTGGGTTCTAGTTCAGGCTCTACCATCAACGTACTACACTGCCTTCATTTCTGCATCCTATAAAAGAAGATAGAAAAACCCCAACCCAGCCCTTCTATCCCCTTATCCTGCGCAAGAATAGAGAAGGTGCTGGGGGCTCCTCATGCCGCCTCTTTCTGCTTTTTTCTGTAGTTCTGGGAATGAGTGCCCCTGACCTTTAATCTAATGGACAGTGAAGAAGGTTCTTTGTCTCCGGCCCCTTTATGCTGAGAATTTTCCTTTTGTGTGGAATTGAGCCCAGGCCTAACACACTGCTTGTCACTTCTCTTTTCAGACAACTCTGGTCTTCCTTCTGCTGAATCATTCTGATCCAGTTTCTGGAGCCTTGGGAGGTAGAGTGGGGCTGATGAGATGAGACAGTTAAGAACTTGGGGTGATGGGTTAGAAGGAACGATAGAATGATAGGCTAAGAAGAGGAAACTAGCTACGTAAGAGGAAAAGTAACCAGCTTCTCTCTTTTCCTACTCATGACTCAAAAAAGGGATCTTTCAGACTGATTCTGTATCTTTCAATTGTCCTGTCCCCTGACTCATCCTGATCCTTAAGGCAAGAAGCCAATTTTGTTCAGCACAAAGCTTCTTTCTGCACTCTGCAGCAAGGGGGATGGGTTGCTGTATGATGTTTCTAGGCCTTGAGAGAGGGGTTGTCTATGATTGGGGTAAGTGACCCCAAGGAAATCAGCACAGTAACCCACTGCTGACCTGGTTTTGAAGGCATCTATATTGTGGGAAATAAGATTGTGCTAGCTTTTCTAAGGGCAGATGTAGAAAGAGGGCTAGATTTGGAGCCCAGGACCTGGATTCACATCTTTATTTTGAAACTGCCTGTGTGATCTTGGGTAAGTCCCTTTCCTTTGATTTCAATTTTCTCGTCTGTAAAACAAGCGATTGGGAACAGATGACCTTAATTGTCCTTTCTGGCTCCTAGCCTATGATTTCCAACCAATAGTGCCCAAGCCTTGGCTTTAGCTTGTTTGGTGATGGAAAATTCACTGCTTCCTCAGGCATCCAACTCCACTTGTAGATGCATCTTATTAAATGGACTGAAAGAATCATAACTACCTACCTGGATAAAATCTCAGAAGTCATTTAATGCACTCCCCTAATTTTACAGATGAGGACAAAGAGTTCCAGAGATACTAAGTGATTTGCCCAGGATCATGCAAAAGTGGTAGCATTTGAACTCAGGGCCTCTGATATCAGAGTCAGGGCTCTTTTACTTCCTGGGACTGGGGAAGGAGCATTGAAGTAATTGAATCAAAGTCTTCAGCTACTACTATCCTCCTCCTCCATTGTTACTCAAGTGCTGTTGAATAAAGCTGGAAGAAGTCGTGAAATTTTCCTTACTGGGTCCACTACAAATGTTTGTGTAGTACAGGCTCTAGGCTCATTTTCCCAACTCATACTAGCACTAGCAGGTCAGGTTTCCAGAGCTTGGCTGGATACGTCTCCCTTCAGGGTAACCCTGAGGGATTAAAGGTATCTAACACAAGCCTCCATCCAGTGTGTTTCCCCAGTATTGACCAACCAGTAAACATATCCCAAATATCAGTAAACTAATTAACATCAACTTGTCTTTTACAAAGGGATATTTATTGAGAAGCAAAAAGTGATATACAACACCTAAACTTGGAGAACCCTCTCCCCTTTACATAATTTGGTTCAATTTAAAGTGTAGCAAGAACTCCACACATCCCCCACAAAGATAACTCTGGTATGCCATAGCCAATGGATAAGTTGCTCCTTTACCGATAGGACATGGTACCTCGGCTGCTAGGTTAATTCACTGCTCAGCTGGGTCAAGGCTGGCTTCTCCATTTCTCCACTTTCTCTCCTCTCACTCTCTTCTTCTTTTTTCTTTTTGGATTTGGGGAGGCAGGGCAGTTGGGATTAAGTAATTTGCCCAGTGTCACACACCTGGTAAGTGTTAAGTGTTTGAGGCCAGATTTGAACTCAGGTCCTCCTAACTACAGGGCTGGTGCTCTATTTACTGCCACCTAGCTGCCCCAGCTCTCACTTTCTTCTTAACCCCTTACAATCTGACTTCTGGCTTTATAATTCCAAGAAAAACTGCTCTCCCCAAAGTTATAATGATCTCTTAGTTGCCAAACTCAATGGCCTTTTCTCCATCCTCATTGTCCCTCACCTCTCTGCAACCTTTGACATTATGGATCACTCTCTTCTCCTTGATATTCTCTTCTCTCTGGGCTTTTCAAGATAGCCCTCTCTTCTGTTTATCCTTCTACCTGACAACTTCATCTCTGTCTCCTTTGCTGCTTCTTCTAGATCACACCCTCTAACCTTAGGTGTCCTTCAGGGCTCTGTCCTGGGACCTCTTCTCATCTCCCCCTAGACTACTTTACTTGGTGATGTCATCAGTTCCCATGGATTTAATTACCATGCCCATACTGATGATTCTCAAAACTACCTATCCTACCCCAACTGTCTGCTGACCTCCAATGTCACATCTCCAGCTCTTCCAGACATCTCCAACTGGATGTCTGTTAGACATCTTAAACTCAATGTGTCCAAAACAGAACTCATTCTCTTGTTCCCCACCCTCAACTTTCCTATTATCGTAGAAGGCAACACCCTCCTTCCAGTCCCCTAGACTAACAACCTAGGAGTTATCCTTGACTCGTTACTCTATCTCATCCCTCATATCCAAGCTATTGCTGAGGCCATCTCACCTCTGCAACATCTCCCTAATATGATCTCTTCTCCTATGACTGTGCCCACACCTTGGCACACTTCCTCATCACCTCACTCCTGGACTATTGAAGTAGCTTGCCAGTGGATCTGCCTTCCCCAAGTCTCTCACCATTCCAATTCATTCTCTGTTCAGCCACTAAAGTCCAATCATGTCATCTCCCACCTCACCCCTACTCAATAAACTCCAGTGGCTCCCTATCACCTCTAGAAGCAAATACAAAATGTTCTATTTCACATTCAAAGCCCTAGGTTATCTAGCCCCCTCCTATCTTTCTGGTCTTCTTATACCTTACTCTTCTAATCTACTCTTTGATTCAGTGATAGGCTATTCCATGAACAAGACCCTTTATCTCTCAGCCCCAGGCATTTTTTCTGTCCTTCATGCTTGGAACACTCTCCCTCCCTCCCTCTTCAGCTCTGCTTTCTGGCTTCCCTGGCTTTCTTCAAGTCCTAACTAATATCTCACCTTCTACAGGTAGCCTTTTTCAACCCCTCTTAATTCCAATGCTTTTCCTCCATTAATTATTTTCTAATTATCCCATATGTAGCTTTTTTTGGTCTATATTTTTTTACACATTGTCTCACCTATTAGATTATAAACTTCTCATGGACAGGGACTGTCTCTTGACTCTTTTTGTATCCCCAGTGTTTAGCACAGTGCTTGACACATAGTCGGTGCTTTATAAATGTTTATTGATCGGTTGATGCTCCTGGCTTAGCTGCTGCTGCTATAGGCTCCAGTTGCTGAAAAGACCTCAAAGGGTGATGGCCTTTCTTTCTACATTACAGAGGCTTACAAAGACATAACCTGCTATTCATTTCCCTAAGATCAGGAAAGAATGAAGCATAATAGAAACAGAAGAAATAGGTGCACTGTGCATTCATGACCGTATGATGGCTAGTCTTGTAAGGAACTAAGGCAAGAGATCCACTACTATTGCCTATGCTGCTACTGTGACCCCTCAGTCTTTCTCCATCAAAAGGCCCCCAGCCATTCTTGTCATATCCATCAATTAGGAAGAGAGAGCTCCCATTTGAGCCTTTTGTATGTACACTTAGTCCCAGATAGCAGCCAGTCTTTTCATCTCTGTGTACTAAGCTAAGAGGAAACAATTCAGAGGATGCCTGCATAAACTCAGAGGTGGGAAGGGAAAGGGCCTCTCTGTCCCACATTTCTAGAAGCAGACTCCATGGACATATTGGACCCTTATTGGCCAGTGCCCCTATTTAAATGCTATCAACTCTCAAGCAGGAACCTGCAACCCTTTTATTCCTCTCTAATTAATTGCCTCTTTTTATTGCCTTCCAATCCTTCTATGCCTCTAATTGATTATTCCCCTCTTTACAATGGATGAGCCAAACTACTCTCTTCAAGTTTTCCACAGCATTCTCTTCCCCCACTCTCTCTGTTGACATCTTTACCTCTTGTTTTATTGAAAAAAAATGAAGCTTTTCAATCAACCGATCAAACAGCTCATTCATCAAGAGCTTTCTCTTCTCCCCTACTCTTCATCTGATAATCTTTTGGCATGGCCCCCACCATTTTCTCCTTTATTCCAGTTTCTGATGATGAGGTGGCTTTTTTCCTTGCCAACACAAACCCTTCTACAAATACCCATGATCCTACCCCCACTCATCTCTTTGAGAAGCTTGTCCCCACTTTCATCCTTCTCTTTAATCTTTAATTTGGTTTCTTTCCTGCTCCCTACAAACACATCCATCTCTCCTATCCTTAAAAAAAAACCCTCTCACCTCTGATGGCTATCAGCCAATACTCTTTTTTACTTCAAAACTCCTTAAAAAAACCCATTTACATTAGCTCCCTCCACTTCCCTCATGCCCTTCTAAACCAGCTACAGTGGCTTCTGACTTCATTGCTCAACTGAAACCACTCTCTCTAAAGCTGTCAGGGATCTCTTAGTTGCCAGATCTGGTAGCTATGCTCTTTTTTCAATTCTCATTCTTCTTGACTTCTCTGAAGCATGCGACATTGTTGACCGCTTTCTCCTTTTGGATCCTCTCTTTTCTCCAGGATTTTGACACTACTCCCCCCTGCCTTCCTCTTACCCTTCTAACTAGTCCTCTGGATCCTTTGCTGATTCATTGTCCATATCTCCTCTCCTAAATGTAGGTAATCCCTCACAACTCTGTCCCAGGACCCCCATTTTCTTTCTAATTTGTCCCACTTTATTGACCTTATCAACTTCTCATGGATACAATAATCATTGTCCCACATGATTCAAAGGTCTATACATTTAGCTCATCTTTCCCCTGAGCTCAAGTCTTGTGTCACCTTTTGGATGATGTACGGTCTTTTGGACAGCTCAAACTACATGTCATGTAGGCTTCTCATATTCAACATGACCAAACAAAATAGAATTCACTATCTTCCCCATCCTCCTAACTTCTTCTAAACTTCTATATCATTGTAGAGGGTATGACCTCTTCCCAGTCATTCTTGACTACTCACTCTCACTCACCCTATATTCAATCTGTTGCCAAGTAGTTTCAAATTCTTTTTATAGCAACTTCTATATACATCCCCTTCTTTCCATTCACACAGTTGCCACCATATTTCAGGTACTTATTACCTCTCACCTGACTATCACAGTAGTCCCTTAATTGGTCTCCTTATCCCATCTATTCTTCACATAGCAGCCAAGGTAATTTTCTTAAAGTATGTCTGATCATGTTACTGTAACACCACTATCAATCAATCAACTCCAGTAGCAACTTGTTATCTTTAAGACAAAATAAAAATTCCTGTGTTTGAGATTAAAAGCTTTTCATGGCCTAGCCCCTCCTTATAATTCCAGTCATCTTGTACTGCCTTCCATAAACTCTTGTCATTGTTGTTCATCTTTTATTTTCAAAAACGGACCAGTGACACAATGGGTTGATGTCTTAACTCTCCAGTGAATTGGATTTAAGTGAGGCAGAGTTGCAAAAAGTCAGCATCACCCTCTCTTCCAGAGTCATCAAAGACCAATGGCAAAACAAAAGTCAAAATGACTGGTGATGACCCAGGATGCAGTGGATGACCTTGGTATCTTTAATGTCTGACCAAGCTGTAAGTCACCTTCATTGCCATTGGAACAAATTATTCTCACTCACCCAGCCTTCACATACTTAGGGTAGTCACACACACACACACACACACACACACACACACACACACACACACACCAACTCACAGATGGATTTTAGCCTTGTCAGTTACTTTCAATCAAGTTCAGCCCATTTGCCAAGAGAGTTTCTGTACAGTTGCTGTACATGCTATAGCTTCTTGGAGCCATAGGTAGGACTTTGGTGAGAGGTGGACACCAAAGGTGGATGAGCAGCCTGGAAAAGGGCTCAGCAGCACTCTCCTCAGATGTGCTAGGCCTCCCTGAACACACCAGACATGCCAATCCCCCCTGAACATTCTATACACCCCAGTACTCCCTCAACACCCCATATATCCCACAAACTCTACAATCCAATAATATTGTTCTTCTCATTTTTCTACATACACTGCATCCCATCTCCTATTCCCATGCTTTTCCATTGGTCCCCATGGTTGGAATGTACTGCCTGCTCACCTCTGACTCTCGGACGCTCATCTTTCTTTCAAGGCTCAGATTCTACAAGAAGCTCTTTGTGGTCCCATCTTCACATGCTATTTGTGCCTTCCATCCAAATCTACCTTAGATGCATTTTCTGTATGTTTCACATATGTGTACATGTCTCCCCAATAGAACATGAACTCCTTGAAGGCAAGTACTGACTGTCTTTTGCCTTTGTCTTCTCCGAGGTTAGCATTTTACCTGGCATAAAGTAAGAGCTTAATAAATGTTTGTTCATTGACTAAAATACTTTTTTATAACTGATTTCTTATTTCTACCCAAAGGAAACAGTTTCACTGTATAACTCTAATGGTCTGTGGTTACTACTAAGAGTGTGAGATCTGACTGAATGAGTTGTTCATTACCCCTGGGTGGTGAATAATGATGAACTTTAGTCTACTAAATATGTCCTATACCAAGCTAACCTGGGGCCTTAATCTGTTTACAAAAATAGAAAAACAGTGGTGAAGGTAGCCTGGTAGTGACCAACTTGACTAGAACAGAAGATGTTGGTTGTGAAATATTGACTTAGGTAGGATCAGACAAATTATGAACAACCTGGACACTAAGTGGAGGTGTTTGGTGCCAGAGAATCATGGGTAATTGTAGGATTTTAATAAAATAAAAATCCATGTTTTTGAAAGAGTGGTTTTGCCTGATGTAGACTGTAAACTTCCTGAGTACAAGAACTATCCTAATTTTTGTCTTCATATCTCCAAGTACCTAATACAGTTCTCAGAACATAATAAATGCTTAATAAAAGCATGGTGAGTTGAACTGAATTAGATCAGAGGAGGAAGATACTGGTGAGAAGAAAACCAGTTAGGTTTCCCATAGTAATGCCAGCTCAAGGTGATAAGGGCCTGGATAAAATCACAATAAAAATTTAAAGAAAGTAACAAATAAAAGATATTTTAGCTCCCTCAGATTACCCCCTGGCCATTCCTGAATTTGCCCAAGTTCTCTCTCCATCCTCCAACATGAAAGTGGAGCTCTAGAAATCACTGAAAGGTTCTGTACTTTCAGTTAATCAGTAAGTCAGTCAATAAATACTTAGTAAACACCAAATATATGCAAGGCATTGTCCAAAGTACTCAGGATACAAAGAAAGGTAAAAGACAGTCTCTTTCCCCAAGGAGTTCACCATCTGATACGGGAGGCAACATGCAAACCACTATGGACAAATTATATACAGGATAAACAGGAAATACCTAAGAAATGAAGACACTAGAATAAAGAGGGACTGGTAAGGTTTTATGTAGAAGGTGGGACTTGAAGGAATACAGGAAAAGCAGGAGGCAGAGATGAAGAGGGAGAGCAATCCAAGCATTGAAGATAGCCAGCGAAAATGCCTAGATCCAAGAGATGAAGTGTCTTATTCAAGGAACAGGAAGAAGACCAGTTTCATTGGATCAAAGAGGATATGGGGGCGAGCAGTGTAAGAAGACTGGAAAGGGGGCTAGGATGTGAAGGACTTTGAATGCCAGAGGATTTTGTATTTAATGCTGGAGATGATAAAAAAAAAATAAAAAAGCAACTGTAGGGGCAGCTAGGTGGCAGAGTGAATAGAGTACTGGCCCTGGAGTCAGGAGGCCCTGAGTTCAAATCTGGCCTCAGACACTTGACATGCTTACTAGCTGTGTGACCTTAGGCAAGTCACTTAAACACCAATTGCCTTTCCTTCCCCACTTGAAAAAAAAGAAGAAAAAGCAACTGTAGTTTACTGAAAAGGGAGGTGACATAGTGTAAAGCCATGCACAAGCAGCTTTCCAGAGAATGGCTGTTGTGAACAGCTTTCAAGGTTCTGATTACATAGTATAGTGGACACTCTGTTTATTCAATAAGAAATCAGAGCAAAACATTCACAGAGAATCAAAGTACAGCATTCACAATGTTACAACTTATCACAGAAAATCAAAATACAGCTTTCACAATGACAGTACAATCATTTAGTAACTCAATTATTCAATCATCCTTAAGGAGGCTTGCCTCTTTAAGGGTCACAAAATACAGTAGTCAAAGTTCTCCATTCATGGGGAACATTAAGTTACAAATCAGTCACTATTCAATACCCTCTTAAGGGGTAGTGGAAAATACATAGGCCGTCAACCCCTTGGTCACAAGTAAATCCCCATCTTCTCAGTCAGTACACAATATCCAAGTAAAGTCTTCTTTCAGCTTGACTCAAGGCTGGCTCTCAGTTTCCATGGTTCCTCTTCCCTGGTCCCAGCTCCAACTGTCACCTGGGTTCAAAAGCAGGCAGCTCCCAGTTCCTTGTCCAGCTTCTTGTCCAGTTCTTCATCCTGTTCCCATTCCATATTGAAGCTCACAGTATCCAGTCCACCTCAAGTCCTTCACAGTTCCTGCTTCTGGGAAGACAAAGCTTAACAGAGCCACAATAATATTCATATACATTGCCAGCACCATCATCAATTCACTAACTGCCTGTGAAATCAACTCAGACCCACCAACAAGGTCTGAGAACTCAACACAAATCATCAACATAGAAATCAACACAGACCCATAAACAAGGTCCAAGAAGTCAGCACAAATCATCAGTAAAGTCCCAGGACCTCCAAAACCCTCCTCCAGGACTTCTGTAAACATAAAACTAGAAAATCCTCTTTCAGGACTTCCAGTAAGGTCCCAGAGCTTCTATACAAGTATCATAAACAAACATCAACACAGACAAAGCAGAGTGTGGGGATATCAAGTTTTCTCCTTCTTGACTCTGCCACCACAAGAGTCTTCTTCTCAATTCTTGCTGTCTCTAGCCCTAGGGTTCTCCTTATATAGTCATTAGTTCCTCCCCAGGAGTTCACAAGTTCTAGGGTTCACAAGTTGTGGAGTTCACATGTTCTGTTTCTTAACAAACTGAAACAAGGTGTGAACTACTTCTGTGTTTACCATTACATATGGTTGGACCTACACTTAGGGAAATCACTTTAGCAACTGAATGGAGGATGAATTGGAGGGGGGAAGATTTAAGTCAGGAAGACCTCCATCTCCACTTATCCCTTGTCCAGGCATAAGGTGATGAGGGACAGCACCAGGTGAATGAGAGTGTCAGAAAATAGATGGTGGGGAGTGGTATTCAAGAGCCATTGCAAAGGTGAAATTGACTAGCCTTGGCAATTGATCAGACCTGAGATGGGGGGAGGTGGTGAAATAGAGTGAGGGGTCCAGAATGACTCCCAGGTAAGCAAGCCTGGAGAACTGGGAGGGTAGTAGTGTCCTTTGTGGGAATAGGGAAGTTTGGAAGGAGAGCAAGTTTGGAGGGAAATACAATAATTTTAGAAATGTTGAGTTTAAGATGTTTGCTGGATATCCAGTTTGAGACATCTGATATGCATTTGGAGATGTGACTGGAGGTCAGCAGAGAGATTGAAGCTGGATAAGTATATTTGAGAAATCCATGGGAGTTTCGAAGCAGCTAGTGGTACAGTGGATAGAGCACTGGTCCTGAGTCAGGAAAACCCAAGTTTCAATTTAGACTCAGATACTACTGCCTGTGTGACCCTAGGCAAGTCACTTAACTTCTGTTTACTTAAGTTATCTCATCTGTAAAATAAAGATAATAAGAGTATCTGCTGCAAAGGATTGTTGTGAAAATTGAATAAGAAAATGCTTAGGACAGTGCTTATTACCTTCCCTTGGCAATGAGATCACCAAGGAAAATAGTATAGAGGGAGAAGGGAAGAAGGCTTTTGAAAGAGCCCTCTGGGATACCTCCAGTTAGTAGATATGACGTGGATGAAGAACCAGCAAAGGCAACCAAGAAGGAGCAGTGAGAAAAATTAGAAGAGAACCAGGAGAAAGTGGAGTTTTTTGGCAAACCTAGAGAGAAGAAAATATTCAGGAGAAGAGGACTAATTTACATAATCTTGTGTTAACTATGTTCAGATGGAAGGCATTCCATTCCTTCTACCTGTTCCTGTGTAATTTTACATTGGTAGAAATGGGGAAGGATAAGTTCTAGGTCACATGAGCAAAGAGATGGAAAACTAGACATTTTCTTCGAGCCCCATGACCTCTCAAACTTCTCTAGAACAGAAATTATGTACCAAAGATAAAACAATGTCAGCTATCTCCCTAGTCTAGGACACCCAGAATCTGAAAGAAGATTAAAAAATGACAACTCTGAATTGACATTCACTGACCTGGAACTCACTCAGGACTCTTTCCCCACTTCCCATGACAATGTTAGGGAGACCACACTAGCAGGCCCAAGGATCTTACACAAGTTTACAACAAAATCCACCCCTATAACCCAGCCCCCCCCGCCCTTTCCAATGCTATGGGGTTCCAGGCTCAAGGCTATAGAAATTTACTCAGATTTTGACAATCATTATAATTGCAGTCTTTCTGTAGTGAAAGCCTGCCTGGGCTACAGTCCATAGTACTAGTATTACAAAGTTTTGAATTGTTGCTGTCAGAGTGAGAAGCACTACAAAACTCAGAAGTGCTGGGGACAGCTAGAAAAGTGAGGAACAGAGGGAGTGAGACAGGTCACCAGGACAAAACAGTGTGGGAGGAACATCTGTGCACTAAGCCTGAGGGAGAGACTTTATCTAGCATGGGACAGTTCTGAAAACCTGAAAGTTTCTTGGGACAGAAATGTTGGCTGGTGAACCGTGACTTGTCCAGCATGGAGAAGACTGAGATGCTTTGATATCCAGCCCCTAAGGAAACCACAGAAAATAAGACAGAAATCACCAAAGATCTCAGGAAGAAGAAAACTCAAAGACCTTAGACATAAATAGATAAATCAACAAAGAAAACATTAAAAACAGAAGAAAATATGGTCTCCAGATCCAGCAAAGAAGAGTTCAGGCATCTGTGGCAAAACTACTGCAAAACAGAGGAAAATTATCTGACTTTTTTTTTGCTTTTTGGAGGGCAGTTGGGGTTAAGTGACTTGCCCAAAGTCACACAGCTAGTAAGTGTGTTAAGTATCTGAGGTCAGATTTGAACTCAGTTCCTCCTGACTCCAGGGCCAGTGGTCTATTCACTGCGTCACCTAGCTGCCCCCTAAATTATATGATATTTGACAAGAAAAAAAGATGTTGTGGAATTTGAAGAGAATATGGAATCACAACATGCTACTCCTTAGTGGTTTAAAAGAGAAATGAAAATCACGAGAGCAGAATTTATAGTCTATATAACAGAAATAATAAGCAGAAGACAAAAAGTGGGAGCTGCCAAGAGAGTCTCACCAAAGATTAACAAAAGAGAAAGCAATAGATTAAGAATTCAAATACAGAAAAGTGAAGGATAACATAGAAGAAGAAAAGCAAAAAACAAGAACATTGAAAGTAAATTGTGTGAGGCAGAGCCAAGATGGTCGAACATAAGCAGGAACTTATATGAACTCCTTGATGAATTTTGTCAGTAACCTCTAAGAAGTGAATCTGAATGGATTTTAGAGTGACAGAATCCATCGGGAGATGGAGCATGGGACATTACCAGTCCAGGAAAGTGCCCATGTAGGACAGAGCAGAGGGAACACAGAGCACACAGGGGTTGCACGAGTACAGACCTGAGAGCAGACCACAGCAGAGAGTGAGCCCTGGCCAGTGGATTCTCCCACCACAAGGGTGATTTGCAGATGTCTCACTGTTGGATAAAAGATCAGTCGAAGCTGGGTAAGAGAAAGCACAGGGCCTGCAGCAGTCACAGCAGCTTCTCCTGGGGCTAACAGCCTGTATGTCTAAATATAACCTACCTGAACTTCAGGGAGCCAAGATGGTGGAGTAAACCTTAGCTGCTCTAATCCCCCTCCCTGACCCTGAAAACCCAGAGATTATTACTCCACCCAGTATAAAATCATGAAATGCTGGAAACAGCAGCAGGCTTGGGAATCCTAGAGGAAGGGCATGATTGAAGCTGTGCTGAGTCTGAAGTAAAGGGCGGGAGGTGTCCCAACAAACCCCATCTCAGCTAACCAGCAGAAGATCCCAAAGCCCATGGCGGTGGAGGCAGCAAGCACTAACACCAGAAGCCCAGATGTGCCTTAGTACAATCAGGGGAATCTGCAGACACCAGCATAGCAGGCCACCAGCTGCTGTGCCTGCCTGAGCTGGAGCCCAGGGGCACAGAGATGGAAACCTGAAGTGGCCAGACCACTGACCCCCACACCTTACTCTATGACCCTCAGGGTAACTCAGGGGAAACACTGAAAGTCCTGGCCTTGGCCTCAGTCTAGACACCCAGAGGCTACAGCACACAAAGTCAACAACCATGCCCCTAGCTCCCAGCTTGAGAAATATGGGTCAGAGCCCTCTGTACCTCAGAAGCAGAAATCCACTTTAAAAGTCAGGAAACAGGCAACCACAATGGGCAAGCAGGAAGCTGGGAAAACCAAAACAAAATGATTCAGTTGTTTTATATCAAGCAAGAACAACCAAATTCAAAGGATAACATTGACTCTATATTCATACCTGAGACCACAGAAGAAAATATAAACTGGTCTCAAGCCCAAAAAGCGTTCTTGCAAGAGCTCAAGAAATATTTTTAAAAGCCAAATTAGAGAGATAGAAGATAAACTGACCAATTCTTTTAAAATTACATTGACCAAAATGGAAAAAATATCTCACTGAAGAAAACAAATTCTTAAAAATTAAAATTTGTGAACTGGGATGGAGGTTCAAAATCTAACTGGAGAAAATACCTCCTTAAAGATGAAATCTGAACATACAAAAAAGGAGCCTCAAAAACTTACCAAAGAAAATAATTCACTAAAAATTAGAATCAGTCAAATCAAAGCTAATGACACTATGACACATCAAGAATCAGTCAAACAAAACATAAAAATTGAAAAATTAGAAAAAAAGTGCAAAATATCTCATTGGAAAAATAACTGACCTGGAGAACAGATCCAGGAGAGATAACCTAAGAACTATTAGTCTACTAGAAAGCCATGATGAAAAACATAGCCTGGACAACATCCTCCAAGAGATTGTCAAAGAAAACTGTCCTGAGGTCCTAGAATCAGAGGGTAAAAGAGTTATCAAAAGAATTCACTGGTCTCCTCCTGAAAGAGATCCCAAATTGAACACTCCAATAAATATAGTAGCCAAATTCCAAAATTACAAGGTCAAGGAGAAAATACTGCAAGCAGCCAAAAAGAAAAAAAATCAATTATCATGGAACTACAGTCACAGGACCTAGCAGCTTCTGCATTAAGATACTGGAGGGATTAGAATTGGTGGCGCAGTGAGTAGAGCGTCAGCCCTGGAGTCAGAAGGACCTGAGTTCAGATCCGGCCTCAGGCACTTAATGCACACACAAACAAAAACCTAGCCCGCGTGACCTTGGGCAAGTTACTTAACCCCAATTGCCCTCCAAAAAGAAAAAAAAAGAATTTGATATTTTGTAAGGCAAAAGAGCTCAGGCTGCAACCAAGGATCAACTGTGTGGCGAAACTGAGCATAATCTTTTAGGCAAGGAGATAGTCATTCAATGAAATAAGGGACTTCCAGACTTTTCTGATGAAAAAGCCAGAGCTCAATGGAAAATTTGATCTCCAAATACAAGACTCAAGAGAGACATAAAAAGATAAACAAGGAAAACACACACACAGGAACACACACACACACACACACACACACACACACACACCTTGTGATTCAATAAGAGCAAACTGTTTACATTTCTGTATGGGAAGCTGATACCTGTCAATATGGGGATTTACATAATTAGTGCAACATTTAAAGGGGAAATACATAGATAGAGTGTGTGGGTATAAATGAACTAATCAGATGATTTAAAAAATCTTATTACGGGGTACAAACTGATTGAAATGGGAAAAAATGAAAGGAAGAGGCAGAAAAGGGTAAATTATGCCACACATAGAGGCATAAAAACATACTATAGTAGAGGGAAAGAAAGGAGGGAGATGAACATTGTATGAACTTTATTCTCATTGGTTCTGGTTCAAGGAGAGATCAACATATTCAGTTAAGTTTAGGATTCTAATACAAAAAAGACATAAAAAGTCATTATCGTAGAGGGAAAGGAGGGAGGGAGAGGAACACTGTATGAAATTTACTCTCATTGGTTTGGGTTAAAAGAGAGAATAATATATTCTGTTAAGTATAAAAATCTATTGTGCCCTACAAGCAGTAGGAAGGGTAAGGGGGAAAGGGGGGTGGTTAGAAGGGAGGGAAATAGTAATAAGGGGGAAGGGTAGGTAAAGGAAGGGAGGTATATAGAGAAGGAATACTGAGGGAGGCAGTGGTCAAAAGGAAAACTCTTAAGGAGCAGAAGGACGAAGGAAGAAATAGAAAAAAAAACATAAATAGGGGAGGGAATAGGATGGAGGGAAAGACACTGATAGTAATCATAACTGTGAATGTAAATGGGATGAAATCTCCCATGAAATGGAGGCAGATAGCAGAATGGATTAAAAACTACAATCCTAAAATATGCTGTCTACAAGAAACACATTTGAAACAAGGAGATACACACAGGGTAAAAGTAAGAGGCTGGAACAGAATATATCATGCTTCAGATAAAGTAAAAAAAAAAGCAGAGGTAGCCATCCTTATCTCAGATAAAGCAAGAGCAAAAATAGATCTTATTAAAAGAGAAAAGGAAGGAAACAATATCCTGCTAAAAGACACCGCCAAGAATGAAGCAGTTATCATTACTTAACATATATGCACTAAGCAGTATAGCATCCAAACTCCTAGAGGAGAAGTTAAGGGAATTAGAGGAAGAAATAGATAGCAAAAGTATACTAGTTGGAGACTTCAATCTCCCCCTCACTGAACTTGATAAATACAACCACAAAATAAACAAGAAAGAAGTTAGGGAGGCAAATAGAATTTTAGAGAGGGTAGATATGATAGACTTCTGGAGAAAGTTGAATGGGGATAAAAAGTAATATATATTCTTCTCAGCAGTACATGGTACATACACAAAAATTGACCATGTACTAGGGCATAAAAAACCTCACAATTCAACGCAGAAAGGTAGAAATATTAAGTGCATCCTTCTCAGATCATGATGCAATAAAAATCATATGCAATAAAGGGCCATGGGAAGATAGACTAAAAACTAATTGGAAACTAAATGACACAAATATGGTACTGATACCTAAATTGGGAAGCGAAAAAATAGAGAAAGAAAATTATGGACCAATTTCCCTCATGAATATGGATGCAAAAATGTTAAATAAAATATTAGCAAATAAGACTGCAGCAACTTATCACAATAATAATACACTTTGATCAGGTAGATTTATTGCAGCTATGCAAGGATGGTTCTATATTAGAAAAATCATCAATGTTGATCACGTCAACAACAAAACTAGAATAAACCACAGGATTATCTCAATAGATGCAGAAAAGACTTTTGCCAAAATACAACACCCATTCCTATTAAAAACATTAGATAGTAGAGGAATAAATGGAGTCTTCCTTAAAATAATAAGTAGTATCTATCTAAGGCCATCAGCAAGCAGTATACATAATGGGGATAAGCTAGAAGTATTTCCAGTAAGATTAGGGGTGAAGCACCCCTCTTATTCAGTTTGGTACTAGATGTGTTAGCAGTAACAATAAGAGAAGAAAAAGAAATTGAAGAAATAAAATTAGGCAAAGAAGAGACTAAGCTATCACTCTTTGCAGATGATATGAAGATATACTTAGAGAATCCTAGAGAATCAAGTAAAAAAAAAAAAAAGAATTCCCGCTACTATCATTTATTATCTCAATTAATTGAGACAATAAATAAATTTGGCAAAGTTGCAGGATATAAAATAAACCCACATAAATCCTCGGCAATCCTATATATTTCTAAGGAAATCCAACAGCAAGAGATAGAAAGAGAAATTCCATTTAAAATTACTGGAGAAGTCTTCTCAGAGTGCATTCCTGCCTTAGTCTCAAACTAGGCACCCAGAGGCTACAGCACTCAAAGTCAACAACCAGGCCCTTAGCTCATAGCCTGAGAAACTAAGAAATTGGAAATCACAATGGGAAGGAAGGAAGCAGAGAAGGAGAAGGGGAAGGCAAGAAAGTCTATACGAGCCTACTATGTGGATCAAGAACAACCAAATACACAGGACAATATGGACTCTCTACCCACACCTGAGACCACAGAAGGAAATATGAACTGGTCTCAAGCTCAAATAGCTTTCTTAGAGAAGCTTAAGAAAGATTTTAAAGACCAAATCAGGGAGGCAGTGACCAACTTGGAAAAAAGTCTCAAAAGTAAAATTAGTGAAGTAATTGGAGAAAATACCTCCCTAAAAAAGGACCTTCAAAAAATAACTGAAGACTATAAGTTGCTAAAAATTAGATTCAAACAAATTGAAACTCAGAACTCTATGATGCACCAAGAATCAATCAAACAAAACAAGATTGAAAAATTGGAAGAAAATGTAAAATATCACACTGGAAAAAAAACTGACCTAGAGAACAGATCCAGGAGAGACAACTTAAGAATTATTGGTCTACCCAGAAAGCCATGAGGAAAAAAGCAGCCTAGACAACATCCTCCAAGAGATTGTCAAAGAAAACTGTCCTGAGATCCTGGATTCAGAAGACAAAATAGTTATCGAAAGAATTCACTGGACTCCTGAAAGAGATCCCAAATTGGAAACTCCAAGAAATATAAGTAGCCAAAATTCCAGAAGTACAAGATTAAGGAAAAAATTCTACAAGCAGCCAAAAATAAACAATTCAAATATCGAAGAACTACAGTTAGGATCACACAGGACCTATCAGCTTCTATATTAAAGAGCAGAGGGACTGGAATTTGATATTTCGTAGGGCAAGATGGCTAGGACTACAACCAAGGATAACTACCCGGCAAAACTGAGCATAATCTTTCAGGCAAGGAGATGGTCGTTTAATAAAATAAAGGACTTCCAGTCTTTCCTGATGAAAAGTCCAGAGTTCAATGGAAAATTTGATCTCCAATTACAAGACTCAAGAAAGATATAAAAAGAAACGAGGAGGAGACGGATTTCATATTTACCTGGAGAGGCTTATACAAACTGATGCTGAGCGAGAAGAGTAGAATCAGAAGAAATTTGTATACAATCACAGACACATCATATGTGTGATGACCAACTATGACAGACTGGACTCTTTTCAGCAATGCAGTGATATAAGTCAATCCTGAAAAACTCAAGAAAGAGAAAAATGCGACATACAGAGATATAACTAGAAAGAACTGAGCCTGAATCCTGATGGAAGCAAACTAATTGATCTTTTTCTTTTCATTGTTTGGTTTTATTTCTTTTTCATTCTCCATCCCACCTAGTACAATACGCCTTTGTAATTGGACCAATCTCTAATATGAATGCATTTACAGATCCTATACTGGACTATATGCGGTCATGGGGGGTGGAGGTAGGGAAGCAAAGGAAATCTGAAAATCAAGGAACTATGGAATTGAATCTTGTTAACTGAAACTAAACTAATAAATTAATTTAAAAAAATAAAGTTACATTAGAAAATATCTGGGAATGTACCTGCCAAAACAAAACCAGAACCTATATGAACACAATTACAAAACACTTTTCACACAAATAAGGTCAGATCTAACTAATTGGAAAAAACATCAGTTGCTTGTGGCTGGGTTGAGCTAATATAATAAAAATGACAATCTTACCTAAATTAAATTACATATTTAATGCCATACCAATCAATCTACCACAAAACTACTTTATAGAGCTAGAATAAATAGTAATAAAATTCATTTGGTAGAAAAAAGAGGTCCAGAATATGAAGGGAATTGATGAAAAGAAATGCTAGGGAAGGTGGCCTAGCCATACCAGATTTTCATCCGTATTATAAAGCAGCAGTCTTCAAAACTACTTGGTACTGGCTGAGGAATAGAGTACTGGATCAGTGGAATAGAGGGCTGGATCAATGGAATAGATTGGGTACACGAGACTCACTAGTCAACAACTATAGTAATCTGTTGTTTGATATACCCAAAGACCCCACTTTTGGGGATAAGAACTTACTATTTGACAAAAACGGCTGGGAAAACTGGAATATAGTATGGCAGAAACTGAGCATAGAACAATATCTTATACCGTATACTAAAATCAAGTCTAAATGGGTGCATGATCTAGGTATAAAGGCTGATATTGTAAGCAATCTGGGAAAGCAGGGAATAGTGTACTGTCAGATTTATGGAGAAAGGAGGACTTTATGACCAAACAAGAGTTAGAGAGCATTATAAAATGTAAAATGGATAATTCTGATTACATGAAATTGAAAAGTTTCTGTACAGATAAAGCCAATGTAACCAGGATTAAGAGGGAAGTGGAAAATTGGGAAAGAATTTTTACAAGCTGTGTCTCTGATAAAGGCCTCATTTCTAAAATATACAGAGAACTGAGTCAAATCTATAAGAATACAAGTCATTCCCCAACTGATAAATGGCCAAAGGATATGAACAGGCAGTTTTCAGAGGAAGAAATTAAAGATATCTATAAGCATATGAAAAAATGCTCGAAATCACTATAATTAGAGAACTGCAAATCAAAACAACTTTGAGGTACCACATCTCACCAGTCAGATTAGTTAAGAATACAAAACAGAAAAATGATAAATGCTGGAGAGAATATGGAAAAATTGGAACACTGATGCATTGTTGATGGAGTTGTGAACTGATTCGCCCATTCTGGAGAGCAATCTGGAACTATGCCAAAGGGCTATAAATAAGAGCATGCCCTTTGATCCAGCAATACCACTTCTAGGGTGGTATCCCAAAGAGATCATAGAAGTGGGAAGAGGACCTGTATGTACAAAAATATTTATAGCAGCTCTTTTTGTGGTGGCAAAGAATTGGAAATCAAGGGGATGCCCATCAATTGGGAAATGACTAAATAGGTTGTGGTATATGAATGTAATGGAAGACTATTGTGCTGTAAGAAATGAGGAGCAGATGAACTTCATAATAACCTGGAAAGACTCATATAAACTGCTGTTGAGTGAGAAGAGCAGAACCAGGAGAAATTTGTACACATTTATAGATACAATTAACTTTGATAGACTGGGCTCCTCTCAGCAATATAAGGTTATAAGACAACTCCAAAAGACTCATGATGGAAAGAGATATCCACATCCAGAGAAAGAACTATAGAGTCTGAATGCAGATTGAAGCAAACTACTTGCTCTCTTTCTTTTTCTTGTTTTGTTTTGTTTCCTCTTTCCCATTGTTCATTCCATTGGTTATAACCCTTCTTTACAACCTGATTAAGGTTTAATGTGAAGGTATTTGTATATCCTATATTTGATTGCATGCTGCCATGGGGCTGGGGGGTGGTGAGGAGAGGAAGGGGAAGAAAATATGAAATCAAGGGATTGTGGAACTGAATGTTGTAAACTAAAAGTAAATAAGTAAATAAATTCTAAAATTTTTAAAAAGAAAATAAATGTGTTCATTGTTCAAGCAAAATATGGATCTTGAAGACAGGATGTGTAGAAAAAATTTAAATCTCAGAAGAAGTTCTCCCAGAAGAACACAACAGAACAAAAAAACCTTAACATGATAAAGAAGGAAATAATAGAAAAGAACTGCCCAGAGCTTCTGAACATAGTAAATGAAATCCAATTGAAAGAATTCATAGATGACTTCCAGAAAAAAGTCAGTGTTGTAAACTCCAAGACACATAGGGGTTAAATTTAACAATTCAATTCAGAAACAACAAGTTCTAAAAATAATCAGAGAAAGCTCTTCAAATACAAAGAAAAATACATTTGAATAATGCAAGACTATTGTTCACCTATTGGTGTTCAGAAAAGCAAGATCTCATGATGTAGCCTAGGGTGATCTATTCTGAAAAATATAAGTTTCACCACACATGAGAAAAAAAATATTCAGTAATATAAGGGAATTGGAATATTTGTAAAAGGAAAACCAGAACTGAAGAGATTATTTGTTTCTTGAACATCCTAAATAACAAAAATGCAGGAGAAGTAAATA
Organism: Gymnobelideus leadbeateri; assembly: GCA_011680675.1. Classification (NCBI taxonomy): domain Eukaryota; kingdom Metazoa; phylum Chordata; class Mammalia; order Diprotodontia; family Petauridae; genus Gymnobelideus; species Gymnobelideus leadbeateri. The sequence continues at coordinate 92,026 of WOXC01011889.1, forward strand.
AGTGCATCAACCAAGAACAGCAATAGCATGACAGCAGAGAGACCAATAAGAAACTTCTTTATAAAAGAACATAAGGAGACAGGGATGAAGGTGGAATTGTGATAAACTTAACTCTCATAGTTTTAAGTGTGACTAGATTAAACAGTCTAATAAAATGAAAAAGAGTGACAGCTTGGGTAAGAAAACAATAACGTACAATCTTTTACTTACAAAAAATACATTTTAAAAACAAAGACAGGGGGCAGAGCCAAGATGGCAGAGTAGAAACAGCTCATCCAAGCCACTCTGCCCCCAGATTTCATCCAAACTATGTAAAAGGGGACTCTGAACAACTTCTGCAGCCCCAGCACCCACAGAACGACACAGAGAAGGTAACCTCCCGCTGAGGACAGCCCAGCAGCCCTGCAGGAAGGACCAGCACAGCGGTCTGGGAGCCAGCAGCTTGCAGTGCAACAAGCTCAGGGAGCCAAGCCAAGCCAAGCCCAGGCGAGCCCAGGTCCCTGTGAGCCGAGGTTTTAGCCCTAGGGCGGCAGGGCCAGCAGCTGGCTGGAGAGACCCCAGAACACCAGCAGCTGTGGCAATTCCAGAATTATCAACATAGACATGCCTAGGACAAAGTGAGAGGTTAGTGCCCTATGGACTTTGGGACCAGTATTTGGGGAAGGTGTCAGCTTCCTCCCCTGGGGGCTAGAAGCCATTTTGTAGTTTTCAGAGGCAGCTCCAGCTCCTGGCCTTCGAACTGTAGGGAGATCCAGCAATCAGTCTTGGGGGGTGATCGCTCTTGCTTTAACCTCCCTGGATCTGGATTGTGATCTGGGGTGGAGGTCGTGGGTGGGTTTCCAACTTGCCAGAAACGGAAGTTGCCCCCCACACATTCGGGACAAAAATTCCTCTATCTGGCCTTAAAGCCATACTGTGGCAACCAGCCCAAAAGTGAAGTAATTAAGTGGCAACATGCCAAGACAAAGGAAACAAATTAAACAGAAAAATGCAACCCTAGACTCCTACTTTGGGGGCAAAGAGGATCGAAGCATAGGGGAAGAGGACTGTGAGGTCAGAAGTCCTGCTCCAAAAGCCCCAGGGGAAAACATGAGCGGGTTGCAGGCCATAGAGGACCTTAAGAAAGACTTTAAAAATCAAATAAGAGAAGTGGAGGAAAAATTGGAAAGAGAAATGAGAAGGATGCAGGAAAAGTATGAAATGAGGGTCAACAGCCTGACTGAGGAAAACAACACCTTAAAAAATAGACTAGCTCAAATGGCAAAGGAGGCCCAAAAGGGCAATGAGGAGAAGAATGCCTTAAAAAGTCGAATTTGCCAGATGGAAAAAGAATCTCAAAAGTTCACTGAGGAGATTCATTCCTTCAGAGTTAGATTGGAGCAAATGGAAGCTAGTGACTTTATGAGAAATCAAGATGCTGTTAAGCAGATCCAAACAAATGAAAGATTAGAAGGCAATGTGAAATATCTCATGGGAAAAACCACTGACCTGGAAAATAGATCCAGGAGAGACAATTTAAAAATTATTGGACTACCTGAAAGCCATGATCAAAGAAAGAACCTAGAAATCACCCTTCAAGAAATTCTCAAGGAAAATTGCCCTGATGTTTTAGATCCAGAGGGCAAAATAGAGGCTGAAAGAATCCACCAATCACCTCCTGAAGAAGATCCCAAAAAGAAAACTCCCAGGAACATTATAGCCAGGTTACAGAATCCCCAGATCAGGGAGAAAATACTACAAGCAGCCAGGAAGAAACAATTTCAATATTGTGGAAACACAATCAGAAAAGCACAGGACCTGGCAGCTTCTACACTGAGGGATCAAAGGGCATGGAATACGATATTCCAGAGGGCAAAAGAGCTGAGAATGAACCCAAGGATCACCTACCCAGCAAAACTGAGTATTTTGTTTCAGGGGGAAATATGGTCATTCAGTAGAATAGAGGACTTTCAAGAATTCTCGAGGAAAAAAACAGAATTGAATAGAAAATTTGACATCCAGACACAAGAAGCAAAAGATGCCTGAGAAGGTAATCAGGGAAAAGAATTCAAAAGGAACTTATCAAAGTTGAACTATTTACATTCCTATATGGAAAAACAATAACTGTGACTGATGAAATCTTTCTCACTATGAAAATAATGGAAGAAGGGTGTGTGGCCATATGAATACATATGTGAATGTGTGTGTATATGGTTACAGTTATAAAAGGATAGAGGGCATAGGTTAAATTTGTTGGGAAGGGGGGATACTCAAGGGGTGAAATTATGAGGTGAGAGAGGAAAGTGTCGAGAGGAGATGGGGAGAGACAGGGTAGGGTGAACTATCTCATGTAGAAGAAGCAAGGGGAAGTGGTTGCAAGGGAGGGGGAGAATAAGAAGGCAAAAAGACAAAACCACATTCTCATTGAATTTGGTTCAGGGAGAGAATGACATACATACTAAATGGGATATCTCAACCTACAGCAGAATATGGGGAAGGGGGATGAGAGGAGGGATAAAAACAAAAATAAAAACAAAGACAAAATAAAACTGAGAGGAAGGGGGAAAATTTATTATGCATTAAGTGAATCTAAAAAAGCAAGAGCTACTACCATGTTATCAGAGAAAAAGTAAACATTCAAAAATGAAAAAGGGATTAACAAGAAAACTATATTATGCTGAATGGAACTGTAGACAAGAAATCAATGTAAGTAATGTTAATTACTAGTATAATGAAAACATGTTACAAATGCCTTAGCATCCATTCATAAAGGAAACACTATCTGAGGTAAAAGAAGATATAGGTAATAACACTCCAGTGACAGGAGAGTTCAATGCTCCTGCATCAGTTTTGGATAAGCCTGACAGAAAGATAAACAAAAGGGAAATATGTAGTGGAAAAAATTGCCAGAGAAATTAGAGTTAAGATACTTATGGCATCTTTTAAATGAGACAGCAAAAAATATGCACATTTCCTGTACCACATGAAATTTTTACAAAAATTGATTACATACACAGAGATATTGCACAGAGATATTGCAAACGTGTAAAAAGGGAGAAATAGCTTAATCCTTTACAGATCATAATACAATAAAAATATAAATGTGTTCAGGAATCACAAACAAAAGATACAGACCCAAATGGATACAAAATAATGAAATCTTAAATGAGTGGGTCAAAGAACAAATCATAGACACAACAACTATATAAAAGATAATTATGAAACAACATGTCAAAATTTCTGACATGCAGTTAAAGCAGTCCTCAGGGAAAAAAGTGATACCTTAGAAACATAAATCAACAAAATAGAAAGTGAAGATAAATGAACTGAATATGCATTTTTAAAAAATTAAAAAGCCAGTGAAGAAACAAACCTAAAATGTTTTAAAGAGGGAATGTTAAAAATTAGAAGGAAAATAGATAAACTGAAAACAAAACAAAAAAAAAACCTAATAGAAGTGACAAATTAAAAAAAAACCTTGGAAAATACTAATAAAATTGACAAACCCTTTACTAATCTGATTATAAAGAAGAGAACAGAAAATCAAATCAATAAACTATCAAATGAAGGTGAAATCACAGCAGAACCAGAAGAAATAAAAAGAATAATAAGAACATATTATGCTAACAAAACTGAAAACACAAAAGAAATAGAGGGATATCTCCAAAAAGAAAGAAAACACACTACCAGAATTTTTTAGGCAGCAAATATAGTGCTACTACCCCAACTAGAGAAATAGAAAATGGAAAAAGGAAACTATTGGCCAATATCTTTAGTGAAGAATAATGAAAAATTTTTGAACAAAATTCTGTCAAACACGATAACAGTGATTCACCTAAAAAATCATTGATTATGACCAATTAGGATTTATATCAGGGATACCAGAGTAGTTAAACATTAGGAAATCAACATAATTAGTTATATTAAAAACCAAACATCCAAAACCACATGATCATCTCAATAGATACAGAAAAAGTTTTTGAGAAGGTACAACACTCTTTTATACTGAAAACTCTACAAAGTATAGGTATAAAAGGACTTTTTTAACATCATAGAAGATATCTATCTAAAACCAAAAGCAAGGGGTGGCTAGGTGGTGCAGTGACTAGAGCACCAGCCCTGGAGTCAGGAGGACCTGAGTTCGAATCCAACCTCAGACACTTAACACAAAAAAACTAGTCGTGTGACGTTGGGCAAGTCGCTTAACCCCAATTGCCCTGCAAAAAAGCAAAATAAAACAAAATAAAACCAAAAACAAGCTTCGTATGCAATGGAGATATACTAGAACCTTTTTCAATAAATTCAGAAGTAAAATAAGGATCAGGGCACCTAGGTGGCACAGTGGATAGAATGCCAGGCTCATTTTCCTAAATTCAAATGTAGCCTCAGACACTTACTACTAACTGTATGACCTGGGGCAAATAACTTAATCCTCTTTGCCTGTTTCCTCATCTGTAAAAGAGCTGGGGAAGAAAATGGCAAACCATTCTACTATCTTTGCCAAGAAGATACCAAATAGGGACAGAAAGAATCAAATGTGACTAGAAAATGACTGAACAACAATTGAAGTAAGGATACTTATACTTTTTAAAATTTTTTGGTCTTTATTAATTTGTTTACTTTTAATTTACAAGATTCATTTCCACAATTCCTTGAGTTTCAATTTTTCTCTCCTTCCTCCCTCTGCCCCCCTCATGGCAGCACACAGTCAAATATAGTATCTGCAAATACTTTCACATTAGGCATTAGTCAGCTTATAAAGATGGAATGAACAACGGGGAAGAGGAAACAAACCAAACAAGACAAAGGAAAAGAGCAGGTAGTTTGCTTCAGTCTGGGTTCAAACTCTGTTCTTTCTCTGGATGTAGACATCTCTCTCCATCTTTTGGGGCTGACTTATAACCCTGGATTGGTGAAAAGAGTCCAGTCTATCAAAGTTGGTTGTCACACATACATTGTATCTGTAATTGTATACAAATTTCTCCTGGCTCTACTCTTCTCATTCAGCAATCAGTTCATATAAGCCTTTCCAGGTAAATATGAAGTCCATCTGCTCCTTGTTTCTTATAGCACAATAGTAACATGCATATACCACAACTGGTTCAGCCATTCCCCAATTGATGGGCACCCCTTTGATTTCCAATTCTTTGCCACCACAAAAAGAGCTGCTATAAATATTTTTGTACGTATGGGTCTTCCTCCCACTTCTATGATCTCTTTGGGATACAACCCTAGAAATGGTATTGCTGGGTCGAAAGGTATGAAATTATTTATAGCCCTTTGGGCATATTTGAGATTGCTCTCCAGAATGGTTAGATAAGTTCACAACTCCACCAGCAATGCATTAGTGTTCCAATTTGCCCACATCCTCTCCATCATTTGTCATTTTCCTGTTTTGTCATCTTAGCCAATCTGACTGGAGAGATGTGGTACCTCAGAGTTATTTTGATTTGCATTTCTCTAATCAAGAGTGATTTAGAGCATTTTATCATATGCTTATAAATATCTTTAATTTCTTCCTCTGAAAACTGCCTGTTCAAATCCTTTGACCATTTATCAATTAGGGAATAACTTGCATTCTTAGAGATTTGACTCAATTCTCTGCATATTTTAAAAATGAGGCCTTTATCAGTGCCATAGGTTGTAAAAATTCTTTCCCAATTTTCCACTTCCCTCCTAATCCTGGTTATATTTGTTTGTTTGTACAGAAGCTTTTCAATTTAATGTAATCAAAATTATCCATTTTGCATTTTATAATGCTAATTCTTATTTGGTCATAAATTCTTCCCCTCTCCACAAATATGACAGGTAAACTATTCCTTGCTTTCCCAGATTGCTTACAGTATCAGCCTTTATATATGGATCATACACCCATTTAGACTTGATTTTGGTATTAGATAATGGACTATGCCCAGTTTCTGCCATCCTATATTCCAGTTTTCCCAGCAGTTTTTGTCAAATAGTGAGCTCTTATCCCAAAAGCTGGGGACTATGGGTTTATCAAACAGTAGATTACTATAGTCATTGACTGCTGAGTCTCATGTACCCAATCTATTCCATTGATCCACTACTCTGTTCCTCAGCCAGTAGCAAGTAGTTTTGATGACTGCTATTTATAATACAGATTAAAATCTGGTATAGCTAGTCCACCTTCCCTAGCATTTCTTTTCATTGATTCCTTTGATATTCTGGACCTTTTGTTCTTCCAGATGAATTTTGTTACTATTTTTTCTACCTCTATAACGTAGGTTTTTGGTAAATTGATTGGTATGGCACTAAATATATAATTTAATTCAGGTAAAATTATCATTTTTATCATATTAGCTTGACCCAGCCATGAGCAATTGATGTCTTTCCAATTAGTTAAATCTGACCTTATTTGTGTGAAAAGTGTTTTGTAGTTGTGTTCATATAGGTCTTGGGTTTGTTTGGGCAGGTACATTCCCAAATATTTTATAATATCTATAGTAACTTTAAATGGAATTTCTCTTTCTATCTCTTGCTGTTGAATTTCATTAGAAATATACAGGAATGCCAGCAGAGCCAAGATGGCAGAGTAGAAACAGCATTTCCAAGGTGCTCTCCCACAAGACCTCTTCCAAACCATGTAAAAGGGGACTCTGAATAACTTCTGGAGCCCCAGCACCCTCAGAAAGACACAGAGAAGCTGACCGCCTGCTGAGGACAGCCCAGCAGCCCTGCAGGGAGCGGCCAGCGCAGGGCTCTGAGAGTGGGCCACACAGCTCGCTGGGAACTGACAGCCTAGTGCAGAGAGCCGAGACCATGGTTTTAGCCCCAAGGCGGCCAGCCAGCAGCCGGCTGGAGGGACCCCAGAGCACCAGCAGCTGTGGTGAGTACAGAATTATCAACACAGACATGCCTAGGACAAAGTGAGAGGTTAGTGCCCTATGGACTTTGGGACCAGTATTTGGGGAATTCGGCTTCCTCCCCTGGGGGCTAGAAGCTGCTGAGGAGACACTCGCCATTTTGCAGCTTCAGTGGCAGCATCAGCTCCTGGCTTGCGAACTATAGGGAGATCCAGTGATCAGTCTTGGAGGTTAATCGCTCTTGCTTTAACCTGCTTGGATCTGTGATCTGGGGGGAGGTCTGGTGTGGGCATCCAACTTGCCAGAACCGGAAGTTGTGAAGACCCCAACATTTGGGACAGAAGCTCCCCTGTCTGGTGGCAGAGTCCTACTGTGGCAACAAGCCCAAAAGTCAAGTACTTAAGTGGCAACATGCTTAGGCAAAGGAAATAAAATAAACAGAAAAATGCAATATTAGACTCCTATTTGGGGGCAAAGAGGATCGAAGCAGGGAACAGTCAGAGGACTGTGAGTTCAGAAATCCTGCTCCAAAAACCCCAAAGGAAAATACGAGCGGGTTACAGGCCATAGAGGACCTTAAGAAGGACTTAAAAAAAACAAATAAGAGAAGTGGAGGAAAAATTGGGAAGAGAAATGAGAAGGATGCAGGAAAAGTACGAAATGAGAGTCAGCAGCCTGACTGAGGAAAATAACAACCTAAAAAATAGACTAACTCAAATGGCAAAGGAAGCCCAAAAGAGCAATGAGGAGAAGACTGCCTTAAAAAGCCAAATTTTCCAGATGGAAAAAGAATCTCAAAAGCTCACTGAGGAGATTCATTCCTTCAGAGTTAGACTGGAGCAAATGGAAGCTAATGACTTTATGAGGAATCAAGATGCTGTTAAGCAGATCCAAACAAATGAAAGATTAGAAGGCAATGTGAAATATCTCATGGGAAAAACCACTGACCTGGAAAATAGATCCAGGAGAGACAATTTAAAAATTATTGGACTACCTGAAAGCCATGATCAAAGAAAGAACCTAGAAATCACCCTTTAAGAAATTCTCAAGGAAAATTGCCCTGATGTTTTAGACCCAGAGGGGGAAATAGAGGTTGAAAGAATCCACAGATCACCTCCTGAAAAAGATACCAAAAAGAAAACTCCCAGGAATATTATGGCCAGGTTCCAGAAACCCTAGATCAGGGAGAAAATACTACAAGCAGCCAGGAAGAAACAATTTCAATATTGTGGAAACACAATCAGAATAGCACAGGATCTGGCAGCTTCTACAGTGAGGGATCCAAGGGCATGGAATATGATATTCCAGAGGGCAAAAGATCTGGGATTGAAGCCATGGGTCACCTACCCAGCAAAACTGAGTGTTTTCTTTCAGGGGAAAATATGATCATTCAGTGGAATAGAGGACTTTCAAGCATTCTTGAGGAAAAAACCAGAGTTGAATAGAAAATTTGACATCCAGACACAAGAAGCAAGAGATGCCTGAGAAAGTAATCAGGGAAAAGAAATCAAAAGGAACTTATCAAAGTTGACCTATTTACATTCCTACATGGTAAAACAGTAACTGTGACTGAGGAAACCTTTCTCAGTATGAAAATAATGAAAGAAGAGTATATGGGCATATGAATACATATGTGAATTTGTGTATATATGTTTACAGGTATACATGGATAGAGGGCACAAGTTGAATTTGGTAGGAAGGGATGATACTTAAGGGGTGAAGTTATGAGGTGAGAGAGGAGAGTGGCAAGAGGAGATGGGGTGAGACAGGGTAGGGTAAACTATCTCCTGTAGAAGAAGCAAGGGGAAGTGGCTGCAGGGGAGGGGAAGAACAGGAAGGCAAAAAGGCAAAACCATATTCTCACTGAATTTAGCTCAGGGAGAAAGTGACATACATACTAAATTGGATATCTCACCCTGCAGGAGAGTAGGGGGAAGGGAGATGAGATGGGGGATGATGGAGGGGAGGGCATTCTGGGGGGAGGGGTGGTTGGAAGTACCCACTTTTGAGGAGGACAGGATCAAAGTAGGGAATGGACCAGGTGGGGGGTGGGATGGGTGGGAGGGAAATATAAGCAGCCTTTTACAATATATCTACTATGGTAATGTTTTGCATAGCTATACATGTACAACACATACTGAATTGCTTATCTTCCCAGAGGGAATGGGTGACAAGGGAGGAAGGGAATGCTGAAATTCGAGGTTTTAAAATTAAATGTCTCAAATATGTATAAATACTATTATTAATACTATTTTGCATGTAATTGGGAGATAAAATGTTCAGGCATTGGGGCACAGAGACTCACCTTGCCCTAATGGTAAAGTTGAAGGGGGTATGGGAGAAGATATGGGAGAGAGCAGATTGGATGAGGGCATATCTTGTGGGACTGTTATTCTGGGGTGGTGGGTAGGGGGAAAAATTGGGAAAAAATTGTAACTCAAAATCTGTCGGAAATGAATGATGTAAACCAGAAATTAATAAAATTTGTTTAAAGTAAAAAAAAAGAAATATACAGGAATGCCGAAGATTTATGTGGGTTTATTTTATATCCTGCAACTTTGTCAAATTTATTTATTATCTCAAGTAGTTTTTTACTTGATTCTCTAGGATTCCCTAAGTATTTCATCATATCATCATATGATATAAGAGTCATAGCTTGGTCTCTTCTTTGCCTAATTTGATTCCTTTGATTTCTTTTTCTTCTTTTATTATTACTGCTAACATTTCTAGTACCAGACTGAATAAGAGGGGTGATAGTGGACATCCTTGTTTCAGCCCTGATCTTATTGGAAATGCTTTTAGCTTCTCCCCATTATATGTAATACTTTCTGATGGCTTTAAGTAGATGCTACCTATTTTTAAGGAAGTCTCCATTTATTGCTATATTTTCTAGTGTTTTTAATAGGAATGGATGTTTTATTTTGTCAAAAGCCTTTTTTGCATCTATTGAGATAATCATGTGTTTTTGCTAGTTTTATTGTTGATATGATCAATTATACTGATGGTTTACCTTATATTAAACCATCCTTGCATTCCTGAAATAAATCCTACCTGATGAAAGTATATTATTCTTGTGATAAGTTGCTGTAGTCTTTTTGCTAATATTGCATTTAAAAATTTTGCATCTATATTCATGAGGGAAATTGGCCTATAATTTTCTTTCTCTGTTTTGTCTCTTCCTGATTTAGGTACAGTACCATATTTGTGTCATAAAAAGAATTTTGTAGGACTTCTTCACTAATTTTCCCAAATAGTTTGTAGAGTATTGGAATCAATTGTTCTTTAAATGTTTGATAGAATTCACTAGGAAATCCATCTGGCCCTGGTGTTTTTATCCTAGGGAGTTCACTGATGACTTGTTCGATTTATTTTTCTGAGATGGGATTCTTTAAGTAATTTACTTCCTCTTCAGTTAATCTGGGAAACATATTATTTTTAAATATTCATCCATTTCACTAAGATTGTCAGATTTATATGCATACAACTGGGCAAAATAATTCCTAATTATTGTTTTAATTTCCTCTTCATTGGAGGTAGATTCACCCTTTTCATTTTTGTTACTCATAATTTGGTTCTTTCTTTTTTATCATATTGACTAAGTGTCTATCAATTTTATTTTTTTTCATAAAACCAGCTCTTAGCTTTATTTATTAATTCAATAGTTTTCTTAATTTCAATTTTATTAATCTCTCCTTTGGTTTTTAGTATTTCTAATTTAGCATTTAATTGGGGATTTTCAATTTGTTCTTTTTGTAGCTTTTTCAATTGCATGCCCAATTCATTGACCTCCCTTTAATTTATTCATGTACGCACTCAGGGATGTAAAACTTCCACAAAGAACTGCCTTTGCTGAATCCCACAAATTTTGGTATGTTGTCTCATTGTTGTCATTCTGTTGAATGAAGTTACTGATTGTTTCTATGATTTCTTGTTTGACCCACTCATTCTTTAAGATTAAATTGTTTAGTTTCCAATTAGTTTTTAGTCTGTCTTTCCATGGCTTTTATTTGCATATGATTTTTATTGCATCATGATCTGAGAATGATGCATTTATTATTTCTGCCTTTCTGCACTGAATTGTGAAGTTTTTATGTCCTAGTAAATGGTCGATTTTTGTGTATGTGCCATGTACAAGGATGCTTATTCTTTATTTATTTATTTATTTTTAGTTTACAAGATTAAATTCCATAGTTCCTTGAGTTTCACATTTCCCTTCCCTCCCTCCCCCCACCCCCCACGACAGCATATAGTCCAGTATAGGATCTGCAAATACTTTCACATTAGACATTAGTCAAGTTACAAAGGCGAATTGTACTAGATGGGATGAAAAATGGTAAAGAAAAAATAAAACCAAACAATGAAAAGAAAAAGATCAATTAGTTTGCTTCCATCAGGATTCAAGCTCAGTTCTTTCTAGTTATGTCTCTGGATGTAGGCATCTCTCTCCTTCATGAGTCTTTTGGGACTGACTTATATCACTGAATTGCTGAGAAGAGTCCAGTCTGTCATAGTTGGTCATCACACATAGGTTGTGTCTGTGATTGTATACAAATTTCTCCTGGTTCTACTCTTCTCACTCGGCAAGGGATGCTTATTCTTACCACTGTTATTTGATATAGTTCTAGAAATGCTAGCTATAGTACTCAGAAAAGAGAAAGAAAAGATAGGTAAAAAGGAGATAAAACTATCTCTATTTCTCTATATCTCTATTTCTCTATGATGGCATACTTGAAAAATCTTACAAAATCAGCAAAGATTGAGACTATTATTAATTGAGACAAGAGCTTTAGAAAATGTGAAGGCTATAAAATGAACCCTTAAAAATCAACTGCATTCCTATATAATAATAACAAAAATCCAAGAGACAATAATAAAATGCAAATCCCATTCCAAATAGCTGAAAATTCTATAAAATATCTGGGGATCAACCTACCAAAACATGCAAAAGACTTCTACAAATTCAAATATATAAATATAAATTTCAAAGGTTTCCTTAAGGAAAGAAAGAACAACTTAAATGACTAGAAGAACATTCGGTGCTCATGGCTAGGTATTAACACCAATACGATACCCATAGCAAATGCTATGAATACACATACATAACATATTCCCAGGGTTTGTTCACAAAATATAATAAACCCTCTGCTTCCAGGACAAAACCGAAGTATTTATTTGGGACATTGCTATTAGGATACCAAAAAGCATGGTTTAGTAATCACCAGTCCAGGGAGTAACTGCTATCACAAGTGTTCTCTCTGGCGAACCTTCCCACAAGCAAGTTCCCCTAGGCCAGTTCTTCCCTCCATCTGTATCTCTATCAGCCTGTCTCTCTACACACACACACTGCTCCCTCCAAGCAACACAATATATATACTTTTTCCAATCAAAGACTTGATTGACTTAGTGCTGAGAAGCTTGGAAATCAGTGCTTAATTGGAAAGATGTGGGGATCCCTGTGGCCCAGAGCCTAAGCTGCCCTGCTTCAGGCCTCCAAGCCTATTAATTGGCAGGTAAGATCTCATATCCCATTAACCTTACGCTAGGTCACACCAATATAATAAATATCATAGTAATTACCAAAATTAATCTATATTTTAATGTCATACCAATCAAATTATCCAGATGTTTTATAAAACTTGATGAAATAACAAAATTCATTTTTAATAAAGAAATGATCTAGAATGTTAAGGGAAATGATAAAAATATTGTTATTCTTAAACTATATTATAAAGCAACAGTCATCAAAACCATATGGTATTGGTTAAAAAATAGAGAAATAGATTAATGGAACAGATTAGACAAGGAAGAATGAAAAAAAAATAGATCTCAGTAACTCAGTGTTTGATAAAGCAGAAAACAAATTACTGAGTAAAAAACTCCTTATTTGATTAAGACTTCTGGAAAAATGGAAAATAGTCCAGGAGAAATTAGGTTTAGACCAACACTTAGCACCATATTTCAAAATATATTCTAAATGGATATATGACCTTAATATTAAATGTTATACTATTAAAAATTAGAAGACAATCTATAGTTAAGAGATATATTTTACCAAACAAGAGATAGAGGCAATTACAAAAGATAAAATAGATAACTTTGATTACATGAAACTGAAAAGCTTCCATACAGACAAAATTAATAAACCTAGGATAAGAAGGGAATATTGAACAGGAAAAAGTCTTTGTATCAAATTTCTCTGATAAGCGTTTGGCACCCAAGAAATAAACCACTAATAAAAACATATAAGACTAATAGCAATTCCACAATAGATTAATGGCAAAATATGAACATTCTCAAAAGAAGAATTGCAAAGTATTCACAACCACATGAAAGAATGTTCCAAATCACTAATAATAAGAGAAATGCAAATGAAAACAACCTTGAGGTTTCACCTCATACTCTGCAAATTGCCCCCCAAAATGACAAAAAATAGCAACATCAATGTCAAAGAGATCATGCAAAGATAGGCACAACAATACATTGCAGTGAAGCCGTAAAATGGTATAACCATTTTGGGAACAATCCAAAATGCTAATAAATAAAGTGACTAAAACATTCATGCCCTTTAATCTAAAGATTCCATTACTGGGCTTATCCCAAAGAATTTATTGATAAAAAGAATGTAGCAGTATGCCACCATAAAAATATTTATAGCAGCACTTTTTTATAGTTAACAATCAGAAACAAAGTGAATGCCCATCATTTGAAGAATGACTAAACACACTGTGGTACATGAATGTAATGGAATATGACTGTGCTGTAAGAAATGATGTGTGTGATAAATACAGAGAACCATAAAAAGATCCACATGAACTGATGGCAAAGTAAAGTAAATAGAGACAAGAAAACAATATATACAGTCACTAAAACAAAGTAAGTAGAAAGGACACACCAAGTGTAATGGAAAAAAAAAACACAAAAAAATGAAAAGTAAATGTGACAAAATTATAAAGATCAAGCATGACTCAAATGAAGAGATATGAGAGGACATACCCCACCTACCCCTTTGTGGAGGTGGGAGGTCCAAAGATATTATACATTGCACTGATTTTCAGACTTTTTCTATGTACTGATTAGTTGTGCTGATTTTTTTTCCTCTCTAAAATAAATACTATTTGTTCTGTGAGATGATTTTCTGGGAGGGGACTGAGGAGGGATATTTAGGGTAACTAAAATGATATAAGAAAAAGAAGCCAGTAATAATTTAAAAAAAAAAAAGAAATGGGAATGGATGAGTTAACTCCCCACACCCTCACAACACTAGTATGAACTGTTGAGAATAAAGATGCATAAAGTACATAACAGCAATTCACTTTGTTTCCGGGTGAATTGATCTGAATAAAACCCAGTTATGGTTCCTTTGGACAAAAAGAATATAAAAGCAGTTATTAGCTTTTTTTAAGTCTTTGGTATCAAGTTCCTGAAATGCCAAGGAACTGCCTTGCTCACAGTTTATTTTTAGCTAACTTTTATTTTCCTTTTTTTCCAATTATCAAAACACATTTTCTTATCTTGCCTCAGTGGGAAAAAAAAACAACCTGTAGGAAAAATATATGATCTGGAAAAAGTGATACTTGTAGGTTGTTGGTTTTTTGCCTGTGTTTATTACATCAGTTTCTTTTTCTTGCCTTTTGCTATAGGTGACACTTTTAGCACCATATCAAATAATAGTAGTGGTAATAAACATTCGTGCTTTACTCCTGATCTAACTGAAAAGATCTTTAGATTATCCTCATTATATTTAATGCTGGTTCTTGTTTTTAGATAGATACCACTCATATTAAGAAAAAGTCCACTTATTCATATGTTTTCTAGTGTTTCTTAACAGAAATTGTATTTTGTGAAAAGCATTTATTGATAAAATTATTATTTTTCTCTTGTTATTTAAATAATCTATCACTTTTATATTTTCCTTCTATTGAACAAACCTTGTATTTCTGATATAAATTCAACCTGGGCATTTTGTTTTTAATATGTTTTTTAATATGCTGCTATAGCCTCTTTACTAATATCTTATTTAAACATTTTACATGGATGTTTCCTTAGGGATATTGGTCTATAATTTTTCTCTGTTTTGACTCTCTAATTTAGGCATCAAGACCATGTTTGTGTCACAGAAGGAATTTAGTAGAATCTCGAATTTTCTTATTTTTGCAGTTTATTTAATATTAGAATTAGTTGTTCTTTGAATATTTGACAGAATTCACTTGTAAATCCATCTGACCTGAGACTTCACCCCCTCCCCCTTTGGGAATACATTTATGGCATGTTAAATTTATTTTTCTGAGATTCAGTTATTTATATTTTCTATTTCTTATCCTGTTAATATGGATATTTTATATTTTTCTAAATATTCACATATTTCATTAAAGTTGCCAGTTTTATTGGCATATAGTTTAGGAAAAGAGTTTCTTATTTGTTTGATTTTATTTTTTTTTTATTTTGAACTTAAAACCAAAAAAGAGAGATCATTTCCATATACACACAAGAATACAAAAGCAGGATTGTATATGAAACTCTGAATCTACATTTTATCCTGCTTGTTCAGTTTAAGTATATAATGAATTCCACACATTACTTTCAAACTGTCCTGCTTGTCTGTGCTTTCTTCTTAACTTCCTTCTGTTTCCTTCTGTGCATTAAAAAAAAGTTTCAATGCCCCTCTTTCTTTTTTTTTTGCACCAGTATTACCAACAACTCCTTCTGTACCCCAGACTCCACCCCCAACTTAAAAAAAAAAGGAAAGAAAAAATCCTTTGTAACAAATTAGTGTAGTTCAAACAAATCCACACAGTGGTCGTGTACAAAAATGTCTTTCTGCCTTGTGTGTCTAGCACCTCTTTGTCAGGAGGTGAATAACATGCTTAGGTCCTCTAGAGACAAAACTGGCCATTGGTTTGATCCATTTTTAAAATTTTTTTCAAAATTGTTTTTCTTTCCAATGTTACCATACTTGAATAAATTCTCCTCTTGGTTCTGTTTATGTCACTCTGTATGAGTTCATCCTAGCTAAAATTCTCTGAAATCTTCCCTTTCCTCATTTTTTACAGTGCAATAATATTCCATTACTTTGACACACCACAATTTTTTCCAACCATTTCCTGATTGATGAACACCCATTGAGATTCTAGTTCTATGCTTTTCTTTCATTCTTTTTTTAATCTCCACTTCAGGATCAGGAGGCTTGTTTTGCTATTCCTTTCCCATTTTACCTTTCCTCTTTAACTCCAGCCCCAATCCTCACTTGCTTCCCCTTGAAGTTTCATGTATTTCTGTACCAGTTTTTCTCTATGTGTGTGTGTGTCTCTCTCTGTCTCAATCTCTGTCTCTCTTTCTCTGTCTCTCTGTCTCTGTGTCTCTCTATTTCTCTCTCTGTCTCTCTCTCTGTCTCGGTCTCTGTCTCTATTTCTCTCTCTCTGTCTCTCTCTTTCTCTCTCTCCCTCTCCCTCTCTGTGTGTTCAACCCTCCTTTTCCCTTTCAAACAACAGTAAAGTCCATCTCATTCTTGCTCCTGCCACCATTTCCTCCAGTTACATCCTTTTCCTTTCACACACCATAGTTATGAGAAACAGCAAGTTCCCCTCTCCTCCTTTCTCATCCTCTTTTCTCCACTCATGTGCTACTCTCTTCTGTTTTCTAATTCAATAAACATTCCTAGGTAGTCCAGGTAGACTTTATGCTAAGTGCTGGGAGATACAAATAAGAGATGGTCTCTGCCCTCAAGGAGTTTACAATCTAATGGGGATTGTGTAACAACACATAAAAGGAAGCTGAAAAAGGAAGGGACTGTGTTAATTTTGTTTGTCTTTCATTTTTGAAAGAGAACCAATGACATCATGGGGTGATGTCTTAACTTGCATGTGAATTGAAGTGACGTAGTTACACAAAGTCATCAGCCTCACTCTCTCTTCCAGAGTTATCAAAGTCCAGTGGCAGGACAAAAGTCAGAATGACTGGTGATGATGGCCCAAATTGCAGTGGATGCTTGGCATCTTTTTTGTCTAACCAAATTCTAAGGTCTCCATGGCACCTGCTTTAGCCACCTTCATGGACCTTGCATCAAATTGTTCTCATCCACCCATTCTACCAGGGGAAGTCTTCCCATGCTTGAGGTACTCATCCCTCTAACTCACAGTTTGAGGCCCATAATTACCCTCAATCTGCTTCAGCCCATATGCTGAGACAGTTTTACTGGGGTGTGCCCACTGTACATAAGACAAACTTCTTGGTGAGAGTTACATGACTGTTTGGACACCAAAGGTGGAAGAACAACTATGAAAAAGGCTCACCAAACCCTCACACCCCATATACTCATAGTCTGCTAGTAGAAGAAAAGTAGAGCAGCTGATACAAAGTGGTTTTACCAGGAAGATTGAGAGACCTCTATAAAGGAAGGCTTTGGGAGGAGTTGAATGTTCTGCCCTCCAATGAGAGAGGAGAGGCAACTCACTGAGGGTGAGTTGAAAAAGTGCTGAGCATCAAAACTGAAATCAATCTTTCTAGTGCTGAGATTTCAGGTGATTAACATACAGATGGGGAGGAAGTGGGGTGGGGAAGGTATAGTGAGCCCTCTCTTGTCTATTTTTTTTTAGTTATATTTTGTTTTCAAACAAAGATCAGCCTTTTCTCCCTCCCACTTCCCTCTCCCCTACCTTGAGAAAGCAAGAAAAACAAAATGCCTGTTTGGCCATAATGCTCATAAGAGTTCAGAGTATTCTTTCACATTCACATGCCATAGCTTGTTGATCCATTCCCCAATTTACTGGAAGCTCTCAGATTCCTATTCTTTGCCACCTCAAAAAGAGCTATAAATGTTTTTGTACATCCTCAGTTAAGAAACTCTTAACTAAGAATTTTACTTAGGACTAATTTCTCACTTAATCTAACCTCCCCATGATTCCCCTCCCCCTTCTTTCCTTTCCTTCCTGTATCACTGTAGTGACATCATTTTGGTGCTCTCCTAGCACTAAGACCAACAACCTATATCACTATTGAATCAAATGTATTCAATTCTGTGTGTGTGTGTGTGTGTGTGTGTGTGTGTATTCATCCTTCTTTTGACCAATTCAGATGAGAGTGAGGTTCAAGTGCTAACCACTCCTTCTACCCCCTCTGTCTTGTTTATATTGCATTCTTGTCTACTTGCATACTCTGATTACGTGACATAATTTCCCCTAATCTTCTCCCTCCTCCACATCCAATGTATTCCTTTTTCCCTCTCTTTCCATTCCTTTCTTAAGGTCATCAAGAAATAATAGAACCACTCTGAAACCTTATCTAAGGTTTCACCAGTAGACACTCCCTCTGTGAATCCTGAAGATGATAAGAGTTCAGAGGGGATACATGTATGATCTCCCTATGTTTAAATATAAGCAGTTCATTCTTGTTCACTCCTTTATTATTATTCATCCATGTATACCTTTTTATGTTCTTCATTTCTGTTTTTATACTTTAGATTTTCTCCTCAGCTCTGGTCTTTCCATCAGGAATCCTTTTTGTTGCTGTTCAGTCATTCAGTATTGACCATATGGACCATAGCATTCCAGGTCCTTCTATCTTCCACTATCTCTCAAACTCTGTCCAAGTTCATCTTCATTGTTTCCATCTCATCCTCTGCTGCCCCATTTTCCTTTTGTCTTTGATCTTTCCCAACATGAGGGTCTTTTCTTACTCTTACTATGTTGCCAAAATACTTAAGTTTCAGTTTCAGCATTAGACCTTCAAGTGAATAGCCTGAAAAAATTTCTTTAAAAATTAACTGATTTGACCTCCTTGATGTCCAAGGGACTTTCAAAAGTCTTCTCCAGCACCACAATTTGAAAGCATCAATCCTGTGGTGTTCAGTTTTCCTTATAGTCCAACTCTCACAACCATACATTGCTACTGGAAAAACCATAGATTTGACTGTACAGACCTTTGTTGTCAAGGTGATATCTCTGCTTTTTAGTATGCTGTCCAGATTCGCCATAGCTTTCCTTCCAAGGAGCAAGCCTCTTCTAACTGCATGGCTGCAGTCACTACATGCAGTGATCTTTGAGTCCAAGAATATAAATCTGACACTGCTTCCATTTCTTCTCCCTCTACTTGACAGGAGGTGGTGGGACCCATTGCCAAGATCTTAGGTATTTTTTTTAATGTTAAGCTTCGAGCCAGTTTTGACACCCTCCTCTTTCACCCTCATCAGAAGGCTTAATTCTTCTTCACTTTCTGCCATTAGAGTGATATAATCTGTATATATGAGATTATTAATATTTCTTCCATCAGCTTCAATTCCAGCTTTTTATTCTTCCAGCCTGGCATTTCACATGATGTATTTTGCATATAAATTAAATAAATAAGATGACAATATGCAGCCTTGTCATTCTCCTTTTCCAACCTTAAACCAATTGGTTGTTCCATGTTCAGTTCTAACTGTTGCCTCTTGACCAGGTTCCTCAGGAGACAGTTAAGATGATCTGGTACTCCCATCATCTTGAGGATTTGCCACATATTGTTGTAATCTACAGTCAAAGGCTTTAGCGTAATCAATGAAACAGAGGGAGATGTTTTTTTCTGGAACTCCCTTGCTTTGTCCATAATCCAGCACATGATGGAAATTTGGTCTCTAGTTCCTCTGCCTCTTTGAAAACCATACTGTTCTGGGAATTCTTGATTCACATATTACTGAAGCCAAGATTACAAAATCTTAAGCATAACTTTGCTGGAATGTGAAATTCGCACAATTGTTCAGTGATTTTAATATTTCTTAGGCTTTCCCTTCTTTAGGATTGAGATATAAAATGATCTTTTCCAATCTAATGGCCACTGTTGTTTTCCAGATTTGCTGGCTTATTGAGAGAAGCATTTTAACAGCACCATCTTTTAGGATTTCAAATAACTCAGCTAGAATTCTGTTACCTTCACTAGCCTTATTGTTAGTTAGCAAGCTTCTTAAGGCCCACTTGACTTTATTCTCCAGGATGAATGACTCTAGATCAGTAACCATACTATCCTGGTTACTGGTGATATTAAGATCGTTCTTGTGTAGTTTTGTGCGTGTGTGTGTGTGTGTGTGTGTGTGTGTGTGTGTGTGTATTCTTGCCATCTCTTTTTAATCTCTTCTGCTTCTGTTAAATTCCTACCTTTTTGTCTTTTATCATACCCATTTTAATATGAAAACTTTCCCTTGATATCACTAGTTTCCTTGAAGAGATCTCTTGTCTTTCCCATTCTATTGTTTTCTTCTATTTCTTTGCATTGATCATTTAAAAAGATTTTTCTCCCCTTGTTATTCTCTGGAATTCTGCATTTAGTTGATTCCCTTTCTCCTTTCCCTTTCCTTTCCTTCTTTCCTCAGCTATTTGTAAAACCTCATCAGAGAAACATTTTGTTTTCTTGCTCTTCTTTTTTTCGGAATGTTTTTTTGTTGCTGCCTCCTGTACAATATTGCAGTTCTTCAGGAACTCTATTTACCAGATCTGATCCCTTAAATCTATTCATCACTTTCACTTCATATGGATAAGGGATGCTATTTAGGTCATACCTGTAAGGGCTGATGGTCTTCCCCACTTTGTTGAATTTAAGTCTGAATTTTGCAATAAGAAGTTCATGATCTGAGCCACAGTCAGCTCCAGGTCTTGTTTTAACTGATAGCATAGAGCTTCTCCACCTTTGGCTGTAAAGTATATAATCAATCTGTTTTCAGTATTGAACATATGGTAATGTCCATGCGTACAGTTACCTTTTGTTGGAAAAGAGTGTTTGTTATTACAAGTGGGTTATCTTGACAAAACTCTATTAGTCTCTGCCCTGCTTCATTTTATATGCCAAGGCCAAACTTGACTGTTGTTCCAACTGTCTTTTGATTTCCTACTTTAGCATTTCAATTCCCTATGATGAATATGACATCTTTTTAAAATGTTATTTATAGAACTGATAAACTTTGACCTCTTCTGCATCAGTGGTTGGAGCATAGACTTATATTACTGTGATGCTAAATGGTTTGCCTTGGATTTAAACAGATACCATTCTATCACTTTTGAAATTACAACCCAGCACTACTTTCCTTACCCTTTTATTGACTGTGAGGGTTACTTTATTTCTTCTAAGGGATTTTTGCTCACAGTAGTATATGTAGTGAATATGTGAATTAAGTTCACCCATTCCCAGACATTTAAGCTCACTAACACCCAACGTGTCAATGTTTAATCTTTCCATCTCCTGTTTGACCATATCCAGCTTGTCTTGGTTCATAGATCCAAGGTCTCTATGCAATACTGATATTGGAATGCTTGGAAGTCCTCTATTTTATCAATGATCCATTCTTACACACACACACACACACACACACACACACACACACACACACACACACAGCATTATATTCAATTTTACTGGGTAAGTCAATTTTGGCTGGAAGCCTATGTACTTTCCCTTCTGGAATATCACATTCCAAGTTCTCTGCCACTTTAGAGGGGTGGCTGCTAAATCAAGTGTGATCAGACTTTAAGGTGGCTCCTCAGTATTTGAATTCTTTCTTTATGGCTGCTCATTGTTTATCTTTTCTTTCATCTGGAAGCTCTGGATTTTGGCTATTTCCTAGCAGTTTTCATTTGGGGGTTTTGTGTGAGCCTGGCTGTAGTTTCTTGGGACTTAAATTTCTTATTTTTGGATGTGTAATTTGTTTCTCCTTTTAATGTAGGAATTCTAGATTTTGGCTATGACAATCCCAAGACTTATTTTTTGAGTTTCCCTCAGGAGGTGATTGATGCATTCTTTTTATCTTCATTTTATCCCTTCATTCTAATAGATCTTCACTGGTTTCATTTATAATTTTCTAGAAACTAATGTCCAGGATTTTTTTTTAATCATGATTTTCATGGAATTCAATAATTCTTAAATTCTCTCTCCTGTCTTCCTATTTTTTTCTTATCTGTTTTCCAGGTCATTTGTTTTTTATATCAGATGTCTTACATTTTTTTCTTTTTTCCAATCAGTTTTTGTTTATTTGTTTTTGCTTGTTGGAGGGGGGAGGGCAGGGCAATTGGGGTTAAGTGACTTTGCCAAAGTCACCTGGCTAGTAAGTATGTCAAGTGTCTGAGGCTGGATTTGAACTTAGGTCCTCCTGATTCCAGGGCTGGTGCTCTATTTACTGCAGCAACTAGCCACCCCACAATCAGCAATGATTTTACTCTAATTTTCATAATATCTCATGGAGTTCTTGATTTCTTTTTGGTTTTTTCTTATTTTTGGAAACTTTGTTTCTTGGGTGAGATTTCCCCCCTTCATATCTAAGTTACTTATTCCCCTTCCAATTCTTTCCTCCAATGAATTTACTTAATTTTTTCTTTATTATTTCTATTTTTTCATTTATTATTTATTTTTTTTATTTTTATTTCATTTGATTTTTCTTTCATTTCTTCTAGATATTCATGTAATCTTTGTAGACAATTCATTTTTCTCCTTGAGTCTCTGCTTCTAGTTGTTACAAAGCTACCAACTCCTTATTTGGGGGTTTATTTAGATTAGCAGTGTGTTTTATATCTACATTAAGATTCAGAAAGAATATTTGTTTCTTCTCTATTAAATAGATAAAAGAGGGGATGGATGCAAGGGATGTTATGGAGATTGAGTCAATAAGACTTGGCAACCAGTTGGAAATGTGGGTTGAGTACAGCCAGATCATAGCAATAATGACATTATAAGTTCCCTGCGGGCAGGCACTATGCCTTTTTGATCTAATACATTTTCTTTTCCCCAAAATACCCTAGGATCTAGCTACAATAGCTTCTGTGCTGTTCCTTAAACATAACACTCCATCTTTTGCCTCCTCCCACTAGCTTACTCCTATACCCAGAGTGCTCTTCTTCCTCATTTCCATTTCCTTCTTTCCTTGGCTTCTTTCAAGACTCAGCTCTTTTTGAAGAAGATCACATTCTGAGGAAGATGTTTCTGGGTATCATCCATTCTTCCTTCTTCTCCCTGGTGTCTTCCCACTGATATTACCTTCCAATTACATTTTATTTATCTTATATGTACAGTTATTTGAATATTTTTAAAATTAATTCGGAACTTAGACACCAAGAAAAAGAACGTTTCTGTACTTATAGTAGAACTTAAAAAGAGGATGTAAAAATATATAAGAAACACATTACTTTCTAAACTGTCCTCCTGGCATATGCTTCCTTCTGAATTTCCTTCTGTTATGGGTATTTTTTAAAATGCTACCAGGATCCTCTTTTTTTTTATACCCCCTGCTCTCAACTGTCACCCTAAAAACCAAAAGAACAAAATAGGAAAAAAGAGTTGGAAAAATAAGTATAGACAAGCACAATGGTCATGAAAAAAGGTACGGCACATTCTATACTTTGTATCTATTACCTATCAGGAGGTGAGGAACATGGTGAGTAATTGTGTTGATCAGAGTTCAGAAGTCTTTTAAACTTGTTTTTCATCATAATGTTGTATAAATCGTTCTTCACTTTCTGCTGTTGTTTGTTTTGTGGGTTTTGGTTTGGGTTTTGTTTTGTTTTTTTTTTCTATTTTGGGGGGTATTTATTTTTAAATTTTTATTTTCAGTTCCAAATTCTCTCCCTCCCTCCATCTTCTCTCTCTCTCTCTTTCTTTTTGGAGGGCAATTGAGGTTAAGTGACTTGCCTAAGGTCATATGGCTAGTTTTTGTATTAAGTGTCTGAGGACGGATTTGAACTCAGGTCCTCCTGACTCCAGGGCCGATGCTCTATTCACTGCACCAACTAGCCACCCCTCCCTCAATCTTCTCACTCACCTATTAAAAAAGCAAGAAATATGACACCCATTTTACATATGAAGTAAAACACATCTCCACATCAGTCTTTTTAAAAAATAATAAAGCAAGAAAATAAAGGAAAAAAATATGCTTCAATTTGCACTCTGAGTCCATCAGTTCCCTCACTGGAAACAGGTAGGGTTTTTCATCATGAGTCCTTTGGATTTCTGGTTGGTCATTGCATTGATTGGTTACTAAGTCTTTCGCAGTTGATTATCATTACAATATTGTTGTCATTGTATAGATCCCTCTGTTTCTGCTGGCTTCATGTTCCATCAGTTCATATGTTTCCCCTGGTTTTTCTAAAACAGTCTCTTTCATCATGTCTTACAGTACAGTAATATTCCATCCCATTTATATAGCACAACTTGTTAGGCCATTCCTCAATTGATGGGCATCCCTTCAATTTCTAATTTTTTACCGCTGAAAAAAATAGCTGCTCTAAATATTTTTTATACATGTGTCCTTTTTTCTTTTTTCTTTCATTGAGGTACAGACCTAGTGGTGGTATTGCTAAGTCAAAGGCTTTGTACAGTTTTATAGTTCCAAATTGTCCTCCAGAATGGTTAGACCAGTTCACAGTTCCACAAACAGTGTATCAATGTATCTATTTTCCCACATCCCCTCCAACATTTGTTATTTTCTTTTCCTGTCATCTTAGTCAATGTGATGGGTATGAGTTCATTCAATTTCTCTAATTATTAATACCTAATTATTATTTTCTCTATTATTTCTTTAATTATCAGTGATCTAGAACATTTTTGTTTGACTGTTGATAATGTTGATTTCTTCCTCTGAAAATTGCCTGTTCTTATCCTTTGACCATTTATCAATTGGAGAATGGTTCTTATTTTTATAAATTTGACTCAGCTCTCTACGTACTTGAGAAATGAGACCTTTATCAGAGAAACTTGCTATAATTTTTTCCCAATTTCCTGCTTTTTTTCTCATTTTAGTTGCATTGGTTTCCTTTGTACAAAACCCTCTTAATTTTATGTAATCAAAAGTATCCATTTTACCTCCCATGAACCTCTATCTCTTGTTTAGTCATGGATTATTCTCCTATCCATAGACCTGATAGGTAATTGCTTTCATACTCCCCTAATTTGTGCGATATTACTCTTTGTGTCTAAATCATGAATACATTTTGAGCTTATCTTAGTATATAGCATGAGATGCTGGCCTTTTCTTATTTTTTGTCAGACTACTTTGTAGTTTTCCCAATATTTTGTTTTGTTTTGTTTTATCACATATAGAGTTCTTTCCCTAATAGCTGGGTGTTTCTGTTCATTTTATTCTATCAGTTAATACTACCCTGGATTCTCTGATATCTCTGTCATTTCTTATAGTACAATAGCCCATTACATTGTTATATTACAATTTGTTTACTCATTGCTTAATTGAACAAGAGGCAAACTATGGTACCCCCTTAGATTCTAGGTTTTTTTCCCTTCCTCCCTTTACTCTTTTCTTAAGAATCAGGATGTTTGTTTGCTTGTGAATATTCCTCCCAAGGTATTAGTCTCCCTCATAACCATCTCTCCTTATATTTACTTGTTTCCCTGTTGACTTTAACATATTTCTATACTTGCTTTTGTGTGTATGTGTGTACATTCAACTCTCCATTGACTATTTCAGATGAGTGAGGTTCATCTGATGCCCATTCCTCCTCCCACCATGTTTCTAAACTCTTTTTCCTCTATAAAATTATACTCAACTTATTAGGGTAAATTATTTTAGGTTATAAGTCTTTCTCTTTTGCCTTTGAAATTTATATTCCAAGATCTCTTCTGATTTTTAGTAAAAGTTGCCAGCTCTTGTGTAATCCTGACTACGATTCCTTGGTTCTTGAACTCTTTCTTTCTGTATATATGCAACATTTTCCCTTTGGCCGGGGAGCTCTAAATGTGGGTTTTTATTTGTCATTCCTTTGGGAGACTTTCCCTTTTGGGGTTCATTTCTGAAAGTGATCACTGTATTCTACTTTACCTTATGGTCTGAATAAATCTGGGAAAGTTTTGATATTTTGAAATATAATATCCAAGTTGTTTTTCTTATTATGTTTTTAGGGAGTCTAACAATTCTTTAATACTCCCTCCTTTGGGGATTTTCAATAACATTTTATCATGTAGGTCAATGTTTTCTTTTATTTACTCATCTTTCCAGAGTTAATTCCTGAAGTGGACCTTAGTGCCAGAGCCAGGAGCTACCCCTAGATGCACTTTTTGGTGGGATAGTTGGTCCTGCTTATTCTCACCCTGGGTCTCCTTGGTCATGTACTAAACTCCTCCTGCTGAGGTAAATCCTCCACCCACCATGATGGACCATCAAGGTCCTCTATTGCATTCCATAACATACTGCCAAAAACTTGGGAGCCCTAGAGTGTCCCAGTCTGAACTACATTTATGCTGGTTGATGTTGCTCCCTGGGTTTCTAAGGGTTCCCAACTATGTGTTTACTACCATCCCAGGGCTTTCTCAAGAATCCCTCTAGTTTTTCTGCCTCTGAACAGAGAGCTCTATACACTATATACTTACTTCTCACCCTTTTCTGGTCAAGCTAGAAGGCTACAGGCTTGTTTGAACTGATGCTGACTTTGTATGCAGTTCTGGAGTGGAAGAATCACTTGTTATAGTTTCTTACTGAATTTTTTGATTATTATTCATTCTGATGCGAACTTCAAATTTTTGCTATACTAGATGTGGGAGAGCTTGGCACCCTGCCTTTATTCAGATATCTGTCAGCCAAAAGTCTGGGCAAAGTAGTATCTGGTCATTTCCTTTATTTAATCTTAATTTCTGTAAATGTTCCTTTCATATTTTTGACACTGGTAAATTGAATTTCTTTTTTCTTTATTAAAAATTAGAATGGAGGGGTGGCTAGGTGGCACAATGAGTAGAGCGTCGGCCCTGGAGACAGAAGGACCTGAGTTCAGATCCAACCTCAGACACTTAACGCACACACAGACAAAAACCTAGCCGTGTGACCTTGGGCAAGTTACTTAACCCCAATTGCCCTCCAAAAAAAAAAAAGCAAAAAAAAATTAGAATGGATAATGATATTTCTATCTTTTTAGTTTTTTTCAAAAACATTTTTACTTATTAATCACATTTTTGCTTTAAATTTCATTCATCTTTTTTGATCTTCAGAATTTCTATTTTAGTATTTAATTGTGGTTTTAACTTGTTACTTTTCTATCTTATAGTTGCATGCTGAATTCATTTATCCCATTCCTCTCTCTTTGGGTGATGAAAGTGTTTAGAAACACTGATTTTTTTTTCCCTGAGGACTGCATCCTACAAATTTTGGTATATTGTCTCATTGCTGTCATTTTTTAATGAAATTATCTATAATTTCTATGATTTGTTCTTTGATTCACCATTTCCTTAGGATTAAATTATTTGCACTCCCAGGGACAGTTGGTGTTGCTGCTGGAGGAATACGCAAAAAATCTCTCCAGATGGGAATGCCTGATGGGGCCTGAACCAGGGACCCATTCTACGGTCTCTGACCCTCAAGTTCAGGTTCCTGCTGAGATGGGAACAATGAAACTGTAAGAAAGCAGGCTTGGGGCAGGGACTAAAGAACTCCCACCAATGGTTAGAAAATCCTAGGCCTATCCTATCACTGGGACAGCTAGGTGGTACAGTAGATAGAGTGGCAAGCTTGGAGTAAAAAAGATGCATCATCCTGAGTTTAAATCTGACTTCAGACATGTACTAGCTATGTGACCCTGGGCAAGTCATTTAACTTTGTATGACTCAGTTTCCTTATCTATAAAATGAGTTGGAGAAGGAAATGGAAAACCACTCCAATATCTCTGCCAAGAAAACCCCAAATAAAGTCGGACACAACTGAAATAACTGAACAACAGCATCCTATCACTGTTCCTTGGAGGACAGTGACTCCTTGCCCAGAAGAAACAAGGTGTGGGTGGACCCTTTCTGCCAAAAAAAGCAGGTGGTAACTGCAGGAGAAGCTCAAACAGAAAGCTAGGAGTACCTGGAGCAATGGCTCTAATGAAGCCAGTGGAGCATGGCCCATTGCTTTAGATTTTCAAGGAGGGACCTCTCTGAGGAACTCTTTTTATAATGCCAACTAAATGTATTAGAGTGTACAGAAAGGATAAGCTCCTGTCCCTTTTTAGGTGGCTAAGACATGGAATTATTCACACCAGATCTTCTAAAGATAAATTCCCCTTGCAGCCAACTCCCAGGTAGGGAGGAGATGAAGTTCTTAGAGGGAACAAACTTGATAAACTGTTTTTATTCAGAGCCCTTGAAGGCCCACATTACTCTATGTCCAGCCTCTCTCAGGAGCAATTAGATCCCACCTTCTGCAGAGAGCCCCACCATAATTGCCTCAGACTTTAACTATGGGGTTCATGGGCCACACAACCATACAGGTGTCAGCCAATAAACTATTGGGACAGTTGTGGCCTGGACAAATATTGATGTTGGTATAAATAGACACTCTGGGAATGAGGGGTGAAGTCACAGAGCCTTCCCTGCAAGGTAGGCAGAGGAGAAAATTTTGGGCATGACTCTGGAATCATGCTGTTGATAAGAAGGTAACAAATAGCCAGATCATTAAACACCTAAGCAGTAGAGGCTACTCAGCCTCACCCAAGCCTGAGGTATCCTCCAAAGCCCCTGCCCCATTTGAATCCTTCAGAAGGCTAACAAGGGAAATCCATTAAGAGAAGGAGACCTATGGACTCAGTATTTATGTGGGCACCTTCAGCAACCTCTAGGCATGTTACTGTAGTTCCAGACAAATAAAAACCCATGGGATCAGGGCCAAGAGGGCCAAGAAAAGCACTAGCACTTGCTGTTGCAGGGGTAGGGACTCTTCCTAGGTAAAGATCAGAATTCAGACCAGGAAAACAGTGACCATACTTCTCCACAGATCACATCACCTTTGAGGCACTAAGAACTTGCAGACCCCGAGAACTAGATCTGAAAACAGCAGCATGAAAAAGCCTGAAGCCTGGAATAGTGCTTCTCCACCCCAAGGTGAACTGAGCCCAAATTTAACATAAAGTTCAAAGTGGGGGTGGTGGAGCCAAGATGGCAGAGTCAAAGCAGGAACTTGCTTCAGTTCCCACTCCAGCCACCTCTAATACCTGTAAAAAAAATTACTCTAAAAAAATTTTAGAGCTACAGAACCCACAAAGTGAAAAAGAGAAACAAATCTCCCACTGAAGGCAACCTGGCAGGCCAGGAAGGATCTATCATACTGGGCTGGGAGCTGAGTACAATTCCTGTGTGAGCTGCACCCCACCCAGACTCTCGACCCAGACCAGCCAAAGAAGACTTCAGGAGAGTGAATCACTAGCAGCTGTGATGGTTTCCAGACTTCTCCACCCATAAACACGAAAGAGAAAGTAAAAGGTCAGTAGGGAACTCTGTTAGAACCGGGGAAGAGAAGAGTATGGCCCAGACCCTGCCCCCAGGGTGAGAAGTAGTGGTATCACGTTGGCTACAACTGCTGCTACATGGCTGCCTCCTGAGCTCCTTGGACTGCAGATCATAGTGGGACCAAGTGACCATTCAAAGATTAATCACTCATGCTTTGACCTGCTTGGATCTGGGTTGCAGTCTTAGGTGGCAGTCCTGGGGTGAGGAACATTTCAGAGCTTGTGGAAGCTGTAGAGATGGTGTCCTCCTCACAGCTCTGACAACAATTCCAACAACAGCTGCACAAAACCCGAGAAACTTGGGATACAGTACTCTCCACTTTGGAAGCAGAGTGGCAAAGAGCTCAAAAGTCAAGTAATTGGGTGGCATAAAGACCAGGCAGGGTGACCAGAATAAATCACTGTTAGGTGTCTGGAACTCTTTTGAAAAGCAGTTGTTTGCCTCTTCTTGGGCCCTTCCTTATTCCACCCCCAGCAGAGTTGCTTTAGTCTCAAATTCCTTGACCCCTCAGATGGTTCCATATACCCAGGAGGACCTCAATTCCCCCTCAGTTGGCAGACTTCCTTTCTTTTGGATTGGTTCAGGGAACTCTTTCCGCAGAAAGGTTTGGAGAAGCAAAGGGTAGTATTGTTGGGAGGCTTCTTTGCTTTCTACTAGCATGGGAGAGGTGAAATTATTGCTATATAACTGGTGAGTGTTATTTACTTGGAAGAAAAGTGATTCTCTTAGTTGACTTGGTGGTAATTCTGAGTCACTAGATGAGGGTGAGAGAGAGTCCCTATTTAGCCACTGTGGAAGAAGCAGGCAGCTGTTCCACAGATGTCTCTAAGGGGGCAAAGATTTTGTATTATTCCCCTGATGTAGCTTTCAAGGAGGGGGAGCTTTGGGCAGGTGGGCCAGGGAATACTAAGCAGATAATGGTACAGAGATAGACTGGATATCCACTCAAATCTAAAGTTAGGTTGTGTGTAAGAGGCTTATGACCTTCCTGCTCGTCATCACCATCTCACATCAGGAGAAGAAATCTGTGACCATATTGGCTATCTCATCATCTGTGTTGAGACTCTGGTTCATCATCAACATTTTGTTGTAAGAGACCTACTGTGAAGCTCAAATATGTCACAGTCCCCATCATGTGAAGCAAACTGAGATTTGGGGATTTCACTTTCTGAAGGACACAGGAAAGGCTTAGGACTTCTAGCTTTTGTATTCCTCCACATTTTTTGTTTAGTTTTGTTTTTTTCTGTTCCTCTTTTCCCCTAGTACTGCTCATGCTAGGAGGCCTGTCCTGTAAAAAAGTTGAGACTTGACCCTTCCAAAGAAGTACAGGGAAGGCCTAGACTCAACATTTTTGTTTATTGTTTTTTATTTGTTGCTTTTCCCTTTTCCCTCTTCCCTCCCTTTCCTTCTTTTGTACAAGACGATTATCTAGTCATTTAAATGGTGGGAGTTCCTCTAGAACAGTGGAGTCAAACTCAAGTAGAAATGGGAGCCACTGATCCATACATAAGGATCCCAGTGAACTGCATATTGACTTAAATGTAATATCCATGTTTTATTGCATTTTTGTTGATTTTGTTCAAATTTCCCAACTCTATGTTAATATGGTTTGGGCTGTATACAGCCCACAGATCACGTGCTCTAAGAAGAGTATTAGAACCTTGCCGCCAGGGATTCTACATGTTAGAACCATCCATTTCCTGATTCAGCTTCTTCCTTCCACACAACTTGATTAAGCCCAGCTTACCTGATACACCTTTCTGGTCTGGGGGGATAAAAGATCCCAGTCACCTGGAGTTGGCATGTCTCAGACTTGGTGAGTGCCTAAGACCAAGCTGCCATATCCAGATGACTGACTGACCAGATGCATTAATCAATGGTTGTGAGGGGAAGGCCTTCTTTTGAATACTATCCTTCTACCATTGTTAGTCATTTCATGGCAGCAAGACTTGGAACACAACTGCCTGGGAAGATAGAGATGAGTATCCCCCAGAGGGCAGAAAAGAGGCTCCTGGTAGGTGTATGCTTAAACTCAACACTGATGAGAAACTCTGTAGGAGTTACTCTGTAGGAGTAAATGATGTCATCAAGGAATTAGATGATAAAAAGAAAAGAGACTTGTCACATAAAAACAAAGAAAATTGTAAGAACACCCATTTATTTTTCACTTAAGGTTTGCAAAGCGCTTACCATATGCTATCTCATTCGTTCCTCACAGTAATTTATGATGTAGATGCTATAATTATCCTCATCTTGAAGATGAGGGAACAGACTAGAGAAAGGTGACTGACTTCCTGAAGGTCGTACGTACAGTTAAGAAGTGAAGATAGGTGGACACCCAGAGTGCTCCACTGGCCTATCTCCATTTTCCCAAGCACAACTGCTTAGCCAGAGATGCCTAGAAATAGCACTTGATCATCCCAGGACAAGTTATGGAGCTGAAGACACTTCTGGTAATAATCATTAAGAGAGGGGCCAGGAGCCTGCATGGAAGAGGTTTCTCTGATGGAGAAGAGGTCTGCCTCTAGGTCAGGTTTACAAGTCATTGCCATGCTTTCCCCACCCCCTTACATGGCCCACTTTCCCAAAGCACCCCTGAGATGCAGCATCAAGAAGAAAAGGACTCTGTCAAGGGCATTAATATTGCCCCTGTTCCCAAGGTTTGCAATTTCAATGTTGTCCTCAACTCATCGATCACACTCATTCCTCATCACTAATCTGCTGCCAAATCTTGTCATCCTCACCTTCCCAATATCCCTTCTATAAGGCCCTGCGCTAAAGTGTAGCCTTGCTATGGTAGGGCTAAGAAGATCTCCTTTTGTAAACTCTGAAAGGAACAAATTTCACTTAACAGCAGGAGTGCCTCCTTTCATCCCAACATCAAACATAATGGTGTCAGTCCTGCCCCTAACACAATGAGAGGGCCCAGAGTCACGATCAATTATCAACACCTCAGTCTGGCATTTTAAGCTGGTCTCACCTCATTTTTCCATGTAAGAACACATGATTCCCCATCATATAAATCGCCATCCCACTAAACTAACCTTCCTACCATTCCTCATCCATGGCTCTCCAACTTCCTTTCTGTGCCTTTCTCTTGGCTGTCCCTCATGTTTAGAATATACATCCTTGTCATTGCTATTTCTTATTTCCTCTATGACCTTTTCTCCATCCTCATGTTCCTGGATCTCTCTACAGCCTCTGATGCTGCAGATCATTCTCAACTCCTTGATACTCTCTAGGTTTTCAGGGCACTTTTTCTCTGTTTCATTTGTTAAATTCTATTCCAGGTCATGCTTTCAAACCATAGGTATCCATCAGAGTGGACTCTCCCTTCTCTTCTCTCTCTTCTCTTCTTCACTTAGTGATTTCATCAGCTCCCATAGATTCAATGACCAAGTCTCTGCTGCTGATTCTCAAATTTACCTATTCTGCCCTAGTCTCTCTTTCAGACTGTACTTGGGAGTGTTGTGGACCATGTATTTGATGCCTCTGGCATATACCAATACTTGGAGAAACTATTGCTAGAGATCATAACAGCTTGGAAGCATAGAGGCATTCCTCAGAGAAGGTAAGTATCAAAAGGAGAAGAAAAAAATCACCAACAATATAATCATCAACACACACAGTCATGAAAATCTGAGAAGAGCAGTTTTCCATCAAACATTCTCAACAGTAGAGCCACACAATTAACTGAAAGATACAGAGTTCAAGATCCTGCTGCATTGGTGTTGCCTGAATACAAAACAACGACAACAACCATTTGTTCCAGTTGGCTGTCCTCCCATGATCTCTCATGCACATGCAAAGATCATGGAAATTTTCAAATAAATGCAACCATATAGAAAACTCTGCTCAACCATTCTCTGATCACCTTAAGTAAGACATGAAGCAGCTGTCATGGAGGGCCTTGGCAAGTTCCAAATGGAAGTGAAATCACCTTTGGAGAGTAAGCTCCTGCCAAGTTTGCTATTTTCAGATGATGATAATTGTGTTGATCACCTGAAATTCTAAATCAGTTGAGATTCTGAAGTATGGTCTTGCATCCAATAGTATGGCTCCAATTGGGATACTTGGGTTCACTCACTGGGCTGCTTTGTTGGTTCACAATTCTTCAGATTGTGTGGGCAGATAGAATAAATAAAAGACTCTGTAACAGTATTTCCAGTGATCTGCCTCCTACTGTCAGTATGAATGGGCAAGCACCCTACCATTCATTCACTATGGTCATGCCCTTAGCCCACTTGTCTATCCAGAATGGGCCTTTATATATGAACTATGGCTTCCACAGTTCTTGCAATGACAACTTGAGGGAATAGGAGGACTTGGATTTTCAGTACACCCTACAAGTAGGTGTAGAGGTTTCCCAAAAGCAATGGCTGCCATTGTACCCCCAAGGAGCCCTTGCATGGGGAGGCTCAGATCTAGCTATGCTCCCATAGCCTCTGCATCATTTCAGACACTGGGAGAAGGATACATTAGGCTCCTTTCCCATCATGGGCTGGACTTACTTTTTATATCCACCACTTAGACCTTAAACTGTAACCTCCATTTCCTTACTAATTGTGAATGGGTAGGAAGAACACATTTTTATTACCTTTTTGACTACTTAGTGGACTTTCAAGGTCACTGCCCTGAGAGAGCAGGTAGTAGCCAGTATGTAGTATATGGAGTCCAGAACTGGCCAAGGACTCCTACCAATGCCATACAACAAGACTTGGCCTTATAGAGTCCAGAAATGCATTCTATAGGAAAGGATGGCATCAGAACCTAAAACCTTACTTGCACAGATGAGTCAGGAAGCGATATATGGGATCCAGTCCATGACCATGCTGCTATACAAATGTAGCTTTGGGAGAGGGAATATAAGCAGCTGCCATAAAAGACTGAAGTTTGGGGAAGACTCTCTGATCTAGTTAATTGGTTCCCTGACATGCACTGTATCATGTCTTCTGATCCAGTCCTAGTGTCCTGAAAGTACCCCTGGCTCCTGCAGCTGGTTTCCTATTCATTTCAGAGTCACCATTTTTGCCAACACCAACCATCATCAAAAGCAAGTCAGCTTCACTGAAGTAGCAAGGTATCCTGAAGAAAAAACAGGAAGCAACATGAACTAGGTAGGTCAAACCATAGTTATTTCCTTGGCCACGACCTCCTCTTAGAGCTTTATGGAGACATTGCAGGACTAAATGGAAATAATAACATAGATTTCAAATTCCAATTCTTCCTCACATCCCACCTTGCATTTTTCCCCCCTAGGAGGCAATCAGGGTAAAGTGACTTGCCCAAGGTCACACAGCTAATAAGAGTCTGAGACCAGATTTGAATTCAGGTTATCCTGACTCCAGGGCCAGTGTTCTATCCACTGTGCCACCAACCTGCTCTCCACCCTGTGCTTATAAAACCTGCAGTAAAACCTGCAGTAAAATCTGCAGTCTTTCAAGTATAAAAGATCTGTATGAGTCTTCCTCCAGGAATATTGTGGTGGATCCTTCCTGGTTTTGAAGTGCTGATGACCAGACTTACATGAAGAAGCTGGGAATATAAGGTTCCAGCTTCAACATAGTACCCAGAATGGTGACTGACTTCCTCCCCCAACAGAATAGAACTCCTCAAGGGCAGGGAATATTTGAGCTTTTGCATTCCTATCCGCAGTGTTTGGTATATACTAAGCATTTAATAATTGCTTTTTCATTCATTCATTCATTCACTCACTCACCTTGTATGAATCAGACATTATGCTAAACAGTGGGGACACAGAGACAAAAATGAAATAATCCCTGCCTTAATGAAACTCACATCCAATTTGGATAAACAACAAATAAGTTGGTAAACAACAGATAAATACAAAATATATGCAAGTGGAAAAGCAGATTGATTTAAGCTACCTTGAATAGAAACCAACCCTTCACCTCTCTAAGGGTAGAGAATTACACAAAAGATGCCCTAGAGAAGGACACAAAAGATGGGCTCACTCCACCCAGGACTATATTTATTTTTTCAAATCAACTAATCAAAAATTATTTCTACTATATGCAAGGGATTGTGCTTAGCAATGTAGATATAGTTAATTCTACTATAACATGCATTTCTTTTTTTAATTGTTCAACTTTATTTTACTTTCAGTTCCAAAATTTTTCCCTCTTCCTGCCACCTCCCTCACCCATTGAAAAAGCAAGAAATATAATACCCATTACAAATTTGAAGTCATGCAAAACAAATTTCCACATTAGCCATGTTATGCCCTCTCCCCCACACCCTCCCCAAAAAGAAGAATAAAATATGCTTCAATCCACACTCAACCCATCAGTTCTTTCCCTAGAGGTTGACAGCATTTTTTCTTCGTGAGTCTTTTGGAATTGTGGTAGGTTGTTGTATTGATCAATTACTAAGTCTTTCACAGTCTTTATACATTTGTTGTTACCATGTAGATTCTTCTCCTAGTTTTGCTCACTTCATTTTGCATCAATTGATATGAGTCTTCTCTGGTTTTTCTGAAACCATTCTCTTTATCTTTTCTTATAACACAATAATATTCCATCCCATTTATATACCATAACTTATTCAGCTATTCCTCAATTAATGGGGATTCCTTCCATTTCCAATTCTTTGACACCACAGAAAGAACTTCTATAAATATTTTTATATACCCATATCATTTTCCTTTTTCTTTGATCTCTTTGTGATACAGACCTAGTAGCAGTATTGCTGAATCACAATTTAATAGCTTTTGGGACAGAGTTCCAAAAGGATTTCCAGAATGATTGAATCAGTTCAGAACTCCACCAACAATGCATTAGTGTCCCTATTTTCTCACTGTCCACTCCTTTTTCCTTTCCTGGCCTTTTTGCTTGTCTGATGGTTATGAGATATACCTCAGAGTTATTTTAATTTGCATTTCTTTCATTATTAATGATTTAGATCATTTTATGTGACTATTGATAGCTTTGAATTCTTCTGAAAACTACCTGTTCATATCCCTTGAACATTTATCATTTCAGGAATGGCTCTTATTCTTTTTTTTTTTGGAGGGGGGAAGGCAGGGCAATTGGGGTTAAGTGACTTGCCCAAGGTTACATGGCTAGTAAGTGTTAAGTTGTCTGAGGCTGGGTTTGAACTCAGGTCCTCCTGATTCCAGGGCCAGTGTTCTATTCACTGTGCCACCTACTCACCTCAATGACTCTTATTCTTTTTACTATTTTTTTGGTGGCTCTCTCCCATATCTTCTCCCTTACCCCCTTCGACTTTTCCATTAGAGCAAGATGAATCTCTGTGCCCCAATGCCTGTACATCTTATCTCCCAATTACATGCAAAAGAGTATTAATAATAGTATTTATGTATATTTGAAATATTTAATTTTAAGACCTCGAATTTCAGGTCCATTCCCTTCCTTGTCACCCATTCCCTCTGGGAAGATAAGTAATTCAGTATGTGTTGTACATGTATAGCTATGCAAAATATTACCATAGTCGATATATTGTACAAGGCTGCTTATAATTCCCTCCCACCCATCCCACCCCCCACCTGGTCCATTCCCTACATGATCCTGTCCCTCTTCTATAGTGGGTATGTCCAACCTCCCCTCCCCCCAAGAATGCCCTCCCATCCATCATCCCTCCTCTCATCTCCCTTCCCCCTATTCTGCCTTAGGTTGAGATATCCCATTTAGTATGTATGTCATTCTCTCCCTGAACCAAATTCAATAAGAATGTGGTTTTGCCTTTTTGCCTTCCTATTCTTCCCCTCCTCTGCAGCCACTTCCCCTTGCTTCTTCTACAGGAGATAGTTTACCCTACTCTGTCTCTCCCCGTCTCCTCTTGCCACTTTCCTCTCTCACCTCATAATTTCACCCCTTAGGTATCATCCCTTCCCAACAAATTCAACCTATGCCCTCTATCCATGTATAACTGTAAACATATATACACACATTCACATATGTATTCATATGCCCATATACCCTTCTTCCATTATTTTCATACTAAGTAAAGTTTCATCAGTCACAGTTATTGTTTTTCCATGTAGGAATGTAAATAGGTTAACTTTGATAAGTTCCTTTTGATTGCTTTTCCCTGATTACCTTCTCAGGTATCTCTTACTTCTTGTGTCTAGATGTCAAATTTTCTATTCAACTCTGGTTTTTTCCTCAAGAATGCTTGAAAGTCCTCTATTCCACTGAATGACCATGTTTTCCCCTGAAACAAAATACTCAGTTTTGCTGGGTAGGTGACCCTTGGGTTCAGTCCCAGCTCTTTTGCCCTCTGGAATATCATATTCCATGCCTTTTGATCCCTCAGTGTAGAAGCTGCCAGGTCCTGTGCTTTTCTGATTGTGTTTCCACAATATTGAAAATGTTTCTTCCTGGCTGCTTGTAGTATTTTCTCCTTGATCTGGGGGTGCTGGAACCTGGCTATAATATTCCTGGGAGTTTTCTTTTGGGGATCTTTTTCAGGTGGCACTCTGTGGATTCTTTCAACCCCTATTTTGCCCTCTGGGTCTAAAACATCAGGGCAATTTTCCTTGAGAATTTCTTGAAGGGTGATTTCTAGGTTCTTTCTTTGATCATGGCTTTCAGGTAGTCCAATAATTTTTAAATTATCTCTCCTGGATCTATTTTCCAGGTCAGTGGTTTTTCCCATGAGATATTTCACATTGCCTTCTAATCTTTCATTTGTTTGGATCTGCTTAACAGCATCTTGATTTCTCATAAAGTCATTAGCTTCCATTTGCTCCAATCTAACTCTGAAGGAATGAATCTCCTCAGTGAACTTTTGAGATTCTTTTTCCATCTGGCAAATTCGACTTTTTAAGGCATTCTTCTCCTCATTGCCCTTTTTTTGGGCCTCCTTTGCCATTTGAGCTAGTCTATTTTTTAAGGTGTTGTTTTCCTCAGTCAGGCTGTTGACCCTCATTTCATACTTTTCCTGCATCCTTCTCATTTCTCTTCCCAATTTTTCCTCCACTTCTTTTATTTGAAAGTCCTTCTTAAGGTCCTCTATGGCCTGTAACCCGCTCATATTTTCCTTTGGGGATTTTGCAGGAGGACTTCTGACCTCACAGTCCTCTGACTGTTCCCTGCTTCGATCCTCTTTGCCCCCAAAATAGGAGTCTAATGTTTCATTTTTCTGTTTATTTTGTTTCCTTTGCCTTGGCATGTTGCCACTTAAGTACTTGACTTTTGGGCTTGTTGCCACAGTAGAACTCTGCCACCAGACAGGGGAGCTTTGTCCTGAACATGTGGGGGGAAAATTTCCATTTCTGGCAAGCTGGAAACCTGCTCCACGACCTCCACCCCCAGAGCACAAGCCAGATCCAGGGAGGTTAAAGCAAGAGCGATTACCACCCCCCCCCCACCCAGACTGATTCCTGGTTCTCCCTACAGTTTGCAGGCCAGGAGCTAGAGCTGCCTCTGAAAACTACAAAATGGCGTGTCTCCTCAGTGGCTTCTAGCCCCCAGGGGAGGAAGCCGACGCATTCCCCAAATACTGGTCCCAAAGTCCATAGGGCACTAACCTCTCACTTTGTCCTAGGCATGTCTGTGTTGATAATTCTGGAGTTGCCACAGCTGCTGGTGTTCTGGGGTCTCTCCAGCCAGCTGCTGGCCCAGCTGCCCTGGGGCTAAAACTGTGGCTCAGGCGGACCTGGGCTCAGCTCTCTGCCCGCTGCGCTGGTCCTTCCTGCAGGGCTGCTGGGCTGTCCTCACTGAGAGGTTAGCTTCTCTGTGTCGTTCTGTGGGTGCTGGGGCTCCAGAAGTTGTTCAGAGTCCCCTTTTACATAGTTTGGAGGTAATCTGGGGGGAGAGAACCTTGTACATGCTGTTTCTACTCTGCCATCTTGGCTCCGCCCCCAATGACTCTTATTCTTATAAATTTGACTCAGTTCCCTATATATTTAAGAAGTAAGACCTTTATCAGAGAAATCTGCTACAAAGATTTCCCCCCAGTTTCCTGCTCTTCTTCTAATTTTAGTTGCATTGGTTTTCTTTGTACAATTTTTAAAAATTTTAAACAATCAAAATCATCCATTTTACCTGCCGTGAATCTTTTTATCCCTTGTTTGGTCATTAACTCTTCCCCTATCCATAGATTTGACAGACAATTTCTTCTCCAGCATATTGCTCTATCATCCTCACTCCATTACCTATCTTCAACCTCTCCCTCTCTACTGGCTTCTTCCCTACTGCCTACAAACATGCCCAAGGTCTCCCTCATTTTCAAAAATAAATGCTCCATCCCTACTAGCTATTGCCCCATATCCTCCCTGGCTTTTGTGGCTAAACTAGCTGAAAAGACCATCTATACTAGGTGCTTCCACTTCATCTCCTCTCACTTTTTTATTAACTCTCTTCATTCTGGTTTCTGATCTCATTACTCAACCAAAACTATTCTCTCCAAATTATCTCTTCATTGCCAAATCTAATGACCTTTTCTCCACCCTCCTCCTTGACTTCTCTGAAGCTTTTAGCATTCTAGAACACCCTCTTTTCCTTGATACTCTCTTCTCTCCAGGTTTTCATGATATCACTCTCTTTTTCCTGGTTCTCTTCCTACCTGTCTGACGACTTCTCTGTCTCCTTTGCTGGATCTCAACCCAGGTCATATTCACCAACCATGGGCATCTCCTAACGCTTTGTCCTGGACCTGCTTCTTTTCTCCAAGTTTGCAATTTTGCTTGGTGATCTCATCAGCTACCAGGGATTCAATTATCATCTTTATATAGATATTATCAGATCTCTTCCTTTCTCCTGATCTCATCTCACATTTCCAATTGGATGTCCTGTAAACATTGGAAACTTCAACCAGGGGGCAGAGTCAAGATGGTGGAGTAGAAACAGGACTTCCACAAGGCTCCAGCTTCCATCTCTTCTAATTCATGTAAAAGGTGACTCTGAACAAACTTTGGAGCTACAAAACCCACAAAATGACACAGAGAAGCTAACCTCCTACTGAGGACAGCCCAGCAGTCAAGCAGCAAGCTGCCAACACAGTGCTCTGGGAGCCGAGACCTGCATGAGCCCAAGGTTTTAGCCCTACAGTGGGCCGGACCAGCCACCAGCTAGAGGGACTTCAGATCACGCGCAGCTATGGTGATTTCCAGAATTATCAACCCATAGATGCCAAGGACAAAGGGAGAGGTCAGTGCAGTGTGGGCTTTGGGATCCAGTAGTTTGGGAGTATGGTCCAGCCTTTATCCCCTGGAGGGAGAAGCAGCTGAGGTGCAGCGACCATACAGCTGCTGCCACATGGCAGCTTCAACTCCTGGCCTGCAGATTGTAGGGGGACCAAGCTACCAGTCTGAGGGGTAATTGCTCTTGCTTTAACCTGCTTGGATCTGGATTGCGGTCTAGGGTGGAAGTCCTAGGGTGTGTGACCAGCTTGCCAGAGCATGTGGAGGCTTCAGAGAGAGCACCCAACTAATACCTTCAGCAGCTGAGAAAACCCCAGCCATGGGGCAGCTAGGTGGAGCAGTGAATAGAGCACTGGCCCTGAAGTCAGGAGGACGGGAGTTCAAATCTGGCCTCAGACACAACATAAAAAACTAGCCATGTGACTTTGGCAAGTGACTTAACCCCAATTGCCTCCAAAAAGCAACAACAACAACAAAAAAGAAAACCCCAGCATTTGGGATAAAGCTCCCCTGTATGATAGTAGAGTCCTACCTAGCAAAAAGCCCAAAAGTCAAGTAACTGAGTGGCAACATGAGCAGGCAAAGGAAGCAAGCCAAGCAGAGCAATTCAACTTTACATTCCTATTTTAGGGACAAAAAGGATCAAAGCATGGAACATGAGGAAGACAGCAAGTTCAGAACTCCTACACCAAAAGCTTCCAAGAAAAATATGAGCTGGTTACAAGCTATAGAAGAGCTTAAAAAGGATTTTGAAAATCAAATAAGAGAAGTGGAGGAAAAATGGGAAGAGAAATGAGAACAATGCAAGAAAATTACGAAATGAGAGTCAACAGCCTGACTGAGGAAAACAACACCTTAAAAATAGACTAACTCAAATAGCAAAAGAGGTTCAAAAAGGCAATGGAGAAGAATGCCTTAAAAAGCTGAATTCGCCAGATGGAAAAAGAATCTCAAAAGCTGACTGAAGACAATCGTTCCTTCAGAATTAGATTGGAGCAAATGGAAGCTAGTGACTTTATGAGAAATCAAGATATATAGTCAGTCTTTTACAATATATGCACTATGGAAATGTTTTGTGTAGCTACACATGTACAACCTATATTGAATTGCTTATCTTCCCAGTAAGGGTGGGTGACAAGGGAGGAACAGAATGAATCTGGAATTCAAAGTTTTAAAATCAAATGTTTAATATATATGTGTGTATTTTTGTTTGTGTGGATTAAGTGTCTGAGGCCGGCTCCGAACTCAGGTCCTTCTGACTCCAGGGCCGGCGCTCTATTCACTGCGCCATCTAGCCGCCCCTACCCTGTTTTCTTGACAAAGATACTGGAGTGGTTTGCCAATTCCTTCTGCAGCTCATTTTACAGATGAGGAAACTGAGGCAAGCAGGGTGAAGTGGCTCCTCCAGGGTCACACAGCTAGTAAGTGTCTGACGTCAGATTTGAACTCAGGTTCAAGTCTAGCACTCTATGTCACCTACCTGTGCTTCCTCATATATAACATTCTAATTCCCTTCTCCATCTCTGCACAGGCCTGGCATGTTCTCTGACTCTTCAGACACAGCCCACTTCCAAGTTCAACTTAGATGCCACCTCTAATATGGAGGCTTTCATGATCCCTGAGCTAAAAGACCTCTTTTGCTTTGTATATACTTTGTATTAAGTTATATGTATATATGTTGTTTTCCCCAATATAACAGAAGTTCTCTGAGGGCAGGAATATATATCATTGTCTGCACCATCAATGACTAGCATAGCATCCAGCACAAAGTAGGCAATTAACAAATGTTTTCTATTGACTGATTGGTGGATAGGTGGATAGATGGATGGATGCGTTGGTTACCCACTTGTTAAGTTACCAAGGCTACTATTTCTAGCAGAATCCTGCCCCAGTGGCCATCCCTGCACTTCTATACCTTCAATCTCTCCTACATCATGGCCTCTTACCCATTTGCCTATAAACGTGCTAAGGTCCCCCACTGGAGTCCTTGGTACTTCTCTCTTATTCAGTTGCTAATTCCTTCTCTCTTAGTCTGGTTTCAGAGATCACATACTTGCCTAGTTCTTCTCCTAACTCTTTTTTCTCACTTTCTTCCTCATTCTCTTTCTTCAATGTGGGCAATTCTTAAGTATCTGGGCTTTGCCCCCCTTTCTCTCTCCCTGCTCTCATCTCCCTCTCTCCACTTTCATATCTCCAACTGAATGTTCTATGCTTATGACTCCCATATCTCTACTAACCTTCTAAGTTCTTGCCCTCTCTTTTGAGCTCCAGTCCTACATCTCTAACTGCCCTCAGGACATGATGTCCCACCAGCAGCACCTTAAGATCAACGTGTCAAAAATTGCTCATTAGTTTTCTCACCAACTCTTACTCCAATTCTATCTTCTTTATTTGTCTGTGATAGTGCTATTCCTTTGATCACCCATGTATATATCCCATGAGTTATTTTTTGACTCTTCCCTCTTCCCCACCTTTCTTATCCCATCAATTATCAAACCCCTTTGAGACCACGTCTGCAACCTTTCTTCCATTCATCCCCTCCTCCCTATTCCTGTAATCATCAGGAAGTGGAGTCCCTAAGTGGCTAATAAGGTCCAGGTCCTCATCACTCACCTGGATCACTGCCATAACCTCCTAACTCGTCTTCCTGGCCCTTTCTCCCCTTCCCATCAAGCTTTCACTCTGCTCTTGGAATTATCTTTTTTATACATAGATCCAGTCATGTTGTTCCACATCTGGAAAATCTACAGACTCCCTATGGCCTTCCAAATAAAACTAAAAGTCAAGGCATTCAAGGACCTCCACAATCTGATATTAGCTGACTTCTCTAGACATCTCATCTCAATCCCCTCCACAAACAAGCTGGGACATTCCATAAGCCTTAAATAAGTACAATGCTCGCTTGTCCACTGTGCCTTTCCTCAGGCCTATGCCTGCAGTGCCCTCCCCCCACCCAGTTTCATTTTTGTCCTTCTCCCTCTCCTCCAGGAAGCCTTCCCTGATCTCATGGTCAGTAACAAATCTCCACCCCCACCCTA
Organism: Gymnobelideus leadbeateri; assembly: GCA_011680675.1. NCBI lineage: Eukaryota > Metazoa > Chordata > Mammalia > Diprotodontia > Petauridae > Gymnobelideus > Gymnobelideus leadbeateri. Next base: position 135,201 of record WOXC01011889.1, read on the forward strand.
GACTTCCCAGAGCACTTTGTCTAATGTAGTTACCATGTGTATGTATTCTAACCCTCTGTGATATGACCCTGAATGACTCAAACTCTGGATTTCCCTCAGTGAACAAGGATTGGTTGCTGCTCTTCTTGCTGGCAAGTCTATGGCCTCAGATTGCACAGTTTGTCAGTGATAAGGCAGGATGTAAAAAGCCCTGTCTCCTAATGCTGCTCATTGCTGCTCTTTCTTAGCATGTAGCTCATTCACTAAGTTCTGGTAAAAAAAAAACTGCTTGAGTTCCTCTGTACCTCCCTCAAAGGAACAGCCCTAGGGGTTTCTCTTTAATTCATGCATCCTGGTGGAAAGCAGTGCTCAGGATGGCTCAGCACAGGGCTCTACATAGAATAGGGAACCAAGAGCTTCGGAAGGAAGGTAGGGAGAAAGGCAGAGAGGAATGAAGGGATGGGAGGGAGGGAAGGAGGAAGGAAGGGTGGAAGAGCTTTATTGGGAGAGAAGAAGGAAGGGATGAGAGGGAGGGAGGAAGAGAGGAAGAAGGAGGAAGGAAGGAAGAAGGTAGGGTTCACAATGTCATAGCAACCTGTGGAGGAGGAAGCTCCTTCGCCTGACTGCCACAGCCTTTGCTGTGGTGACCCAGCATCCAGCATAAAGGGCTTTGTGCTCAATGCTCAGGGTCAGTGGGGCTCCCAGGTGAGAGAGAAAGGAGAAGCTTTCTCTTTTCATAATCAACCTGAAGCACCTAGAGGCTGTCTGTGAGATGCAGAATGGCTAGAAAGCATGCTGGTAGCCAGGGGGAGTTGGGGAAGATTTCAACGGATTCCCCTTAAAATGAGGATTGCCCCTCCCCCACCTCTTCCCTCAGTAAATTCCGTTGCAGTCATTATTCCAGGGTCTGTATGCATAGATTCCTATGGGGAGTTCTCAGAGACGATTCCATTTCAAATGAATGATGCCACTTAGCCAAACATTAACAGATTTAGCCCTGAGAATCAAGGGGGAGAGGAAAGGAAAGGGGGAGAGGAAAGGAAAGGGGAAGGGAAAGAGAGGGGAGAGGAGAGGAGGGGAAGGCAGAGAAAGGAAGGAAAGGAAAGGAAATAGGGAGGGGAGGGGAAGCAAGGAGAAGGGGGGGAGGGGAGGGGAAGGGAAGGAGAAAAGAGGGGGAAGGGAGAAGAGAGAAGGGGAGAGGGAGAGACATTCCAAGGAGCAATAAAGCTCTCCCCTCCTCCCCTGAACTCATTCACAAGACCTGCGGAAATCATCTATATTCACCAGCTAGCCAGCTGAACCTAGTGAGCACACGGCACCTCGAACTGCCAGCAGCCCGCCGCCTCTCCCTATCATACTCAAACACAGCGAGATTAGAGCTATATACGCAAGCTATAGCTATTGGTCTGCTGAGATACACTGAAGCTACAACTGCATTCCCTTCATTCTCTTCATCTGTCAAAGAGGAGGGGGGGAAGAGGAAAGGAGGAGGAGAGGAGGAGGAGGAGGAGGAGGAGGGGGAGGAGGAGGAGGGGGAGGAGGAGGGGGAGGAGGAGGAGGGGGAGGAGGAGGAGGAGGGAATTTGCAGCAGCAGCAGCAGCCCCAGCAGCAGAAGGAGGAGGGAATTTGCCCTGACTGGCTTTCTTTGGGTCATATGTGCCCCTTGATTTATATCTGTATGTAAAACCTATACAAAGTATCTACCAGTAACAGGTCTCGAATTTTTTTTCCCTCCCACTCTGCTGTGTCAGAGGAACGCAGACAGAAGTACCTCTGTTTCGGGCTCCACCGCTGGAGGAGGAGTTTTCATTCAGACTTTCTGAAGAGGTGGAGATACTGAGAGACTCACCAGAAAAGGTCCCCTGAGCCAGCCTGGGGATTCAGTCCTTTTCCTGCTCCTGTTCGCCATGGACCTGCCTTCCTCTCCAAGTAAGTAAGCTTCAGTAGACCAGAACTTCCCGCAGCCTGTGCTTGAATGTGTGTGGCGTGTGTGTGTGTGTGTGTGTGTGTGTGTGTGTGTGTGTGTGTGTGCGCGCGCGCGCGCGCGCCCGCGCGCTCTGTGTGTGCGACTGGAATGGATTGTGTGTGTGTGTGTGTGTGTGTGTGTACGTGTGTGCGGTGTGTGTGAATAGAGTGTGTCTGTGTGTCTGTCTGTCTGTCTGTTGGGGGTTGGGGGGGGCCTCTAGGCTGCTAGCAGCTTTAAATACAGGGCCGGGTCTCTATCTCCCCCTATTTATCTAAGCAAAGTATTGATTGGCTTTCATTGGAGCTGCCTAGCCCTGGGCTCTGTGGATTACACCCTGCCTGGGAAAACAGTGAAATCCATTGACATGAGTCAGCACTTAGAGAAAACTCCAAATTGGACATTTGAAAAGCCAAAGAATACTCTTCAGAATCAGCCCTTTTGAAGCTCGAAGCTTCATCCATTTCTCTCCCATTGACCTTTAAATACCTCTGTGTGTGTGTGTGTGTGTGTGTGTGTGTGTGTGTGTTTCTGTCTGTGTGTGTATGTATGTATGTGTCTATTGGCGCGCGCCTGCGCGCGCGCCTGTCGGTCCTAGCTCCAGACAGCTCCAGGTCATCAGCGCTAAGCTGGCTGGGGGAATAACAGACAGACAGGCTACCCAAAAGGAGCAGACCACTGAGGCAGAGGCCAGGCCGGGGCCTCCCCTCTGCTAATGGCTCCCAGCTTGGATTGGTTCAGCTTTCTGATTTCATCATATCACCTTGCCCTGGGAAGAAGATGGCCCAAACTGGCGGAGTGTAACCTCCCCCCCCTCACGTTGAGCCGCAGCAGCTGTTTAGAAATCTAGGGATTTATGTCTTGGTGGGCACATGTCGAAAAGTGGCATTTGAGTTGGGATTATTTCCCCCCTTCCCCCGAATTTGGGGACCTGCACACAAATCAATTTAGCCAGTGACTGCCTGGGAGGCTCCATCCTTCTAGGTATTTGTAAAATATTGAAAATCAAACTGGGCAATTAGAAACAAAACTGAACTATTAGGCAGAAAAACTATTTCAAAGGGCAAATATCCTGTCAGGTCCAATAAGAATTATATGGATGTGACAATATTAGTGATGCAGTGACTTATACCCTGCCTCCCCCCCAGTATGCCAACTAGCTTGCTTGAGCACAGTAAGCCCCCAAAGTGTTGTTCTGAATCAGCTCCACCTAATTTCTGCCTCAGGGTTTGGGTATCTTTGTGGCCATCGGATGGAACCTATAAGCACCTGTAGTCATTTGTATTGAGAGAGTGCTCTTCAAAATGGAGGGCCTTTAGAGTGTTGGGGGTGGGGGTGAAAAGAACACTGGGTTTTCCCCAAGCATTGGAGACTGCTAATTAGGATTAGTGATTTCTCTCCGATACCTGGCCCCCAGCACAGCCCCATTCTATGGGGCTGAGGTGAAAAAGGATGGGACCCTATTGCTCTAGTGGTTCAACCCTCACATTTTATTTACAGGGAGACATGAAGTTTCAAGGCAGTGTATCCCATTACTGGTAGGCTTGTCGCCAGAACCAGATCTCTTAATTCACCTCAAAGCCCCTTAGGGTAAAAAGGAAAATCCACAGAGCCCTCAGAAAGGAAAGACTGGTTTCTCAGCATGTTCTGGTGTGTGAAAAGTATTTGTGTTCATTAGGTTTGAGCATTTTAAATCATCAAATTCCGCAGGTTAGAAATGAACTGCCATCAGTACCTAAGCAGTGAGATGAGATAAGAATTAAGCAAAATATGGACCTGCGATGAAATGCAGAAATAATGGTTAAACTGATATGGGATTTCTCTGGCAAGTTGAAAAAGAATCCTGGAATTTAAAAGTCAGAAGGGGTCTCAAATCTCTTCTAATACCAACTGTCTTATTTTACAGATAAAGAAACTGAGGTGCAGAGTGGGTAAGGGAATTGTCAGAGATCACACCTTTGCAGAGCAGAAGACCCTTGGTCTTCTAAGTCTCCAAACCTGAGTTCTTTCCAAAGTTCTGCATAGGTTATAGTAAGGCATAAACAATTATAGAGGGAGAGCTTAGTCATGTTGAAAGGGGAAAAAGTAAGGAATTGCCAGGTGGGGTGTCATTTGTACAATGAGAAATTTTATGATAGTGAAGGTCTAAACAAGGAATTAAACATAGTTAAGACCATTATGAAATCCCACTATTTGCTTGAATTCATTCTTAAAGTTAGCTCATATGCCATAGAGAAAAGATAAAGTATGACTGCTAGATCACTAGATGGGGGTGGGGAAAGAGGGGTCAGCCTGTCCTCCACTGTCATTCCCCATTTTTTTCTGGAATCAACATTGACTCCCATTATGTCAGTAAGAAATTCAGTCCTGAAATCAGAACTACCTATAGTTTTCATTCAGCAAGGTGGTGGTGGATGAACACATTTTGGAACTTTAGACTCAACATTACAAAGCATTCAGGGCTTAGAATATTTTCATGAAATTTTTCTTAAAATCCAGTCCCCTGAATGGACTTTGACTGTCTCTGTCTCCTCAAAGCAATCTGGAAAACAAAATTCACATCAGGTCAGAGAGAGCAAATTCCAGGACCAGGCTCAGGAAGTTGTGAGTACCTGAGCAGAGGGATGCCGATGGGAGTGGGCTTACAATGCATCATTCATGACTGTAGAGGCACTATGCATCCGTCTGAAATAACAAGATCTCTCCACCCTGCAGTCAAGAATTTGCAATCTTCTAAACCACCTTTTAAGAGTGTGTGTCTTGTTAAAAAAATACTAAAATAAATTCAGAAAATAAAATGCATAGGATTAGAAAGAAAGCCAAAAGTTAGTGAAAAAAAAGCCCCTTCTCAAGAAGGGAAACTGCCCAGCAACGTTAGTTGGTTCTACTGCTGTTGATTCAGGGTTTTTCTGGATCAGAAGAAACATGTTTGTAGTCATTTCTCCGGTATCTGTTGCATCAGCCTTTTCATTTCTGAGCCTCTGTTCCCCTTTACCTTCCTCCTGTTAGACTGGATTCAGGAGTCTGGATGGCATCCGGTTTTCTGTCATTCATTCAATCTTGTATTCTGTTCAGCACTCTAATCTCACCCAGAAGCCCAACTGTATTGCTGTCCCTCCGTTTGGGATTTGAGAGTCCCTGCTGATTAAAAGCTTTTGCCAAGTTAAAAGGAACCTCATGGGTTCATCTTGGACATCCCCTTGTAGAACCATACCCAAACCAGAGGACAATGTCTGGTCTTAGAGACTACTTCCTCCCTCACTCACTCCTACTCCCCACCCCCAGGAAATGTTTTAGCCCCTGTTGGTTACCCAGTCCAAGTATTTCTCTTCTTCATTACTCTGGTACTCCAAAATCGATTTCCTGTGTGACCTTGGGTAAATCGCTTGCCCTCTCTGGGCTGCAGTTTCCTCCTCTGTAAAATAAGGAGTTTGAACTAGCTGACCTCTGAGGCCCCTTCCAGCTCCACAATCTAGGAGTCTGTGATCCTCTAAGCCTTACACTTATGAGCCAAAGAAGCCTAGAATCTTTTGTCTACAAGCTTCCTTTGTCTGGCTTGTTCCTTTGACATCTCTTGAGGCCCTTGGTCCTGAATCCTCTGTGCTGTGCCCTGGACCCCCACCCCCATGCCTCACTTCCTTCCCTTATGTTGTCTCTTTTCTCTTCATTGTCCTCAGCTGCCCATTGTACTCCACTCCAAATCTCAGAGATTTGGAGTTTTGTGGATCCTATTGCTTCCTTGGTCTTTCCATCTGAGGCCAATGTTTAATGGGATCTCCAGTCTAATTCACAGACTCAGGAGATGGATATTAATGCTTCTGAATTCCTCATTCCACAGGGAAGTCCACTGGAGACTTCTTAGGTAGGGTCATTCTTAGCCCTACCTCTGGAATCCGTAGGACTTTCAGCTCTTTTGGACAGTGCCTCTGAGTAAATCCTGCTGTTGTTGATTAAAGTGAGGGATGCAAATTGCTTAGATCTAAGCAATGCATTACACAACCCCCCCCCCCACCAGATCAGTGGATCCCAAACCCCTTCCCATCCAAGCATATCTTCTATTGAAGGTGACTCTTACCCATGTTCTCCCAGAATCAGAATCAGAAAACCCCAAAACGTCAGAGTTAAAAGGAACCACTGGGGAAGTGCTATGTTTTACACCCTGAAGAAACATTAGACATCATCCCCTCCAGGCCTCTCATTTTAGTTTACATGGGGAAGTGAAGATACCTGCCTAAGCTCATACAGGTAGCAAATAACAGAGCTCCGATTGGAAAATTCATGTCTTTTGATTCCAAATCTGGGATTCTTTCCATTATGTAATAACAACAACAACAACAACAACAACAACATGCATTTATTTAGTGCCTACTAAGTTCCAGGCATTTTGCTAAGCTTTTTACCAATATCATCTCATTTGATCCTCTTAACCCTGGGGGGTAGGTGCTGTTATCTCCATTTGACAGATGGGGAAACTGAGGCAGACAGAGGTTAAGTGTCTTGGCAAGGGTCCTACAGCTAGTGTCTGAGGCCAGATTGGAACTCGGATCTTCCTGACTCCAGCACCAGTGCTCTGTGGTGCCCCTTAGCTGCTCACCCTCTCTCTCCAATCCCTTTATTTATTTTTTAAAATGTTATTGATGTTTTTTATCTTGATACTATTATAGACACTTCCCAATACACAACACTTCCTCCCAGAAGCCTCTTTTTTTTGGAGAGGGAAAGGGAGTCAATTGGGATTAAGTGATTTGCCCAATGTCACACAGATAGTTAAGTGTCAAGTGTCTGAGGCCGGATTCGAACTCAGGTCCACCTGACTCCAGGGCTGGTGCTCTATTCACTGTGCCACCTAGCTGCCCCAAGAAGCCTCTTTTGTCACACAAAAAAATGGCTGAGGAAAGCCAGCTGACACAGTGACCACATCTGACAGTTTATACAACATTCCACACTTCCACACCTGTGGTCCTCCGCCAGTCAGCCAAGAGAAAGGAATTGTGTTTCATCATTTCTCCTCAGGAACCAGAATTTCTTTTTTTTTTAATTTATTTACTATTAGTTTACAGGAACCAGAATTTCAACCCCCTCATTTTATAAGTAAGGAAACTAGCCCAGAGAGGGAAAGTGATTTTGTGAAGCCAAAGACCTATTTGTATTCAGAACCTGACTTGAGGGGGTGAGTCTCAGGTGTGTGCCAGTGTCTGTTGTGTCTTGGATTTCCATGAGGCCAAAATAACCACTGTGAAAAATACAGCTAAATTGGCTTTTGGGTGCATTGAGATTCTTTCCTTTGCCTCCCTTTCCCCTCCCCCTCAAGTCATTGCACTGATTAACCCTTGGGCAAACATTTCAGCCGAAATGATTTGTGTGGCTACCTCCCCCAAACCACCTGAGCCTCTCACGAGATAGATTCTTCTCCGCTGAGTGTTTAGGGGCTGAGACCTTTCGTCTCCTCATTTCCCTCACCGTCTCTCTCTCTGTTCCTCTGAGTCTGATCATTTCCCTGCCATACTGGCTTCTATTTGTTCCTCTGCCATGTTCATTGAAGGAAACCATACCCTTTCACACCCATTCACGTCTATTACTCATTCAAGCCATCCACACCATCCAGTTTGTATGACGAATTGTTCTATTTTAAGCTGCCCTGAAATCTGATGGCTTTTGTACATGCTCCTGTTTTCTGGGGCCTGGTGCCCCCTGGTTGGCTGTGGCATTTGTATGCAAGCTTGCTTAGCTCCTCTTTTCTCCCATTTAAATTGTCAAGGGCTCAGAGGACACAAGAATGATTGGTATGTGCTCATCTCTTTTGCCTGCCTCTCTGGAGTGAGCCACCTTAGAGCTCCCTTAAAGATCATGTTTGGGAGGACAGTGCTCTCCCAGTTCATTCAATTAATGGCCAACCATCTCCTCCGTGCTGGTAGCCAGTAGGTTCTGCATCCATGGTCCTTTGCTGGTGGACCTGCTGCATGGTCATTGTCTTTGCTGACTCTACAACCTGGGTTTCCAGAAAGGATGTTGACCAGTGTGGGGTGGGGGTGAGGGCGCTATTGAATGCAATTCCATTCACTTCAAGAAACATTTCTTACATCTCCACTCTGTGTTAGTCCAATGACTTAGCCTATTGCTCCTATAGGTTAGAGTCAGAGAGAACACTCCCTCACCTTTTTTTCTACCTAGAGGTCATCTGGCAATCCAAACCAATGCCTAAGCAATGGGTCTTAACACCCATTTATGATGGGTCTCCACCTAAAGGGGAGGAACCCAATTGCAGGTCAGCACCTGGCTCCATCTGGATCCATTTAGAGCCTGGGACAGCAGGGAAGCCCATTGGTATTTTAGAAGAAGGTGGGGCTTAGGAGGCCAATGCCCTGACTAGGGGTTTGGCTTTATCCCTTAAGACCTATGTGCACACAGGTCATATCAGGTCTCTGGGCCTCAGTTTCTCCTTTCTTGAGCATTGGAAATAGATGAGAGTCCTTTCTTTTTCCATCCTCTTACCTACTGATTTTCCCTATCCTGTCTCTGCTACAAGCAAGATCTGACATGCTTAGAGATCCTTTTGCTGTCCACCCCAGCTGCCACCCTACCCACAGAGAGCACTCACATCTTTCCAGTGTACTATCCTCCTGACAATCCTATGAAGTACCTAATGCAGGGGTTATTATCCTCATTTTGTTTCAAAGAGGAGGATGTTGCAGATCAGAGATGCAGAGAGACTTGCCCAGAAATGTGGGCAGAAGGTGACAGTGCCCAGATCTTCTGGCTCACAAGCCTAGTGCTCGCTGTCACCATTTTGCCCTGTCCCTAATCTGTATCTTGTCCTTTCCCTACCATTATACTGCCACAGCCTCCCCTCCCAGACATTCTGAAGTGAGCCCATCAACTTCCACATTGCCACACATTCTGGGAAGATAGAACCCTGCTCCCTTCCAGCACCTGCATAGCCATGCCAAGGCTTTAATTAACTGAAAAGACATCAACTTTGGACTTAAAAGGCAAAAGAAATGGGTTCGTGTCCTAAAGCTTCATGAGACTCAGTTTCCTTATCTCTAAAATAAAAAATCATACCTGCCCTACCTCCCACAGGAGACTATTATGAGACCCTAGTGAGAAAGAATGAAAAGAGCTTGGTAATCCTGAAGGGCTCTCTGTAAGTGTCAGTTGGAATTATTGTTATTAATTATTATTATTTATTATTATCATTATTGGAAACTCCTATAAAGTCTTCTAAGGCTAGAGATCCCCTCTCATTGCAGATTGAGTCTGTCTTCTTCTGACAAATGCCCAGCAAATGAAATGCTACAGCCTCCATGACTAACAACAAATAACCATGGCCATTTCAGAAGGGGAGGCTATTCTGAAACTCCTTTAGCTGGAGTTAGCTTAGGGTCTGTCTGCACCTCTAGCCCCAACTAAATAAAAATAAGCCTTATGTCATGGGAGGCTCTGCAGTCACTGCTCGTGGGAGATGTTTTGCACGTATTGCCAACAAATTCTCTTCCAGTTTTCTGTTAGGGTTCTGGTACTACAGGTTTGCAGGATCAGAAAAATATGGCATGTAGTAACTGACAAGCGGTATCCCCCCTGACTGTAAACCCAGCCAGGCAGAGGAAGGGAAAAAAAACTATACAAAATACTGTACAGTGAGCTCAATTTCGTTCTGTTCCTAGCAAAATCCCCCAGTATTATATAAGGGGTGATTTGTGAGCATTCAGGGAGGGAAGGCATGATCACCAAAAGCCAGCATGGCTTTTTGCAAAAACAGATCATGCTAGAATAATGTTATTTCTTATTTTAACAGGGCCACTGAGTTAGTACATCAAGGAAATGTCAGTGATACACATAGATTTCAGCAAGATGTTTGATAAAATCTTTTATGTTGGCCTTGTGGACAAGATTGAGAGATACCGGGCTACAAGATAATGGAGTTTGTTGGACCTTGTAGGATCAACCCCAAGGACTGGTAATTAATGGATAATGATAACAGGGGTTTTCAGTCCTTATTACAGTGCCCCAGGGAGCTGTCCTTGGCTGTGCCTCTTACATGTTTTTGTTACTGACTTGGTGAAGGCATAGATGGCATACTTATCAAATTAAATGGGGATGGGAAGCTGGAAGAAAGAGCAAACATTGGATGACAGATTGGAGATTTCAAAAGGTCCCACTGGTCTATGCCCCTCCTTACCTCTAAGAAGAATCTAACAAAATGAAATTCAAGTGGGATAAATGTAAATTCCCATAATTGAGTTCCAAGAAATGAACTGTACAAAGTGCAGAATGGGAAAATTGTGGCTAGACAACAGTCCCTTTGGAAAAGACCTGGGGGCTTAGGAAGAATATAAACTCAGTATGAGCCAGCAGTGTGACTAAAAGCATACTGTCTAGAATAAGAGTCCCACTGTCCTCCTGATGAGACCTCACCTACAGTATGGTGTTCAATTCTGGGTGCCACATTTCAGTAAGGAGATTGTCAAGTTCTCTGAGGTTGAACAGCATAGTGGGGGGTCCAGAGGCCAAAGCATACAAATATACGTTGAAAGAATGGGGGAGAAGAAGAGATTCAGGGAGACCCAAGGATTGTGTTCAAGTATTTGAAGGGCAGTTATGAAAAAGGGGACTTGTTCTGTTAGGTCTAAGGGGGCAAAACCAGGAGCAATGTGGAAAAGTTTTCAAAGGGCAAATTTAACTCAATATGAAGAGGGATTTTCTAACAATTGAGGGCATCTACCTTGTTCTGTAGGGAGAGCTGTCACTGCAGCAGAGGCTGTTAGAGAGGAGGGGCTTGTGCCAAATTATAGCTGCACTAGGAAGTCACTAAGATCCCTTACAGTTCTTCGTGGATGTCACAGTTCTATTGTGGGAGTCTGCATCTCAATGGGAAGACATGCTTCACTTATCCCTAGGGGAAATGTAAAATGTCAATCTGTAAATACATGAATGCTGAGAAGTGATCAGAGTTGGGGGGAAAAGGGAAGAGCAGAAGATGACAAGTGGGTTATGAATACAATCCCCTGCCTCTTCTATTGAGTTTTCATTCTTTGGTGTGTAGGGGCAACTGGTCCTGCTCATGCTTCATGCCTCTTCTTACTCTCTGGTGATGGTCCTGCCTATGTGATCTCATTCTCTTCTCTCTTCTTTTTCTTTCTTCTTTTTCTTTCTTCTTCTTCTTCTTCTTCTTCTTCTTCTTCTTCTTCTTCTTCTTCTTCTCTCTCTCTCTCTCTCTCTCTCTCTCTCTCTCTCTCTCTCTCTCTCTTTCTCTCTCTCTCTCTCTCTTTCTCTCCCCCTCCCCCCTTTTTTCCCTAAGGCTTTTCAGATGTGCCCTGATGCCTACATAACTGCAAGCCCTCCCTCCTCTTTACCACCAGAGTGCCACCCTCACTCAACTCCAAAGAATTCAAGAGCCAAGACAACATGGATGCCCCAATAACAGACGATTTTCCTCAAACCCTGCCAATTGAGCAACTCTGTTCCATTCATGTCAGCAATGAGTATGTGGAACGGCCTGCCATCTCCTGCCAACAGACCCTGTCCAGCTCTTCCCTTGCCCAGCAGGCCCACAAGTCTGATTGGTCCCTGTCTACTATTCCCTCTGATTTGCCTCGAAGCCTAAGCCAATGCCACCAGCTTCAGCTGTTGCCACAGCATCTGAGCCAACCCAGCCTTGCCAGCTCCATATCCCACACCACCATCACCTCTGACCAAAGGCTTCTGACCAGCATCACTCCATCACCCTCAGATCACTCCCTTATCTGTACCCAACCTCAAGCAGGGGCTTTGAAAGTGGAGGAGGCTCAGAAAGGTGCAGCCGAGAAGCTGGCCCTCCATACTGGTGGGCATCTCTTCATCTGTGAAGAGTGTGGCCGTTGCAAGTGCATCCGCTGCACAGCCACACGCACTCTACCCTCCTGTTGGCTCTGCAAGCAGCGCTGCCTCTGCTCCCCGGAGAGCCTTCTTGACTACAGCACGTGCCTCTGCTGCGTCAAGGGGATCTTTTACCACTGTTCCACTGACGACGAAGACAACTGCGCTGACGAGCCCTGCTCCTGTGGACCTGGATCCTGCTGTGCTCGCTGGGCAGCCATGAGTCTCCTGTCGCTGGTCATGCCTTGCTTGTGCTTGTACCCTCCGGCCAGAGGGTGCCTCAGGTTGTGCCAGCAAGGCTACGATGGTCTACGGAGGCCAGGCTGCCGATGCAAGAGCCACACCAACACCGTTTGCAGGAAGATCTCATCTTCCAGTGGAGCCACCTTCCCCAGGGCCACAGAGAAGCCAGTGTAAATGCCTTGCAGCCTCCACTCAGCTCCTTCTCTCCCCCTCACCCTTCACTCTTCAGGAAGGAAGGGTGGGGGTCAGAGAAACCAACCAGCCAGGACTCAAGGGCTCACCCCCATCAATCCTGCCATGCCATGGGGCTGGCCAAGTGCATCTTGAGTCCGAGGCAGCTTGTCTTTCCTTCATCAGCTCTCTGTACCCCCCCCCCCACTCCTCCCTTAGCCTCCCTACTCCCCACTTAATTCTCAGTTTTTCTTGCCCCAAAGCAAAAAATTAAAAATCAGATGATCCAAAGAAATGGGACTTGCACATTGAAGACAAATTGAGCCAGCCTCTGGCCATCTGCCCATGGCCTCTTCAGCACTGTGTGGCAGACAGGAGGCTCCCTGACATGGCCTTCTTCCACACCAGACTCATTTCCCCAGTGCCTTCGGGGCCTTTCTCCTGAGATGGCTTCCAAAGAGTAACATGGGGCCACACAGCAAGCATCCAGGGAGTACCTAATCTAATTGTTCTTTCTCCCTCCCTTCTTCCCTTCTCTTGGTCCTTGCCTTTCTCATTCTTTCTCTTCATCATCTGCACTCCACTCTCTCATTCTCAACTTGCCCCATCACCCTCTCCTTTCTCCCTTCTTCCATCTCCTCCCTGCTATTTCTTCCCCTCCCCCTCCTTCATTTCTCTATCCCCCCTTTTCCCATCTTTCATTGTCTCTCTGTCCCCTTATTCTTCCCCTTGACCCCACCTCATTCTTTATCCCTTCCTAGTTCCATAATTCCCTCCCTTATTCCACTTCATCCCTCATTTCTTGCCTTTTCCTTTATCCCCTCATTCTCCCTCATTCCCTCTCTCATACCTCATTCCCCCTCATTCCACATTTCCTTCTCCATCCCTCAACCCCTCCCAGTTCCTTAATCCCTTGTCTCCTCCCTTACCCAACCTGATCCCTCATCCCCTCCCTGATCCTTTATCTTTCCCCCTTTCATTGGCTTTTCCATTCCCTTCCATTTCTTTTGACATCTCTTGTCCCAGCCCAATGCTGTCACCCCTCCTCTCCCTCCTCCCCTATCTCCTTATTGCCTCCTTGCTCCCTCCCCCACCCCTTCCTCATGCCTTCTTCCCTCCCTGCCTCTTTCTCTAGCACCTTCAGGAGTGGGGTTCTCCCAAATGCCTTCCCCCTGCTTTCTTCCCCTTGCTGTGCTATTACCCGGTCTTAGGAAAAAAAAGAAGGATTCATGTGATATATTAACCAATAAGCCTGCCTGAAACCCAGATGTGTGAGTGTGTGTGTGTGTGTGTGTGTGTGTGTGAGTGTGTGTGTATGCACTGCACCCACCATACCCACACATCTCAAGGCATATGGGATCAGGATCAAGTAATCCAGGCTTGGTCAGCTGGAGTCTTGTCCTTTTCCCCCCCAAATTTGATGGCCTTGGGCAGTAAAGGGTAGAACACATAGCCCTTCCCTAGATACTAATAGCCCTAAGACTGCATGATTCACATTCTGTGGATGTAATTATCAAACCACAGAATTTAGGGCTGGAAAGAACTTTGAAGGTATTGCAACACATTTGACAGATGAGGAAACAGAGCCCCAGAAAGGGGACATAACATGCCCAAGGCCACATGGGACAATTGTGCTAGAGCTGAGATGAGGACATGGACCTCCATTTTCCCAGACTGGTGCTCTTTCCTGGCACCACATCAGGCATCTTCTCACCTGCCCCCCCACCCCCATTAGCTGGGGCAAGATATAGCCTCCACTTATCTATTGTTCAGGAACCAGGGAGAAGTGAGCTGATGATCACTGTCCAATGTCTGTTGGATACTTATCCATTTATGGAATGTTAAGTGTCACCCATGGGCAACCCAATTGGCAGGACCAAGGTTGCAGCTCATTGGGACAGTAGCTGTCCAGGAGGAGTTGGCATCACCATTTGCCCTTCTTTGTGACCAAGGGTGGCCTGTTAAAAGATTGAAAACAAGAACCCCAAAAGGAGATCTCACCATGTCATCTCTCCTATGGTTCCCCAAACTGACTGTGCTCCCCACCCATGCCCCACAGCCTCTGCAGAGGCACTGGCCAATGCACCTGGTAGCTCAGAACCAAATTTCAAGGAAAAAGAAACATTGCAGATTCAAAAGTCCAAGGTCCCAGGTATGTAACACAAGGGTGTACCTCTGTCTTTCCAAAATTGAACTTGGAGTACCCAGGCTAAACTTCATTACTTGTGAGAAAGACTGCCTCTATGATTCTCCAATTGATCAAGGTCACACACTGTGGAAGAACTGCAGGGACAGGATCCTAATGAGGACTACTGGGAGGAGAAATTCCCCAGCACTGTAGCTTTCCCCTCCTAGTGAGCCTGAAGTTCACAAAAGGATTCTGAGGTAGAGGCCACCTTCTCCAAAAAGAGGAGCTCCAGCCTGGTTTGCTACTTAGCTGTTCCATCCGTACAGCTCATGCCCTCTAAAGTGGGTGGGCAGGTGTGTGTTTTAAGTGTGGGGGGGGGTGGTTAGGGAAGAAGAGGAGTGGAAAATTCCCATGTTTTGCATGAATGCTAAAGGTGGGAGATGATCCAAGACCATCAAAGTCATCTGTGCTACAGGTCTTGGGTCAGCCTTGAATCTTCCAGACCAGACAGGCATGTACTGCCCAGCAACCTTGCCCAACTCACTTGCTCCTCTCTGTGGAGAATTGCTTCGATCTATTTTTGTATATAGAAACATACTGGTATGATGGTTAGAATGATTGCTTTAATAATATTAATGATATTACTGTGAATGGTGCCATATGCAAAGGTTTGCCTTCTTGGTACAGATATGAACCCAACCAAGTATCTATAACCTTCAGTGTTGCTTTTTAATCCCTCCTTCAAAAGCCACTTATTCTCCTGAGCGTGCTCCAGATTGACCTTCCAATAAAGGCTGTGACCAGCTCTCTGGAACCCAAGGTGGAGGGAGGAAAAGCTCCTCCTTTGGCTCCACTTTAAGTGTGCCTAGAGCTGAGCTATATAAAGATTTGCTGATACTAGTGCATTGTGCCTAAAGCTAAAACTAGTCTATGGGTGTTTGCTTATTTCTCCCAATCCTGTGCTGACAATAGCTATTTTTCCTAACCTCCTTTGACATCCATGGGTCCTCGTCCTATAGTCTTCATTAAGGCCAATTGCCCCCAGTCACCAGCAGTGGGTCCCCCAACTCTGTCATATATCCAAAGGGTCCTTTCTCTCGGTGGACTTCAGAAAGGTCTGACATCAGCCTGGAAACTGGTTCTCAGAATTCACTCTGCTGATGAAGTAGGAGTTTCACTTGGTTCCAAGCTGATTGGACTTGCGTGGTATCAGGTTCACCATAGATAGGTTCAGTGGGGATTCTTGTGTGTGTGTGTGTGTGTGTGTATCCTTCCCATTATGTACAGACATATATATCCATATCCATATATATGTAGATATATGTGTGTATATGTATATACACACATGTATATTTAAAATATAGACAACAAAATTCTAAATCCTTCAGAAAAGCTTGGTTTTCATTATGTTTCTACTTTGTGTCATGTATATTATAAAAAGCAACCTTTAATGAGTATTTCTTGATTCTATCTATGTATATAACTATGTATGAATGTATGTATGTATGTATGTGTATATATATATTCTGTGTGTATACATACACATATATGCAATTAGGCTATTTCTGTTGACCTCTTAATCTCCTTGCTTTCTCCATGATGGTCCCTCAATATGGTCCGGGTCATTTGTGCTAAGGGTTTTCCTCAGGTTCCCCACACTAGCATAGCTTTAGAAGTCTGTAACAGTGATAAACCCTGGTACAATGACAACCCCATGAGAGTGACTCTTCCTTTTGCCAATTCAAATCTCCCTCAACCCTAGACCACCAGGGAAAAGAGGACATACTCTATCATATGGAATTGAGCCCCAATTCTCAGCCAATCTTTCATGATTCTCTTAGTTTTCTAAAATGTTAGGGGTACCAGCCAGTGCCACCCCCACTTCTCCCCACAGCGTGCCTGCCATTAGCAGCATGACTTCAGTCTTTATGGCATAGAAAAACTTACCAATGTCATGGTTTTTGTATTCCTTGTGGTGACTTGGTGCCATAGAATTCTCTGCTCCCATTCCAGTGATCCAAGATGCTCTAGAACAATGGAAAATGAGTGACAACAGTACAGAAAGAGAAGGGAAAAGGCCAGTCAGCCTTTGGCATTGAAATTTGGTAGTGCCTGCTGATTGATCTAGGTGTTAGTTAACGTGGCCATCACCCCAGTGTGGACACTGCTGGGCTTTAGCTAGCATGATCCCATGGGAGTGCCCTGGCACCCTCTTCTTTATGTTCTTCCTAATTAGTGTCTAACCTTTTCCATTCTTCCCTGTTAGTTCCAACACGGTATCCCTCTGTCCCTGAACCCATGGATGTCCCTAAAAAGGTCTTAGCTGAATGTTGAAGATGATGACAACTGCTCATGGGTAGATTTGAAGTGATAGTTTCATCACTGAGCCTAGACTGAGTTAAACGCCTGAGTAGGGAGAGAGAAAGCTTGCATAACCTGGGAGAAGGTTTGAGAACATTGCAGAGCCAAAGTGAGCCATCACTTCATTCCTTCAGAAAACTGTCTTTTGGTTTATTGGTGGAGTTAGGGAGGGCAGTTTGGAGAATGAAGAAAGTAAAGCATTGACTTGCAGTGTGCCCAACACCTTGAGCTTTTGCAGTTCCAAGTTTTCCTTTACTCCATGCCCTTCATTATAAAGCAGAGTGGCCAACAGGTGTGTGGAACACAGACTACCCACCAAGGGTCTCTGAAGAATATCAGAACTGAAGGGTCACTTAGTCCAGTCCCTCCTTTTAGAGGATGGGAAGCTAATGCCCTGGGTGGTTGGAAGACTTGCCTAATTTCCCATGATTTCAACTAACAAGGATTCCTTGACACCCCTTATGTGCCCGGCACTGTATAACTCCTATCAATCTAGACTGTGCTATCACTGTACTACTCTCTTTCCTGCTTTCTGCAGGAAATAATTTGGTGACTCTGATTAACTGGTGCTAAACATACAAATGAAAATGAATTTGTTCTTGCAATCCAAGGACTAACCAAGTCTGAAAAAACCATTCTTCAGAGGAAACAAAAACAGTTATTACTTTGGCTAGCTTTTAGAAAAGTGTGTCTGCACGCACACACGTTTATGAACTCATGCTTTTAGGCTTTGTCCACATGCAAGCAAAATAATTGTTCAATGGAGTCAAGCCAGTGATCAGATAGTCAAAGAGATCTGGGTATTGTGAGGATCCAACAACTTGTCGATTACCTTGAGTTTCCCATTTCACCCCATTGTTGTGGCATCTTTCCATTCCCACCTTCATCCAGTAATAACCCTGAGGAGGCACATGGATTTTGTGCCTGTATTAAGTTAAAGCATCCTGACAAAATCTCCAAATGTCAATGACCTTGCATGTGTTGTCCACATGATGTCAAATATTTAAATAATTGGCAGAATTTTTTTCATTCTTTGTCCAGAGGGGTTGACATGTGAGATCAGGACCATTGAGGTTCTGGGAAAATTTTAAATCAAGGCTCCAATTTCTGTTGACCTTTGTAGGAATCTAGAGCAAAAGAAGTCCCTAAAATTAATTCTAGGTGAAGAATGAAGCCCGACACAAAATATCCTCATTGAATCTCCATGGGTCAAACAGTCCATGTAGATTTTTTTCTTTTCCAATTTCTTTCTAGGCTAACTTCTAATATTGTATAGACTTAGATTGGGAAACATGGATTCCTTCTAGAGTGGTCAGAAAAATATCCTATGTTGATGTTGGAATTGCTGCATAGTGACTTCTTTTGTGGTAGAAATAGTATTGAACTGACAGTCATAAGACTCGAGTTGCTGGTCTGCTCCCAACTGGCTATGTGACCCTAAGTATATCATTTAACATCTCTGGATGACCTCATCTGATCTGTAAACTCGGTATAGTAATTATCTGCCCTTCCTAGTGGGGCCATTATAAGGATCAGCTGAGATAGTAGATGGGAAAATTCTTTGAAAAATGTGAAGTATCATAGAAATAGGATTCTTCTGGTTTTATTAAGTCAGTTCACACAATGTCAAAGGATAACTAAAATAAAGATACCTTTGAGGTCATCTCATTCATCCCTTGCCATGTTACAGATGAGGAAACTGAGATCCATGGAGGTTAAATGACTTCTTGAGGGTTCACACAGGTGTTAAGTGGTAGAGATAGGATTCAAACACAGCTTCTCAGTTTCCACATCCAGTGCTTGCTCGTTTCACTAAGGCTTAGATGACTACAAATGTCTGGTTGAAAAATGAAAGTCATTTACCAGGATATTATTGGATATCGTAAAGATCAACATGAACCCCAACCATCCATTTGGAGTGGATTTGCTTTAGTGATCCCTTGAGAGGATGGAGTTTGGAACTTGAGAGTGGTCATTGGACTCCATGGGTCCTGGACCAAGAACATTCATTGTCCTGGGGCATGACTCTGCCATGGAGCCTAAAGTGAACTGCACATGTAGATCCAACTTCCACTCACTGACTGAAAAGAAAATAATCTTTGCAATTCATGTAGTACCCAAGCACTACCCATATCCTCAAGTTTTTCCTAAATGATAAAGAACTGAGAATGGTTTGGAAACCCTCATTCCTGGCCAATGTATTCTGCAATTTCATTTTTACTCCTTTGGGACTTCTGGATTTCCTTGAATGGCCCACTCCCTTCCTTCCCCTCCCCAAATTTCAGAGGGTTACCGTTGTTTCTTTGGTACAAATGGTGTCCCAAAAAGTGTATACGATGGTCTTTAATTCTTGGTCTTGTTTTAAGGTATGATATGTATTTGTAGTCTATCACTCATTTTGCCAATGCTCTTTACCATTCATATCCATTTATTTTCAAAGTTCATTGTAAAGAAAAAATATCTTTATTTTCAAAAGCACCATTTTGTGCAATCTCTTTGCAATGCTAAAAAAAATGTCTGAACTAAATAATCCTATAGGTGGTGTGAGACAACACTAACAACAGCTACTCAATAAAGTTTTATATATATATATGCATAATATACATATGCATAATATATATGTATATCTATACCACCACAATGTCTACTGTTCTCATTTATGGCCAGGGAATTAGCATTTGGTGTCCTCAGGTGGATTTCGGGTGGATTCTGATTGGGTAGAGCCAGCTGCTTCCAAGAGGGCATTTCCTTCCGGGAATTGGGCTTAGAGGTTGCAGCATGCCATTTGGGAATCTAAGCTCCCCTGGAAAAGGGAGCTGAAGAAACTCACCAGTAATAGTTCAAGTGCTGGGCAAAGGAATAGGGAATAAAAGTTGCTTCTCCCATGGACAGAATTAGGCCCTATGAGTAGAAATGCCAAGAACACAGGTGAAGACTAAGGAGTCAGAAGAACTTATTAATGATCAGAGCTATCTAAAAGTAGAACAGAAATTCCAAATTTCGTCTGGATGTTTTCAGTGAAAAAGTCCTTGTGAGGTGCTGAGGACTTTTTCACTGAAAACATCCAGACGAAATTTGGAACAGCAACCTGTTAGGGAAATTGTCCGTGGGTTTCTTTTCTAGGTAAAAGGTTGAATTAGGTGACCTTTAAGGTCCTTCTCATCTAAAAGAGCTTGAGATTAGTATTCCATGCTTCTTAGGATCAAGGACGCCAAAGCATATGACCAAAAACCCTGGGAGAATGAAAATTGACTCTTGTAGATTACTGCTTACTGGGACCCAACTCCAATGACTTCCATGAAGACATGCATTCATCTGGGTGTGTTCTGTAGATATTGGGGCCATGGAGAAAGGAGAGTCAGAACTTGGACACGACTTGAAACATCTATCCTAAGACAGGTAGCTAGAGACAGAGGGGAGAACCAATGAGGAAACATGGACTGGAATAACCGTGAAATGTCTCTTGAAAATGGAAATGGGTGGCTAGGTGGCATAATGAATAGAGCACCAACTCTGGAGTCACGAGGACTGAGTTCAAATCTAGCCCCAGGCACTTAATACTTACTAGCTATGTGACTTGGGCAAGTCACTTAACCCCAATTGCTCTGCCTTCCCCCCTCCAAAAAGAAAAAAAAAAGAAAACGGAAATGAAAGAAATAGAAAGGGGCTATTTTAATAGAAATGAAATAAAGAGGGGAAGGGGGTAGGAGGAAAAGGGGGGGGGCATTTTGGAAAACCTGAAAATTAAAATCTAGCTTAATGCTCGCTTTCTCTGAGCTTGCCACCTCTCTGAGATTCCTTGGAAGCACCCTGACACCCTCATTATATGTGCTCCTGACATTCAAGTATACATTTGCTTTCTCCAGGGGAGTTGGGATTGAAGTAGATGTCTTTGGAGAGTGGACCAATTAGGTGAGGAGGTTTTTTGGTTCTCTTTTTTCCTACTTCACTTTGGTCTAAAAGGGAAGTGTCAAACATACTGCCTAATAGCCACATATAGCCCTCAACACTCCTGCAGATGGCCTGAACCAGATTCAAATGGATTTGGGAAATAGCTTTAAAAATAAATAAAAATACAATAAAAGACATATCACATTCCATTTTAAAACCAAGTCAATATGTGGTGGTAGGAATCCTTAGGTATGGATTAGTAGCCTGCCAATGGTCTAGATTTCTCACATTCTCTAATCCTGAAAGATATCACAAAGAGTAACCAGCATATGACAACAAATATCAGAGGTTCAGTCATTCCGAGGAGACAATATTCAAGAGGAGTACTAAATATACTAGAGAGAGGTAAGAAATAAAATCAACTAGCCATCTTAATTCAAGAATGTGAATTCAACCTTACAGGCATCATTTAGACTTGGGGAGACTTAGCTATGACTGTAATATGGTTAACAGCTGAAGTAGAAATGAGCAAAACCTTGAGGAGACATGACCATGATATCTGAGAATCTTTTATGGAAAAGTAAGAAGGGAAATAAGCATTTATTAAGCACCTACTATATACAGGACAAATTTAGGTTTGGGGCAGGTAGGTGGGGGAAGAGATAGCCCCAGGTTCAGGTCTTCCTGATTTCCCTAGTGTTCTAGCTAGTGGGTCACCCAGAAGCCAGGGAAAGCCAAACACAGGCTAGATGACAGAAGAGTAGATTTCAAAGAGCTCAGCTAATGGATAGGTAGGATCCCACAGCCAAAAACACTAGGAAGTCAGTCCAAGACATAGGGTACTCAAAAAAAACAAAAATTCAGACATTTTCATAAATATCATAAGGATAAAGTTGAAGTGGGGTGGGGGTGGAGAGTAGAGAAAAAGGGTGTTCAAAGGACCATAATCCAATAGGAACTGCTCTCACCAAAGTTCCCAAAGATCTCTCAGTGGCCAGATCTCATGCCCTTTACTCCATATGCCTTTTTTTTTTTTAATCTTTAGAGCCTTTAACTTTGGTGACCACTTCGTCTTCTTAGATAATCTTTCTTTGGGTTTTCATAACTCTGTTCTTTTCTAGCTACCTATCTGACCACTCCTCAGTCTTCTTGGCTGGATCTTCATCCAGGTCATGCCAAATAACTGTGGGTGTGTCCTAAGGCTCAGTCCCAGCTCTTCTTCTCTCCTCCCTGAATGCTCCCTTCTGTTACCTTCTCAGCTCCCAGGGGCTCAGTTATCATCACGATGATGCTATTCTCAGGTCTATGTGTCTAGTCTTAGTCTCTCTCCTGAGCTCCAGTCCCACATCATTCTGACATCCTCCTCATTGCCTCATTCTCATTCACCCAATCAGTTGCCAAATCTGGTCCCTTCTTTATCTTTGTCTCCCATGTGTCTCCCTCCTCCTCTCTATTCATAGAGCCATCACCATAGTTCTGTCTCTCATCACTTTTTGCATGGACTATTCTCCCTACATCAAATCTGTTCCCACTTCAGTCCATCCTCCACACAACTGACAAAATTATTTTCCCAAAGCCTGAAGCAACCATGTTACTCCTTTCCTCAATGAACCCCAATGATTCCCTATTACTTCCACAATCAATAAAGTCCTCTTTTTGACATTTAAAATTCTTTACAACCTGACCCCAAACTACTTTTCCAGTCTTCTTACATTTTTCTCCTCTCCATGCATGCTATAATCCAGCCATATTTCTAATTTCTCACAGGAGATGCTCTGTATTCCCATCTCTTCCTCTCTACACAGGCTATGACCCATGCCTGGAATGATATTCTTCTTCACCTCTGCCTCTTAGTTTCCCTGACTTCTTTCAAGGTTCAGCTTAAATTGAATTTCCTGCAGGAGACCCTTCACTATTCCCACCAGCTCCCATTGCCTTTTCCCCTATGGCTCCCTTTCATCTAGTCCATATTCATCTTCCATATACCAATGTTGTCCCTTTTCTCTCCACTATTAGAATGGGAGCTCCCAGAAGGTTTGGAACTTTCTTTGTACCCCAGGAATTAGCACATAGTAAATTTTAATAAATGCTGTTTATTAATTAATCAACTAAGTAACCAATTCTTGCCAACCTGGAAAGAGACTTCTAGGGGAGTGCCCCAAGGATCTGTCCTTGATCCTATGTTGTTCAACATGTAATTATTTGTAACATAATGTAATTATTTTTTGAAACTGGGTCTCAAGGGGTAATCAGAACCCATACCATCTTGGGGTGGGAGGAAGGGAATGGTGGGAAGAAAATTTGGAACTCAAAATCTTGTGGAAATAAATGTTGAAAACTAAAAATAAATAATTTTTAAAAAGAAACTGGTCTCCCTATCTCAACCAGGCTGGAAGTGACCTGTCTGTTGCTTGTTGACCCAATTCCACTGCTGATCGGCATGGAGGCTCCACTTCCAACCTTGACTAATTTGCCCCTTCTTGAGCAGCCTGATGGCCCATCACTTCAAGGGAACCATCAATATTGGTTCTGGGCTTAGTGATGACACCTGATTGGCCTTAGATCTACTGTAGCTCAGAACTTCTGTACTCAAGCAATCCATCACCAATTTCCATAGTTGGGATTATAGGTATGTATCACCATTTCTGGCCATCGTGTCACTTTTCTCACATTTGTGACAAACACAAAATAATACCAATACACTGGATGAGAGAATCAGGAGCCAGGAAGAAAAAAGGAAGACACTGAGAGACTGGAACAATGAATCTAATAAGCCTGGATCTAAAAAGGAGAAATGTAAGGTCTAATAATTGGGCTCAACACTTAAATAAATTAATTCAGGCTGTTCACTGGAAGGTCAAATACTGAAGCTGAATACTAAGCTGAAGCTTAAATACTTTGGCCACATAATGAGAAGACAAAATTCATTGGAAAAGACCCTGATGTTGGGAAATATTGAAGGCAAAAGGAGAAGGGGACAGCACAGGACAAAATGGATAGATAGTGTTATAGAAACAACAAACATGAGCTTGGAAAGACTTTGAGAGATAATAGAGGATAGAAGGCCTGGCATGCTATGGGCCACAGGGTTACAAAGAGTAAGACATGACTGAACAGCAACAAAATGAGGAGATTGGATTTAATGACCTCTAAGGTCAAAATCTAAATCTTCAGATACTTGGAATTAGTGGAGGAAGAAGTCTGTAGATAAACTGGAAGAGTGTGTTAGCCATTGAGGAAAAGAAGTATTGTGTGTGTCTAAACTTTGCCAAATAGACCAAGATCAGACTTATTTTAGAAATGTTGAAATGAGAGTGAGTGAACTCGATGAGAGCCTTAACCAAAGGGTTAAAACTTTAGGGATATTTACATTTCTATTGAGAATAATCTGAGATACTAGCATCCCTATTTTTCTTTTGTGAATGATTTTGAGCAAAGCATCCTGATCAACATGTTGATTTTCCTCTGAAAATATTCTTAGAAAGCGGTTTGCTGTACTCCTAGGAACGATTTTTATCGTACGAGGCCCCAGTGAACACAAGTCTTTTTATAATGGAAGTCAATTGGAAAATAAGATTCACTAAACAGACATTTGTTTTTAACTAGAAATGACTGAACCAGCCTAATCTGTTAAGAAAGAGATACATGTAAATACTTCACTGCCAATTTTACATTTTACATCCAACTGGACTGTTTGTTACTAATACAAGACATTTAACTGGAAGTCAACAGAGAAAAGCCCAAGTCCAAATATCAATAACTAGAGATAAGATTTCATACCCTGACAAAAACACTACTTAACTTTATTTGCTTGCAATGTTCCTTGGGGAAACAGTATGTCCCAGTGGAAAGAAAGCTGCCATTGGAGTGGGAAAGTCCAGAAATTGACTTACTCTGTCAAGTGTCCCAAAGCAAGTTACCTAACTCCTCAGGATTCTAGGTAATCCTCTAAAACTACACTAGTTGTGAAGAAGGTGCTAACCATATCAGTGGAGGGCATTTCCTTATCTGGGAATTCAGTAGACCAAAAAAGTCACAAGTTCAGTTTTTTATACTCCCTGATATTAGGGAAAATAGTACTCTGGACAACCTGGTTACAGGGCCAGGACTAGGACTGTGTAATCACTTACATGGAATGGTTGGACCTGCTCAAAAATTTCCTCTCTTACTGACCCTAAAATTCCCATTAGAAACACACACACACACACACACACACACACACACACACACACACACACACACACGAGAGCATTTTCTCCTGAAGGAAGCCAGTTAAATGCACAGTTTTGCCATGGGAGGAAAGTGAAGGAGAAGAGAAGAAAGGGAGGACCCTGGGGATATTCTCCAGCCTTTTCATGTGCATACAATTTGAACACCAAGGCTACTTGATTTCCTTGGCAGGGGTGGATAGTGGGGGGTCCCTCCACTGAGCCTTTCTATTTCATGAGTAGATTTTGGAGTTGCTGTGGCACATTATAATCAAGTAATTTAGCTAATTGTCATCTTGGAAGACACTGAGAGCTTAGCTCTGTATTTATAGTACAGATAAGTTTCAAAGATGGGAATGGAGGAGGGGGAAGTGGGCAGAGTATGATGATGAGATGCTCTAGTCTAGTCAGTTGGAGGATCAACATGAGGACATTGGGCCAAGTCCATCAAGAGGGTATAATTCATTGGGGGTTGAACTACAACGGCTAAACACTGCCTCCAGCTTTTGGGAAGTTCTAGATGACAACAGCGATCACCTTGGCCTTTGTTGATGGTTTTATTTTGACTTTGGTAAGCAAGAGAAAAGATTGGTTTATTAGGTATCTGATATCAAAAGTAACAAGCATAGGGCGGCTAGGTGGCGCAGTGAGTAGAGCGCCGGCCCTGGAGTCAGAAGGACCTGAGTTTGGATCTGGCCTCAGACACTTAACCCACACAAACAAAAACCTAGCTGTGTGACCTTGGGCAAGTTACTTAACCCCAATTGCCCTAAAGGGGCGGCTAGGTGGCGCAGTGAGTAAGAGCGCCGGCCTCGGAGTTAGGATGACCCGAGATCAAATCCGGCCTCAGAAAATGAGCACCCACACATAAATAATGACTAGCCGTGTAACCTTGAGCAAGTTACTTAACCCCAATTGCTTTAAAAAAAAAAAAAAGTAACAAGCATATTGACCTTCAACTTCTTCAAACATTCATTTATTAAAGACCTGAAAAAAACACCCACATAGATACATTTGCACACATAAATATGTACCATTATTATCATCTTGGTCCAGATTTATAATTTTACCAGTGAAAAAGCCCTGGTGTAGAAATTCACTAATTCAGGGGCGGCTAGGAGGCGCAGTGAATAGAGCGCCAGCCCTGGAGTCAGAAGGACCTGAGTTCGGAGCCGGCCTCAGACACTTAATCCACACAAAAAAAACCTAACCACCTTGGGCAAGCTACCTAACCCCAATTGCCCTAAAGGGGCGGCTAGGTGGCGCAGTGAGTAAGAGCACCGGCCTCAGAGTTGGGATGACCCAAGATCAAATCCGGCCTCAGAAAATGAGCACCCACACACAAATAATGACTAGCCGTGTAACCTTGAGCAAGTTACATAACCCCAATTGCTTTAAAAAAAAAAGAAATTCACTAATTCTACCAATACAGGTCTGTGATTTCTAATCTTGGGGTTGCTTGGGGTGCAGTGCAATCAATCAACAAGGAATTAAGCTGTAGCCAAGATCACATGGTTGCTGTGTGTGTTGGGGTAGAACTTAAACCCATGTTTTCCTGCCTCCAAATCTAATCTCTTCAACTAAACCTCTACTCTCACTAGGGGTACTAGAATATGGATGTAACTGGGCTGCTGGTGAACTATCCTGGGGCCCATTTTGTAACTAGTTCTGGTCTGCTAACCACCTAGTGACAAGAACTATTGATCAGTTAAGATCGAAGGGACAAATTCAAAAGGCACTAACTCCTCTTCCCTCCTCTCTCCTCTATCCAAAAAAGGCAAAAGACAGTCCCTGCCCTTAAGGAGCTTACAATCTAATGAAGGAGAAAACATGCAAACAAATAGATCCCTATATACTGAATACATAGGAAATAATATTAATTCATTAATATAAATAATTAATAGAAGGACTGCATTGGAATTAAGGAGAATTTCTGATAAAGTATGCACAGTTCTATACAGTAAACATATGTTTACAGTATGTTGCCCCTTCCCCACCCACTGTGCCTTTATCACTGAGGGTTGGCAGCTGTGCAACGTTTTTTATGAAGCTATCAAGAGATGTTTGGACAGTGAGTTTCTTTTTTTCCCTCATATATCTGACAATCGCAATCATTATTATCTTCAACTCTGCTTTGAACTTTAAAAAATCTTGAAATATTTGGATTCTTCTTTTCAATATGAGAAAAACATCACTCAGTTGATGAGATGCTTCTGCCACCTTCTTCAATGTGAATCTTTTTGCTTGGACCTCAGGTTCTGAAGCTTTCTTTTCTTCTTCTGCAATCATTGCAGCTAGCAGCTCAATCAGATCCCTCATTGGACAGTTCTTCTCCAGGAGACTCAATCACCTCTACATCATTCTCCTCCACTTCTAGCTCCAATTCTTGTGCTAATTTTACAATCTTGTTATTCACCTCTTCCGGGAAAATTGAACATTGGGAGCAAGCTACTGCCTTCAAAGTAATGAACATACCAGTATGCCCCCCAATTCCTCTGAAATATAACCTGTTAGTCTTTGGGGAGGTAGGCTTAAAACTTAGCTCAGTTCCTACATGGCATTGGTCTCACTAAGTTTATGTTCAAATACAGCATAACTGCTGAGGAATCTTTCGATTAGGTTAAGGGCCTTAAGGTTGCTCCTAAAGGTGACTGGCTTCTTGCTCTTTAGGGTATTGATATAACATTGACTATGGAACCTTACTTAGATTCCTGGGGCTTGATCATTGGGCTAAGGTCAGATTCTTCTACTCCTTGCATATAGGGAAGAAGAAAACAAAGAGGCCAAAGACTGAAACCCATTGCTGGCAGAGCAAATGGACTCCAAGGAGAAGGAGACCCTAAAGCTTTTTCCATACCCTATGGTTTTTTACTGGATGTTGTAAGAGAAATTATTACTGAGATCCCCTGGATGTGAATGAGGTATTAGTTGAAACTGAGAGGCCTTGTTAAAGATGTTGAGAGACCAAAATGGCTCCTTCTAACCAGATTAGCCAACCAAAACCAATTACAATTTCCTTTGGGGGGGGGTGAAGGCAAGGCAACTTGCCCAAGGTCACTTTAGGGGCAGCTAGGTGCACTGCAGTGAATAGAGCACTGGCTCTGAAGTCAGGAGGACCTGAGTTCAAATCCAGCCTCAGACACTTGACACACTTATTAGCTGTGTGACCTTGGGCAAGTCATTTAACCCCAATTGCCTTGCCTTCCCCTCTCCAAAAAAAAAAAAACAATTACATATAAAGACAATTCTTAACATTCATTTTTTAAAATAAACTTTGAATTCCAAATTTTCATCCTCCCTCCTTCCCTTCCTCCCCTCCCCTTTCCTTCCCTAAAATGGTAAGCAGTTTGATATAGCCTATATACCTCATCATATATTCATGCAGTTGATTTTTTGAACTAAAGTATTTGACTTCACATTCATTGCTATTAAATTTGAACTTCTTAGATTCTTTCTACTATTCCAGTTTATTGAACCTTCTTTAGATTCTGACTCTTGTCATCTAGTATGGTGACTTTCCTTCCCTGTTTGGTGTCACTGGAAATGAGCATGCCATCCCTACCTTAATCTAAGGACATACAGGTACTGAATTTTGGAGAGTCAGAATTCAAACCCAGTTGCTTGGATTTGAAGTCTAGTGTTCTGCCAATGTATAGGAGAACCACATTGCACTACTACTACCATAAGCCTTGTCTCAGGACAAGTTATAATACGTTGAGAGAGGGGCCTGATCCTCTGGGCCCTGAATGCTGCAAGATCTTGAGCTGATTAATACTGTGGTGCCAACAGAAGACAATTTCATATTTTAGCAATTGGTGGATGTTGATAAGTTTGCCAGCTTGGTATCTTGAAATTAAGAAGAGAGATCAAATTGGCCTGATCCAAGGGCTTAATTAAATGTTGGCCAGATATAGTCAGAGATTGACTACTTAATAAATTGGCATACAAATTGAACAAATAGAATTTAACACTCTAAGCAGTTTACTGGGCATTCCACCAAGAGATTCCAGGGCACCTCTTCTAAGGAGGGAGTTACCCTGACTCACTGTTATTATCCCCTTTCCAATGAGGCAGTTTTCTTGGTATGTAGTAATAATGACTGTGCTGGGGTCTAGGAATGGGGAGGGGTGATATGACATGTATAGACATCATTATGCTATAAAGTATGGGGGCAGCTAGGTGGTGACGTGAATAGAGCATCAGCCCTGAAGTCAGGAGGACTTTAGACACTTAACACGTACTGGCTGTGTGACCTTGGGCAAGTCACTTAACCCCAACTGCCCTGCCTTCCCCCCTCCAAAAAAGGCCAAAAGAAAAATTTAATTTAAAAAAAAATAATAAAGTGTGGAAGGGGATGGGCAAAGGAATAAGCCAGACTGAATGTTCAAGGAAAATTGAAAAGGAAGAAGACACTTCCAACTACAGGGATCAGAGCAGGCTTCCAAGTAGAGGTAGTACCTTAAAGCAGCAAAGAAACAGGAGTTAGTGATGGTATCATTGCTGTTCCAGCTCCAAGATCTCAGGAGAGCAAGTGTTTTAATCACCTCTCTCTTAGTATCTTCAACAACTGGCATAACACAGATGCTGTTTTACTTGGCTTTTTTGTCTCTGATGTCTACCACAGTGCTGGGCACATCAGAAGTATTTAATGAATAATTGTTTGATTGAGCTAGGAAATAATTCGCTGAAGGTCCTATTACAAAATTTACTTCTCAAAGGTTACAGGCTCAAGTGCTGTTCCTGCTCAGGAAAAAGTCTAGCAAAGGAAAACTACTGTTGTCTGCTATTATCATCTTTGGACCAAAGGAACAAGGCCTGAAAATGAGAATGACAATGTTGTATTTGCCCAGAGATTAACCTCCAAATAACTCCTAACCCCTTTAAAATGTCATTTTGCCAAGCTTTACAAAAGCCCTGAGAAAGCTGCTGATTCACAGTGAGACCATGGAGGAGGATGAGAAAAATAAATGAGTTTAAGGAACAGAGCATAAGCCTGCCACAGAGGAATGACATAGCAGTGATGGAGATTTCAGTTACCCAGACATTAATCAATTAATCACCATTTACTAAGCCCCTTATATGGGACAAGCATTGCGCAAGGTGCTGGAATTCTCTTTCTATGTTACATTTTGAAACATGAAATCATCATATTATTCCCATGCATAGATAAACAAACCAACAAGGGAAAATTACATATCAGATCTGATTTTAACTAATGGGGAGAAACTGGTTACTACAGTGAAAATAATAATTAGAGATAAGTGACCAGCTCCTCCTAGAGCTTTTGATAGAGGAAATGAAAATCCTAAGTCCAATATGACACTCCCTCCCTGAGGCCAGCAGCACCTGAGCCCAGGGTAAGCCTTCCCAGAAGCCTGTGCCTGCAGGAGCCTAGCAAATTTTCAGGCATTCCAGGTAGGTCCAATGAGCCAAGCAGTGCCTAAACCCAGCCCAGCAGAGACCAGGCCTTCCCCCAAAGAACATGACCAGCCAGAAAGAGCAGCCTTGGGGCTTTCAGGTCAAAGTATATTCAATGAGACACCAAGAATAGTTGGGAAAGGCCTAGGAGAAATCCAGCCTGAGGAATTTGTGAAGCCTATGATTTTCAGGGAAACTAGCAAAGGAGCAGCCCCTGAGGGCAGCAGCAGGTGGAAAGGAGCCCAGGCAAAGCTTAGAACAGAGAGAAGTACTGGAGTAGTGTGATAAGAGGGACCCAGGTAGGCAGAAACCAGCACTGGAAGAGCCCCAGAGTCGCTGGAAGGAGGGGTCTAGTCTGGGCTACAATGTACACACCCTTCAGTTTCAGGGCTTAACACAAACACAAGACCCCCAATCTAAATTCTGAGGTGCATAAGAGGAATAAATCAAGGAAAACTCCAAATTCCATGAGGAAACACATTGGTTTGAGAGACCCCCAGAAGGTAAGCCATGAAATGGTTACTGATCCTAAAATAACTCCATGAAAAGCCTCAAGAAAAAAAAAATGTCCTGGTAAAAGGGATTATAGGACTATCTGGAAGAAATGAAACAAGATACAATTGAAAAGTGAAGGAGAAAAGAATGGAAAGGAAAACTGACATCTTGAAATTGACTGTAGAAAACATTCAGTAGAACTGAATGCACTGAAAATTAAAATGAGCCAGACATAAAGAACAATGATTCGATAAAACAACAAGAATTATTGAAACAAAAGCAAAGTATTAGGGAAAAAACAGGAAAATATATAATATGAAAAACAAGTGACCTGGAAAACAGGTCAAGAAAAATTAATAAGGGGTGGCTAGGTGGTGCAGTGAATAGAGCACTGGCCCTGGAGTCAGGAGAACTTGAGTTCAAATCTGACCTCAGACACTTAACACTTATTAGCCACGTGACCTTGGGCAAGTCACAACTCCAATTGCCCCTCCAAAAAGCAAAAAAAAAAGGGAAAATTGATAAACTGTCTGAAAACTGTGATCAGAAAAAAAAGTCTGGCTACCATACATGGGAGAATTAAATTTGAAGTTGACCTTCAGGTATCATTACTCATCAGTCTGAAAGGGTCCATGAAGAGGGAGTAAGTAAGTAAGCAGGAGTCCAGAGATTAAGCAAAGAGATCTTTATTTTGCTATCCAGGTAGATATACATTTAGAGCATCTATTCTGAGTATAGGGTAAAATATTATTTTTATACACAGCTTTTTGGCAGCATTCTGCAGCATTAGCAAGACAAATCTAAACCAATCAGAGTAAAGGTCAGTTTTAATATCAACTGGATATCAGGAAGGGTTAGACTCAGTTTATCTTGAAGAAATATTTCTGAGGGAAGGGGACATGTGCATTTTTCAGCCTATGGAATATAGAATAATAAGAATCATCTGCACAGCTGGAGTCTACAATCTTGTATTTTCTCACACTTCTTCCTTTCTTTTTCTTTAAAGCAATTGGTGTTAAGTAACTTGCTCAAGGTTACACAGCTAGTCATTATTTATGTGTGGGTGCTCATTTTGTGAGGCCGGATTCGATCCTGGGTCATCCTAACTCCGACGCTGGCCGCCCCCTCACACTTATTTCAAGAAAGTATAAATTAAAACTTCCCAGAATTCTTAGCACCAGATGACAAAGTAAAAAATAGAAAGAATTCGCCATCCACATCCAGAAAAAAAAATGAAAACTTCCAAGAGTATTATAGCCAAAATCCAGAGATTCCATGTAAAAGAAAAAATGTAACCTAAACTATTAACAAGAAGGTTTTCAAATACCAAGGGGCCACAATAAGGTTCACATTAGACTTAGCAGTTACCATTATAAAGGACAGGAGAGCTTGAAATATGTCCCAAATGGCAGGAGATAAAGATATCAGATAGTAATTAGAAAGCAAGGATAACCTACCTAGCAAAATTAAATATAATTATACAGGAGGGAAATGGACTTTTAATAGGAAAAAATATTCCAAGTATTCCTGCTGTAAAGGCCATAAACAAGTAGACATTTAGAAATGGAAATACAGGTCCAAAGAGAAATAAAGAAAGGTATATTTGTTTACTTGAAAGGGAGATAAATTGTTTACATATTAATAGTGGGACAATAAACAAATGTCCACTCAGAACTCTAATATCTTTAAGGGTCATAGATAAAGGTTAAAACAACAAAGAATTTATGAGTGACTGTCCTGTTTTAGCAGTTTTAGGAGAAGACAAAAATGAGAGGGACAGGGATGATAATGGGGAAGGAAACAGAAAGAATGGGAGGGAAATCAATATTACAAAATAGTGGTGCATAGAATGAAGAGTATATAGTCGTGGAAGAAAGAATGGTGGGGGCATCCTACAAACTTTAATATAGTGATGTGCTGGTAAATGTTTAACAACTGGCTTTTGGGATCTGAATCATTAGCATGTTCTCCATCACTTTATTAAGCCTAGACACTCAATAAAATAATAATATATCAAAACCTCATCTGTAACATTTGTTGTTTTCCAAGGTAGTGTTCGTACTAAAAATTCAATAACAGGCTCATAAGTCAATGTGAGTTGGCTCCAGAGTATTCCTACTTTCACCTGAATCAGATAAAGGAAGATTGAACACAAATCCCCCCCCAAAACACATACATACAAACAGATTTCAGTACAGAAATAGATTAAACTCATGAGAGGACAAAGACAAAGGAGGAGTAGAGAAGGCACTAAGAAAAAGGACAGAATACATAATGGAATAGTCATAAGCAAAATAAACTAGGATGTTGGAGGGAAGAATGTAAAAGAAAGATTAAAAGGAACAGAAGAAAGTGTAAAAACCTGGATCAGGAATGGGATAAGGGCAAGAGAAGAGCTGCAACAGAGTAGAAGCAGGTAATTTCATTTATAAGATCACAAGTGTAAATGTAACTCCCTCTTTTCTAACACCTTATCTATAAAACTGGAGGTGAAAGAAAAGAGAGGAAAAAGTACAAGAGGAGAGAATGGAGGGAAATACACAGTTCACAATCATAACTATGAATGTAAACACAATGAACTCACCTACAAAATGGAGGATAGCAGAGTATTTTAGAAAGCAGAATCCCATAATATGTTAATTAAAAGGAACAATCAACATAGATTTAAAATAAGGGGCTAGAGCAAAATCTATTGTGCTTGATATGAACCAAACAATAAACAATAAAAAAGTTAAGAATCTGACTAGTACATTAGAAAAATTAGAAATGACAGCTCTCTGGTGATTACTAAATAAGAATAGAAAGAAGATTAGATAGATAGATAGATAGGTAGATAGATAGATAGATAGATAGATAGGTAGATAGATAGATAGATAGATAGATGTGTATATATGTATATGTGTATATATACACAAATATATATGCATACATACATATATACATACATATAACATATACACATGTATTTCCCAGCTGTATGTGACACCTTAACAAAAGTTGACCATATGTGGGGCATAAAGACCTTACCAAAACATAGAAAAGCAGAAATGTTAAACACATTATAAGATCTGGAATTCCTCTGGCTGAGGAACCCTGTACCTACCCCAAAACCATGGGATCTTCTTTTTATACCAAAGGAAGAGACCATGGAGGTCGCAATTGATTATAGGTAGTTGTTCAATCAATCATTATGAATACTTACAAACAGGGGCAACCATCAGTCTGGAGCAGCAGCCAGACATTTTTGTGGATCCCTGCTCAAGAACCCCCAAATCTCAATGGTAATTACAGAAAATAGACAAAGAAAGGAGCTATTGATTGTGTATATTTGGGTTTTTCTGCTTAATAGTGAGCTTGGGAATTAAACCAATATTATGCCCAAACATAAGTTTGTGTATTGCTCATGTGCTGGTCACAATAATCTTGTTCTGGCTTTCATAGGTCACAGTAACTGAAATTTTGACTCAGTGTCTAAGTTATGATTTAGTATCTAAGTTACAATTTGTAAACAAGTCTCCATGTTCCGGCTCCTATCTTTCACAGAGTTTTAATTTTTATAACTTTTCACTTATTACTGTATTTTAGGGCTTTTCCCCAATGCTATTTTCGGGTGGGGCTAGGGGAAAGATGGGAAGAAAATTTGTAACTCGGGAGTCAAGATGGCAGAGTAGAAACAGCACTTCCATGGTACTCCAGCCCACACCACTTCAAAATTATGTAAAAGGAGGACTCTGAACAACCTCTGGAGCTCCAGCACCCATAGAACTACACAGAGAAGCTAACCTCCTGCTGAGGACAGCCCAGCAGCCCTGCAGGGAGTAGCCAGCACAGCGCTCTAGGAGATGAGCCCAAGCCCACATGAATCAGAGGTTTTAGCCCCAGGGTGGCCTGGCCAGCAGCCGGCTGGAGGAACCCCAGAACACCAGCAACTGTGGTTTTCCAGAATTTCCAACACAAAATGAGAGGTTAGTGCCGCATGGACTTTGGGACCAGTATTTGGGAATGCATCAGCTTCTTCCCCTGGGTGCTAGAAGCGGCTGAGGAGTGGCAGCACAGAAGCCATTTTGCAGCTTCAGTTGCAGCTTCAGCTCCTGGCCTGCGAACTGTAGGGTGATCCGGAAATCAGTCTGGGGGGGTAATCACTCTTATTTTACCCTTTTGGAATCTGGATTGCAGTCTGGGGTGGAGGTCTTGGAGTGTGTGACCAGCTTGCCAGAGCATGTGGAGGCTTCAGAGAGGCCACCCAACTAATAACTCAGGCAGTTGAGAAGACTCCAACGTTTGGGACAAAAGCTCCCCTGTCTGGGGGCAGAGTCCTACTGTGGCAATAAGCCCAAAAGTCAAGTAATTAAGTGGCAATATGCCTAGGCAAAGGAAACAAAATAAACAGAAAAATTCAACATTAGACTCCTATTTTGGGGGCAAAGAGGATTGAAGCATGGAACAGGAGGAGGACTGTGAGGTCAGAAATCCTGCACCAAAAGCCCCAAATGAAAATAGGAGCACGTTGTAGGCTATGGAGGACCTTAAGAAGGATTTTAAAAACCAAATAAGAGAAGTAGAGAAAAAATTGGGAAGAGAAATGAGAAGGATGCAGGAAAACTATGAAATGAGAGTCAACAGCCTGACTGAGGAAAATAACACCGTAAAAAATAGATTAACCCAAATGGCAAAAGAGGCTCAAAAAGGCAATGAGGAGAAGAATGCCTTAAAAAGCTGACTTTGCCGAATGGAAAAAGAATCTCAAAAGCTCACTGAGGAGATTCATTCCTTCAGAATTAGACTGAAGTAAATGGAAGCTAGTGACTTTATAAGAAAATTTGTAACTCAAAATCTTGTGGAAATGAATGTTGAAAATAAAAATAAAAAAGCACAAGATATAAATGAAGTCCCAAAACCAAAAACTCTGGGACTAGATAAATCTGCAGGTGAATTTTCTCAGACATTCCAAAAACAGTCATTCCAATATTCTTTAAAACATTTGCAATAAAAAGAAAAGGAAACACATTGTTAATGTTCTTATAATACAAGTACAGTTTTGATACCTAAACCTGGGAGAAACAAAACAGAGAAGGAAAATTTCAGACTAATGTTCCTAATTGACATTGATGCAAACATTTTAAATAAATATTTTCAAGTTCAAGATTCACAGAATCACAGCTACCCCAACTGGGAAACAAACAATTATCCCAGCCCCCATACTTTCCTTTTACACAGCAGATCCCATCCTCATCGCCATTTTGTAGCAGCAAGCACCCCAACACCCCCAGGGTGGCTACCAACACAGGTTCTTAGATCTGCTTTTCTAAAGGAAAGCAACTCAAAATCGGTTAACAAGCTTACTTTAATCAAACAAACATATATAATTTCCTAGTTCAGGGGAAAAGGTCAGCACCCCAAACTTCAGAGTATACAGACAGTAGTTTCAAAACAGAGAAACAGACAGATCAAGCAGACAGGTTTCCAAACTGCCCAAACATTACATACATTAATACCAAATCACAGTTACCGGAGAGGGAAGCATCAATATCTGGGTTTTCAAAGCCGGGGAGCTCTCAACAGCTGCCCAGAGTCTCATGTGGTCAAATCACACAACACTTCTCAAAGTGAGCCCCAAAGCAAAGCCTCCCATCAGGGTTTATATAGCCTTCTCCTGGCTCAGATAACGTAACAACCTTCTTGACCCACTGCCCAATCACAAAGGTGTGGGAGTTCCTGAAAAAAAAGCCTCCCACCAAAGGCTTACAGGTACACTTAACCTAGGGGCAGGGAAGATCTTTAATTCTGCATTTCCATTACTTTTGGACAGAGAAATTTCATTCAAAATAACCACAAAAGCTACAAAAAATTTGGGAACATATCTATCAAGATTCACCCAAGGACTATATGTATTCAGCTATAAAACACTCTTCACAGAAATAAAGACAGACCTAGGCAACTGGAGAAATATTGATTGCATATGAGTAAGTTAAACAAATATAATAAAAACCTAAACTTATTTACTTATCTAGTGATATACCAGTGAAACTCCCAAAAGGATGTTTTATGGAATTAGAAAAATAATAATGAAATTTATTTGGAGGAACGTGGTCAAGAATCTCAAAGGTAATAATGAAAAAAGTGAAAATAAAGGGGAGATCTATCAATACCAGAACTAAAACTGCACAACAAAACAGTAATCATTAAAATAATTTGTTACTGGTTAAGAAAAAAAAAGATCATTCATTGGAACTTATTAGGTATACAAAATACAGAAGTAAAAAAATACAATAGCATATCATGCTAAACTCTGTTAGTAGAGGAAGGACTCATTTGACAAAAACTGCAAGAAAAACTGGACAGAAGTCTGGCAGACATTACAGATAAGTCAGCACCTCATACCATACATCATGATAAACTCCAAATGACATAGACATTAATATAATAAACCAATTAGAGGGACAAGGAAGAAATTACCTCTTGCAAAGGGTTCATCACTAAATGAATGATAGAGAGAATAACAAAATAAAGTGGACAATTTTGATTTTATAAAATTTAAAAGATTATGTACAAATAAATATAATGTAGGGGAGGAGCCAAGATGGTGGAAAGGAAGCAATAACCTCGCTGAGCTCCTCGGTCACTAAGTCTCAAAGGGTGAATCTGAGCAGATTCCGGAGTGACGGAGCCCACTGGAAGACAGAGCGTGGCACAGTCCAGCCCAGGAGGTTGCCCAGTGTGTCCAGATAGGATGAGCACAGAGCGTGCGGGGTCTGCACAGCTCAGACCTAAGAGCAGACAAGCAGACTACACCAGAGAGAGAAAAAGCCCCAGCCTGCAGACTTACCAAGGACGAGTATCAGTCATTTCGCCTTTGTCTCATGAGGGGACGGGAGGGGTCATTGGAGCCAGGTAGGAGAGTCGGGCCCCCAGGGGAGAGAGCGGCTTCTCCAGCTGCATTCAGCCCCCAGCCTGGAAAGTTAGAGACTGCCTACCTGTATAATACAGGGGCTGGAATGGCAAAGTAAATTCTAGCTGCTCTGATCCTCCCATCCCTAGGAGATGGTCATTTAATGAAATAAGAGACTTCCAGACTTTCCTGATGAAAAAGCCAGAGCTCAATGGAAAATTTGATCTCCAATTATAAGACTCAAGAAAGACATAAAAAGATAAACAAGAGAAACACAGACTCACACATGCATAAGTGCACACACCCACACCCACAAACACATGCTCATTACTTGGGATGCAACAAGAGCAAAATTTTCACATCCCTATATGTGGAGCTGATAACTGTTAATATTCGAAATCTTTATGATTATCATGACCTTCAAAAGGGTTATACTTAGACAGAGGGTGTGGGTATGAATGCACTAAACTGAAGTCTAAAAAAAAAACTATTAAGGGGATCAAAGGGACTGTAATGGGAAAAAGGAAAGGATGAGATAGGAAAAGGTAAAATATGCCATCTGAAGAGGCATTAAAACACACTATAGAAGAGGGGAAAGAAAGAGGGAGAGGAACATCATTTAAACACTATTCTCACTGGTTCTGGTTCAAAGAGGGATCAACTTAATCAGTGAAGTTTAAGATTCTAATGTGAATAGACACATAAATTCATTAAATAGAGGAAAAGGAGGGAAGGAGAGGAGCACTGTTTGAAATTTACTCTCATTGGTTTGGAATCAAATGGGGAGTAATTTACTCTGATAAGTATAAAAACTTATTGTGTCCTATAGATAGTGGAAGGGTAAGGGGGGGGTGAAAAGGAGGAGACTAAAGGGGGGGATTAGAAGGGAGGGAAACAGTAGTAAGGGGAGAGGGTAGGTTAAGAAAGGGGATCACTGGGTGGGAACACTGAGGGAGGAGGCGGTCAAAAGGTAAAACTTCAAGGACAGGAAGGGAGAAGGAAGAAACAAAAACATAAACAGTGGAGGGAATAGGATGGAGGGGAAGAGACAGATAGTCGTCATTACTGTGAATGTGAATGGGATGAACTCTCCCATAAAACAGAGGTGGATAACAGAATGGATTAAAAACCATAATCCTACAATATGCTGTCTACAAGAAACACATTTGAAATAAAGGGATACCCACAGGGTAAAGGTAAAAGGTTGGAGTAAAATTTATTATGCCTCAGCTAAAGTAAAAAAAGCAGGGGTAGCAATACTTATCTCAGATAAAGCAAAAGCAAAAATAGATCTAATTAAAAGAGATAAGGAAGGAAACTATATCCTACTAAAAGGCACCATTGAGAATGAAGCAATATCACTACTTAATATATATGCACCAAGTGGTATAGCAGCCAAATTCCTAGAGGAGAAGTTAAAGGAATTAGAGGAAGAAATAGATAGCAAAACTATACTAGTGGGGGACCTTAATCTCCCCCTCTCTGAACTCGTTAAATCTAAGCTCAAAATAAACGAGAAAGAAGTTAAGGAGATGAATAGAATCTTAGAGAGACTAGATATGATGGATCTCTGGAGAAAACTGAATGGGGATAAAAAGGAATTTACTTTCTTTTCAGCAGTGCATGGTACAGACTCAAAAATAGACCATGTACTAGGGCATAAAAACCTCACAATCCAGTGCAGAAAGGCAAAAGTATTAAATGCATCATTCTCAGATCATGATGCAATAAAAATTATATGCAATAAAGGGCCATGGAAAGATAGACTAGAAACTAATTGGAAATTAAAAAATTTAATCCTAAATAATTGGTGGGTCAAAAAAGAAATTATAGAAATAATCAATAATTTCATTCAAGATAATGATAATAATGAGACAACATACCAAAATTTGTGGGATGCACTAAAGGCAGTTCTCAGGGGAAGTTTTATATCCCTGAGTGCATACTTGATTAAAGCAGAGAGAAGGAAGGTCAATGAATTTGCAATGAGCTTTGTTTTTCTTTTCTTCTCAGTGGATGGGCAAGGGAGAGGAGAGAATTTGGGACTGAAGACAAAATAAAATTGAATTTTAAGAAAGAGCATTTCTTTTCCCACAGGAGGCTGGAGATCAGAGAAAAGATGTATAAGTACAATGGTAAGGCACCCACATCTCCACTTCACAGTCCCAGAAGAGGCTAGAGATCAGGCTGGAAGCAGGCACCATGGGAAGGAAGCTGTACAACCTCTCTGCAGCCTACAAGAAATCTGTGCAGCAAGATGGAAGGCAGGTAGTCACATGATGCTTCCTTATTCCTACTGGAAGTTAGAGATCAGGCAGTATAAAGGTACTGCAAAATTGAAAGCATTCTGCCTGTCTTCCCTTTAGCTGCATTGATTTTGTTCAAATAAAAACTTTTTCATTTTATGTAATCAGGTTATGTAACCCTGTTGGGTTATTAACTTTTCTTCTGTCTAATATGTAAAAAATAATTGCTTCCTTTTCCACTAATTTGGTTCTGATGTCATGCTTTTGTTTTTATTTTATTTTTTAGGTTTTTAAACAAATGCTTTATTAACTTCTGTTTTACATCATTCATTTCCACCAGATTTTGAGTTACAATTTTTCCCCATTTTTCCCCTACCCACCACCCTAGAATAGCAGTCCCATAAGATATCCCCTCATCCAATCTGCTCTCTCCCATATCTTCTCCCATACCCCCTTCGGCTTTGCCATTAGAGCAAGGTGAATCTCTGAGCCCCAATGCCTGCACATTTTATCTCCCAATTACATGCAAAATAATATTAATAATAGTATTTGTATATATTTGAAATATTTAATTTTAAAACCTCAAATTTCAGATTCATTCCCTTCCTCCCTTGTCACCCATTCCCTCTGAGAAGATAAGCAATTCAGTACGTGTTGCACATGTATAGCTATGCAAAACATTACCAAAGTAGATATATTATAAAATGCTGCTTATAATTCCCTCCCACCCATCCCACCCGCCACCTGGTCCATTTCCTACTTTGCTCCTGTCCCTCTACAAAAGTGGGTACTTCCAACCTCCCATGTCCCCAGAATGCCCTCCCCTCCATCATCCCCCCTCTCATCCCCCTTCCCCTTACTCTGCAACAGGGTGAGACATCCCATTTGGTATGTATGTCATTATCTCCCTGAGCCAAATTCAATGAGAATATGGTTTTACCTTTTTGCCTTCCTGTTCTACCCCTCCCCTGCAGCCACTTCCCCTTGCTTATCCATATGAGATAGCTTACCCTACCCTGTCTCTCCCCATCTCCTCTTGCCATGTTCCTCTCTCACCTCATAATTTCACCCCTTAAGTATCATCCCTTCTCAACAAATTCAACCTATGCCTTCTATCCATGTATAACTGTAAACATATATACACACATTCACATATGTATTCATATGCCCATATAACCTTCTTCCATTATTTTCATACTGAGAAAGGTTTCATCAGACACAGTTATTGTTTTTCCATGTAGGAATGTTAATAGTTCAATTTTGATAAGTTCCTTTTGATTTCTTTTCCCTGATTACCTTCTCAAGCATCTCTTGCTTCTTGTGTCTGGATGTCAAATTTTCTACTCAACTCTGGTTTTTTTCCTCAAGAATGCTTGAAAGTCCTCTATTCCACTGAATGACCATATTTTCCCCTGAAACAAGATACTCAGTTTTGCTGGGTAGGTGACCCTTGGCTTCAATCTCAGCTCTTTTGCCCTCTAGAATATCATATTCCATGCCCTTCACTCCCTCAGTGTAGAAGCTGCCAGGTCCTGGGCTATTCTGATTGTGTTTCCACAGTATTGAAATTGTTTATTCCTGGCTGCTTGTAGTATTTTCTTCTTGATCTGGGAATTCTGGAACCTACCTATAATATTCCTGGGAGTTTTCTTTTTGAGATCTTTTTCAGGAGGTGATCTGTGGATTCTTTCAACCTCTATTTCACCCTCTGGTTCTAAAACATCAGGGCAATTTTCCTTGAGAATTTCTTGAAAGGCATTTCTAGATTTTTTCTTTGATCATGGCTTTCAGGTAGTCCAATAATTTTTAAATTATCTCTCCTGGATCAATTTTCCAGGTCAGTAGTTTTCCCAATGAGATATTTCACATTGCCTTCTATTCTTTCATTTGTTTGGATCTGTTTAACAGCATCTTGATTTCTCTTTTTTTTTTGGAGGGCAATTGGGGTTAAGTAACTTGCCCAAGGTCACATGGCTAGGTTTTTGTTTGTGTGTGCATTAAGTGTCTGAGGCCGGATCCGAACTCAGGTCCTTCTGACTCCAGGGCCAGCGCTCTACTCACTGCGCCACTTAGCCGCCCCATCTTGATTTCTCATAAAGTCATTAGATTCCATTTGCTCCAGTCTAACTCTGAAGGAATGATTCTCCTCAGTGGGCTTTTGAGATTCTTTTTCCATCTGACAAATATGGCTTTTTAAGGCATTCTTCTCCTCATTGCCCTTTTGGGCCTCCTTTGCCATTTGAGTTAGTCTATTTTTTAAGGTGTTATTTTCCTCAGTCAGGCTGTTGACCCTCATGTCATACTTTTCCTGCATCCTTGTCATTTCTCTTCCCAATTTTTCCTCCACTTCTCTTATTTGATTTTTAAGGTCCTCTATGTAACCCACTCATATTTTCCTTTGGGGTTTTTGGAGCAGGATTTCTGACCTCACATTCCTCCTCCTGTTCCATGCTTCTTTGCCCCCAAAATAGGAGTCTAATGTTGCATTTTTCTCTTTATTTTGTTTCCTTTGCCTCAGCATGTTGCCACTTAATTACTTGACTTTTGGGCTTTTTGCCACAGTAGGCCTCTGCCTCCAGACAGGGGAGCTTCTGTCCAGATTGTTGGAGTCTTCACAACTTCCGGTACTGGCAAGTTGGATGCCCACCCCAGACCTCCCCCCCAGATCACAATCCAGATCCAAACAGGTTAAAGCAAGAGTGATTAACCCCCCAAGACTGATTGCTGGATCTCCCTACAGTTTGCAGGCCAGGGGCTGGAGCTGCCATTGAAACTGCAAAATGGTGTCTCTTGTAATCAGCTTCTAGCCCCCAGGGGAGGAAGCCAACGTGTTCCCCAAATACTGGTCCCAAAGTCCATAGGGCACTAACCTCTCACTTTGTCCTAGGCATGTCTGTGTTGATAATTCTGGAATCGCCACAGCTGTTGGTGTTCTGGGGTCCCTCCAGCCAGCTTCCGGCCCAGCTGCCCAAGGGCTAAAACCGAGGCTCAAGAGGGCCTGAACTCAACTCCCAGCACGCTGCACTGTCGGTTCCCAGAGTGCTTCGCTGGCCGCTCCATGCAGGGCTGCTGGGCTGTCCTCAGCGGGAGGTTAACTTCTCTGTGTGGTTCTGTGGGTGCTTGGGGTCCAGAAGTTCTTCAGAGTCCCATTTTACATGGTTTGGAAGTGGTCTGGGGGGAGAGCACCTTGGAAATGCTGTTCCTACTCCACCATCTTGGCTCCTGATGT
The DNA here is from genome assembly GCA_011680675.1 of Gymnobelideus leadbeateri. Classification (NCBI taxonomy): domain Eukaryota; kingdom Metazoa; phylum Chordata; class Mammalia; order Diprotodontia; family Petauridae; genus Gymnobelideus; species Gymnobelideus leadbeateri. The sequence goes on from WOXC01011889.1 coordinate 178,277, forward strand.
CATGTTTTATTCAAAGTCATTCATCTGTTTGGAACTTATCTTGCTGTAAGGCATGAAGTATTAGTCTATACCTTGATTCTGCCAGACTATGTTCCAGTTTTCATGAGTCAAAAGTAAGCAGACTTGGGTGGTTAGGTGGTACAGTGAATAGAGCACTGGCACTGGCCTCAGACACTTAACACAAAAACTAGCTGTGTGACTTTAGGCAATTCACTTAACCCCAATTGCCCTCCAAAAAGAAAAAAAAAGAGAAAGAAAAAAAGTAAGCAGACTTGAGTCTAGTAGCCGGGGCCTTTGGATATATGGGACCCTAGGCTGCTATTATACTTACTTTTTCATATTTTATATCAAATCTATTCCACTGATTGACCTCTCTATCAGCAAAGATTACTGCTCCAATAGTTTAGTTTGAGAACTGCTAAGCTCTCTTCCTGTCCACTTAAAAATTATTTCTCTTGAAAATCTTGACCTTTTCTGCCCCTCCAGATGAATTTCATTATTATCTTTTAAATTTTATTTTTAAAAAATCCTTTGGAGGGGGCGGGGGCTAGGTGGCGCAGTGAGTAGAGCATCGGCCCTGGAGTCAGAAGGACCTGAGTTCGGATCTGACCTCAGACACTTAACACACACAAACAAAAACCTAGCTGTGTAACCATGGGGAAGTTACTTAACCCCAATTGCCCTCCAAAAGGCAAAAAAAAATCCTTTGGTAGTTTAACTGATGTGACACTGAATAAGTAAATTAATTTTGGCATTGCTTTCATTTTTATTATATTCTATCAGCCTACTTCATGAGTAATGAATATTTTTACAATTATTTAGGTCTGTATGAGTAAAAGCAGGAACTTGCTTAGGCTCCCACTCCAATCACCTACAAAACCAGTAAAAAAAATTACTCTAAACAAATTTTGGAGCTACAGAACCCACAAAGTGACAGAGAGAAACAAATCTCCCACTGAAGGATTCCTAGAAGGCCAATAGGAAGGGTGTATCACATTGAGCTGGGAGTAGAGCACAGTCCCATGAAAGCCATGCAGGCCCAGACCAGTGGCACAGACCTGATAGAGCAGACTTCAGGAGAGTGAAACACCAGCAACTGTGGCAGTTTCCAGACTTCTCAACCCATAAACGCCAAAGAGAAAGTAAAAGGTCAGTAGGGAACTCTATTGGAATTAGGTGAGAGAAGAGTATGGTCCAGTCCCTAACCCTGGGGTGGCAGAGATGGTGATGGCTGCAGCTGGTGCAACGGAGGCTGCCTCCTGAGCTCCAGGCCTTCAGATCACAGGGGGACGAAGTGACCATTTAAAGGGTAATTGTTCTGGCTTTGACCTGCTTGGATCTGGGTCACAGTCTTGGGTGGAAGTCCTGGGGTGAGGAAACCTAGAATGCCAGAGCTTATGGTGGCTGTAGAGAGGGTGTTCTCCTCATAGCTCTGATGACAGCTCCAACAATAGCTGCGCAAAACCCCAGAAATTTAGGAATCAGTACTCTCCACTCTGGAAGCAGAGTTCTACTGTGGCAAAGAGCTCAAAAGTCAAATTGGCAAGTTGAGCAAACAGAGCAAACAAAATCAGACCATAGAATCCTTTTGGGGGGACAAAAAGGATCAAAATATAGAACCAGAAGAAGACAAAAAAGTTAAAACTCCTGCATCAAAAGCCTCCAAGAAAAATATGAACTGGTCACAGGTCATAGAGGATCTCAAGAAGAATTTTGAAAATCAAGTAAGACAAGTGGAGGAAAAATTGGGAAGAGAAATGAGAATGATGCAAGAAAAGCATGAAAAGGGAGTCAACAGCCTTCTAAAGGAAAGCCAAAAGTACACTGAAGAAAATAACACCTTAAAAAATAGACTAGGGGGGCGGAGCCAAGATGGTGGAGTAGAAACAGCTCCTCCAAGACACTCTGCCCCCAGATTCCCCCAAAATATGTAAAAGGGGACTCTGAACAATTTCTGGAGCCCCAGCACCCACAGAACGACACAGAAAAGCTAACCTCCTGCTGAGGACAGCCCAGCAGCCCTGCAGGAAGGACCAGCGCAGCGGTTTGGGACCTGGCAGCACCCAGTGTGCAGAGCGCAGGAGCCGAGCCAGGCCCAGGTCCGTGTGAGCCGAGGTTTTAGCCCCAGGGCAGCAGGGCCAGCAACTGGCTGGAGGAACCCCAGAACAACAGCAGCTGTGGCAACTCCAGAATTATCAACATAGACATGCCTAGGACAAAGTAAGAGGTTAGTGTCCTATGGACTTTGGGACCGGTATTTAAGGAATGCGTCGGCTCCCTCCCCTGGGGGCTAGAAGCCTCTGAGGAGACACGCCATTTTGTAGTTTTCAGAGGCAGCTCCAGCTCCCAACCTGCAAATCGTAGGGAGATCCAGTGATCAGTCTTGGGGGGTAATCACTCTTGCTTTAACCTCCCTGGATCTGGATTGTGATCTAGGGTGGAAGTTGTGGCTGGGTTTACAGCTTGCCAGAAACGGAAGTTGCCCCACACACATTCGGGACGAAAATTCCTCTATCTGGCCTTAAAGCCATAGTGTGGCAACAAGCCCAAAAGTCAAGTAATTAAGTGGCAACATGCCAAGGCAAAGGAAACAGAAAAATGCAACCCTAGACTCCTATTTTGGGGGCATAGAGCAGGAAAAGGACTGTGAGGTCAGAAGTCCTGCTCCAAAAGCCCAGGGGAAAACATGAGTGGGTTGCAGGCCATAGAGGACCTTAAGAAGGACTTTAAAAATCAAATAAGAGAAGTGGAGGAAAAATTGGAAAGAGAAATGAGAAGGATGCAGGAAAAGTATGAAATGAGGGTCAACAGCCTGACTGAGGAAAACAACACCTTAAAAAATAGACTAACTCAAGTGGCAAAGGAGGCCCAAAAGGGCAATGAGGACAAGAATGCCTTAAAAAGTCGAATTTGCCAGATGGAAAAAGAATCTCAAAAGTTCACTGAGGAGATTCATTCCTTCAGAGTTAGACTGGAGCAAATGGAAGCTAGTGACTTTATGAGAAATCAAGATGCTGTTAAGCAGATCCAAACAAACGAAAGATTAGAAGGCAATGAAATATCTCATGGGAAAAACCACTGACCTGGAAAATAGATCCAGGAGAGACAATTTAAAAATTATTGGACTACCTGAAAGCCATGATCAAAGAAAGAACCTAGAAATCACCCTTCAAGAAATTCTCAAGGAAAACTGCCCTGATGTTCTAGATCCAGAGGGCAAAATAGAGGTTGAAAGAATCCACAGATCACCTCCTGAAAAATATCCCAAAAAGAAAACTCCCAGAATATTATAGCCAGGTTCCAGAATCCCCAGATCAAGGAGAAAATACTCCAAGCAGCCAGGAAGAAACAATTTCAATATTGTGGAAACACAATCAGAATAGCCCAGGACCTGGCAGCTTCTACACTGAGGGATTGAAGAGCATGGAATATGATATTCCAGAGGGCAAAAGAGCTGGGATTGAAGCCAAGGGTCACCTGCCCAGCAAAACTGAGTATCTTGTTTCAGGGGAAAATATGGTCATTCAGTGGAATAGAGGACTTTCAAGCATTCTTGAGGAAAAAACCAGAGTTGAATAGAAAATTTGACATTCAGACACAAGAAGCAAGAGATGCTTGAGAAAGTAATCAAGGAAAAGAAATCAAAAGGAACTTATCAAAGTTGGACTATTTACAGTCCTACATGGAAAAACAATAACTATGTTTGATGAAACCTTTCTCATTATGAAAATAATTGAAGAAGGGTACATGGCATATGTTCACAGATATACATGGATAGAGGGCACAGGTTGAATTTGATGGGAAGGGATGATTCTTTTATTTTTGAAGGGAAATTGTGGTTGGGTGACTTGCCCGGGGTCAGTGGCTCGGTTTTTGTTTGTGCGTTGGGTGTCTGGGGCTGGATCAGAGCTTGGGTCCTTCTGGCTCCAGGGCTGGCGCTCTGCTCGCTGCACTACCTAGCCGCCCCAAGGAAGGGATGATTCTTAAAGGGTGAAGTCAAGAGGTGAGAGAGGAAAGAGACAAGAAGAGATGGAGAGAGATAGGGTAGGGTAAACTATCTCTTGTAGAAAAGGCAAGGGGAAGTAGTTGCAGGGGAGGGGAAGAACAGGAAGGCAAAAAGGCAAAAGCATATTCTCATTGAAATTGGCTCAAGGAGAGAATCACATACATACTAAATGGAATATCTTACCCTCACTCACTCTCCTGAGTAGGGGAAAGGGGGATGAGAGGGGGGATGATGGAGGGCAGGGCATTCTGGGGGGAGGGGAGGTTGGAAGTACCCACTACCAAAGAGGGACAGGATAAAAGTAGGGACTGGACCAGGTGCGAGGTGAGATGGGTGGGAGGGAAATATGAGCAGTCTCTTACAATATATCTACTATGGTAATGTTTTGCATAGCTATACATGTACAACACATACTGAATTGCTTATCTTCTCAGAGGGAGTGGGTGATGAGGGAGGAAGGGAATGGATCTGAAAATCGAAGTTTTAAAATTAAAGGTTTCATAAGATGTCCAGGCAGTTGAGCTCAGAGATTCACCTTGCCCTAATGGCAAAGTCGAAGGGGTATGGGAGAAGATATGGGAGAGAGCAGATTGGTTGAGGGGATATCTAGTGGGACTGCTATTCTGGGGTGGTGGGTAGGGAAAAAATGGGGGGAAAATGTAACTCATAATCTGGTGGAAATGAATGATGTAAACCAGAAGTTAATAAAGCATCTGTTTAATTAAAAGAAAAAAAACACTAAAAAAATAGACTAACTCAAATATTAAAAGAGGCCCAAAAAGCCAATGAGGAGAACAATGCCTAAAAAAAACAACAGTATTGATCAGATGGAAAAGGAATTTCAAAAACTCACTGAAGAGAATAATTCCTTCAAAATTAGACTGGAGGAAATGGAGGCTAATAACTTTATTATAAATCAAGATACTATAAAACAGATCCAAACAAATGAAAAAAAATAGAAGGCAATGTGAAATATCTCATTGGAAAAACCACTGACCTGGAAAATAGATCCAGGAGAGATAATTTAAAAATTATTGGACTACCTGAAAGCTATGATCAAAAAAAGAGCCTGCACATCATCCTTCAAGAAATTATCGAGGAAAATTACCCTGATATTCTAGAGCCAGAGGGCAAAATAAACATTGAAAGAATTCACTGATTGCCTCTTGGAAAAGATCCCCAAAAGAAAGCTTCTAGGAATATTTTACCCAAATTTCCGAATTCCCAAATATTACAAGCCGTCAGGAAGAAACAACAGGAAAAAGCACAATCAGGATAAAACAAGACCTAGCAGCTTCTATACTGAGGGAATGAATGGCTTGAAATTTGATATTCCAGAGGTCAAAGGAGTTAGGATTAAAACCAAGAATCACCTCCCAGAAAAACTGAGTATAATGCTTCAGGGGAAAATATAGTCATTCAATGAAATAGAGAACTTTCAAGCATTTTTGATGAAAAAAACAGAGCTGAATAGAAAATTTGACTTTCAAATACAAGAAGCAGGCAAAGCATGAGAAGGTAAACAGGAAAAAGAAATCATAAGGACCTTGTTAAAGTTGAGCTATTTACATTCCTACATGGAAAAACAATAATTGTCACTCATGAGACTTTTATCAGTATGAGGATAGTTGAAGGGAATATATATATATATATGTATATATATATATATATATACATATATATATATATATATATATATATATATATGTAGGTATGGGAGGATATGTGTGTGTGTACATGTATACATAGACAGAGGGCACAGGATGAGTTGAATATGAAGGGATGATATCTAAAAATAAAATCAAGATGTGAGAGAGGAATTTGTTGGGAGGAGAAAGGGAGAGATAGATTAGGGTAAATTATCTCATATAAAGGAGGCAAGAGAAAACTGTTACAATGGAGAGAAAGAGCAGGAAGGTGAAAGGGAATGGGTCATTCTTACTCTCATTGAATTTGACTTAACGAGGGAATAATATACACACTCAGTTGGGTATCTTACCCTACAGGAAAGTAAGGGGGAAGGGTTGATAGAGGCAGGATGATAGAAGGGAGGGCAGATTGGGGGGGAGGGTAGTTAGAAGCACACACTTTTTAAAGGGACAGGGTCAAAGGAGAAAATAGAATAAGTGGGAGGCAGGATAAGATGGAGGAAAATATAGTTAGTCTTTCACAATATAACTGTTTTGGAAATGTGTTTGCATAACTAAACATGTACAACCTATATTGAATTGCTTGTCTTCCCAGTGGGGGTGGGTAAGGGGGGAAGAAGGGAAAGAATCTGGAACTCAACGTTTTAAAAAACAAATGTTAAAAACAATTTAATTTTGCATGCAACTGGGAAATAAGATATACAGGCAATGGGGTATAAAAATCCATCTTGCCCTATGAGAAAGTTAGTGGGGGATGGGAGAGGATATAAGAGAGAACAGATTGGGGTAAGGGGTATTCAGTAGGCTTGCTATCTTGGGTCGTGGGTAGGGGAGAGATGGGGAGAAATGTGTAACTCAAAATCTTGTGGAAATGAATGTTGAAAACTAAAAATAAATTTAAATAATTAAAATTTAAAAAATTTAAAAAAATATTTAGGTCTGTCATTTTTTTTCTAGCAAGTATTTTAATTGTATTCATATAATTCCAAATTGCTTTCTAAAATGGTTATAGTAATCCATAGCTCCATCAACAATGCACTTATGTTTCTATATTATTATAACTTCTTCAACATTGACTATTACCATCTTTTGTAATCTTTGCCGACTTGTGCCAAAACCTCAGGGTTGCTTTGATTGGCATTTCTCTTAATATTAGTGATTCAGAGCATTTTTTCATATGGTTAATAGTTTGCAAATCTTTTGAGAACTATTTGTTTATATCATTTCATCATTTATCTTTTGGAGAATAGATTTTGTATATATACATCTTATATATTATATTGCATATCATATGTGTAAAATATATGCATGCATATAAAAGATGTATTTTTGTTTTCAAATTTTCTATAAATCTTGGATACCAATGGGTGCATGATCTAGGTGTAAAGGATGATACTGTAAGCAATTTGGGAAAGCGAGGAATAGTTTACCTGACAGATTTATGGAGAGGGGAAGATTTTAGGACCAAACAAGAATTAGAGAGCATTATAAAATGCAAAATGGATAATTTTGATTACATTAAATTGAAAAGCTTCTGTACAAACAAAGCCAATGTAACCAAGATCAAGAGGGAGGTGGGAAATTGGGAAAGAATTTTTACAACCTATGTCTCTGATAAAGGACTCATTTCTAAAATTTATAGAGAATTGAGCGAAATCTATATGAATACAAGTCATTCCCCAATTGATAAATGGTCAAAGGATATGAACAGGCAGTTTTCAGAGAAGGAAATTAAAGATATCTATAAGCATATGAAGAAATGCTCTAAATCACTATTAATTAGAGAAATGCAAATCAAAACAACTCTGAGATACCACATCCCTCCAGTCAGATTGGCTAAGATGACAAAGCAAGAAAGTGACAAATGCTGGAGAGGATGTGGACAAATTGGAACACTAATACATTGCTGGTGGAGTTGTGAACTTATCCAACCATTCTGGAGAGCAATCTGGAATTATGCCCAAAGGATTATAAATAATTTCATACCCTTTGACCCAACAATACCACTTCTAGGGTTATATCCCAAAAAGATCATAGAAGTGGGAGGAAGACCCATATGTACAAAAATATTTTAGCAGCCCTTATTGTGGTTGCAAAGAATTGGAAACTAAAGGGGTGCCCATCAGTTGGGGAATGGCTAAACAAGTTGTGGTATATGAATGTAATGGAATATTATTGTGCTATAAGAAACGAGGAGGTGACGGATTTCATAATTACCTGGAGAGACTTATACAAACTGATGCTGAGTGAGAAGAGTAGAATCAGAAGAAATTTGTATACAATCGCAGACATACCATATCTGTGATGACCAACTATGACAGACTGGACTCTTTTCAGCAATGCAGTGATATAAGTCGATCCCGAAATACTCAAGAAAGTGAGAAATGCGCCATCCAGAGATATAACTAGAAAGAACTGAGCCTGAATCCTGATGGAAGCAAACTAAATGATCTTGTTCTTTTCATTGTTTGGTTTTATTTCTTCCTTACCATCTTTCATCCCACCTAGTACAATACGCCTTTGTAATTGGAATAATATCTAATATGAATGCATTTGCAGATCCTAAAAAAAAAAAACCAATAGCAACAACAAAGAAAATGCTTGTTGTATCCTCAAAGTGAAATGTCAACTTCATAAGGGCAGTGACTTTTTATATATTTGACTCTATGACCCTATCATCTAACATGATAATGTTCACTTGCACGTAATATATGCTTAATAAATGTTTGTTGCTGAAAAAAAAAAATCTTGGATACCAAACCCTTATCTGAGACATGTGATGCAAAGAGTATTTTTTCTGGTTTCCATTCTTTCACTTCCTTTATTATCCTAAATGCATTAATTTTGTTTGTGCAAATGCTTTTTAGCCTCATGTAATCAAAATCATCAATTTTATCTTCTGCAATGTTTTGTGTCCCTCATTGGGTTAAAACTGCATCTCTTAACTAGAGTTGTGCAAGGCATATAATCTGCTTCTCTACTAATTTTTCTAAAAGTAAGGTTAAGTATCCATTTTGAATTTATTACAGAACATGGTGCAAACTGTTGGTCTAAGCCTGATTTTTGCCAGACTGTTTTCTAGTTTTCCCAGAAATTCATAAATTCAAATAGGGATAGTCTCATCTCCTCTATACCTTTATTTTTTTCTTATTCTACTGCTATTTCAAGCATTTCTAGAATTATATCCAGTAGTGTCAGGGAAAAAGGGACATCCTTGTTTTATTCCTGTATTTACTGTGATAGCTTCTACCCCATTGCATATGAGGCTTGCTTTTGGTTTTAGATACTTTTTATGACCTTATAAAGGTAATTCTGTGCATATTTTGTAAAGATTTTAGTGTGTCAAAGGCTGTTTCTGCAGCTATTGAAATATTCATATGGGGGGGTGGGAGTGGAACCAAGATGGTAGAGAGAAGCCAGGAAGTTGCCTGAGTTCCCCTCAGTTTCCCTTGGAAACAATGTTAAATCAAGCCTCTGAATGGAGGCTTGACAGAATCTCCAAAAAGATGGAGTGAAACAAATTTCCAGCTTAAGATAACTTAGAAGGACTTCAGGAAAGGTCTGTCTCACTTGGGCAAAAGGGGAATGCAACCTAGCACAGACAGTGTTCAGGCAAGCCAGAGGGAGGCTCTTAGCCACAGCATAGATCAACAACCAAGGCCTCTCAGTCCTAGGGTGAGGCATCCAGCTCCAGTGCACAAGGCAAATTGGAACCCCAGCATACCAGGTGTGACTAGGCCAGGGCACCCTGAGCACAGCCGCCAAGCTGCAGACACCTGAGGTCCAAGCATAGAAAGTCATAGATCAGGTCCCTGACCCCCAACATAAAAAACTTCAGATAACACACCATATGTCCCAGGAACAGAGCTTAACTTTAAAAGTCATGAAATAGGGGTGGCTAGGTGGCGCAGTGAGTAGAGTGTCGGGCCTGGAGTCAGAAGGAGCTGAGTTCGGATCTGATCTCAGACACTTAATGCACACAAAAATAAAAACCTAGCCGTGTGACCTTGGGCAAGTTACTTAACCCCAATTGCCCTCCAAAAGGCAAAAAAAAAAAAGTCATGAAATAGACTAGAAAATGAATAAGAAACAGAAGAGAGCCCTGATCATAGAAAACTGCTATGGCAACAGGGAAGATCAAAACACAAAATCAGAAGAGGACAGTGTCAAAATACCTACACATGAAGCCTCAAAGGAGAATATGAATTGGCCTCAAGCCCCAAAATTCCTCCTGGAAGAGCTCAAAAAGGATATTAAAAATCAAATAAGAGAGGCAGAAGACAAACTGGGAGAAGAAATGAAAGTTATGCAAAAGAATAATGAAAAAGAAGTCAGTAGCTTGGAAAAAGAAGGACAAAAAATTACCAAATAGGGGGCTCACTTTGAGAAGTGTTGTGTGATTTGACCAGATGAGACTCTGGGAAGCCGTTGTTGAGAGCCCCCCGGCTTTGAAAACCCAGAAGTTGATGCTTCTCTCTCTGGTAACTGTGATTTGGTATTGATGCATGTAATGTTGGGACAGTTTGGAAGCCTGTCTGTTTGATCTGTAAGTTCTGTAACTCTGAAGTTCGGGGTGCTGACCTTTTCCCTTGAACTAGGTAATGTATGTTTGTTTGATTAAAGTAAGCTTGTTAACCTATTTTGAGTTGCTTTCCTTTTGAAAAGCAAATCTAAGAACCTGTGTTGGCAGTCACCCTGGGGATATTGGGGTGCTTGCTGCTACGAAATGGCGACAATGGATGGGATCTGATGAGTAAAAGGAAAGTATAAGGGCTGGGATAATTGTTTGTTTCCCAGTTGTGGTAGCTGTGATTCTGTGGAGCCATGGAGCAGGAGAGAACGGCCTGCATGCTGACTTCACTGAGCTGAGAGTAGGAATGGTGAGCTGCCTGCATGGAGACCTGTGGAGAAGCCAGGAGCTGCTGTCTTCTGCTGGAGGAGAAGGAACCCAGGAATTTGGAGTTCAGCCACAGGACAAGATAAGGACTGTGTGGCAAAGCAGGGGCACTGAATGTGTTTCCTTGCTGCATCCCACAGTTTGGGACCCAGGGGGAGGATGGACTTGTGACTGGTGGGTGGGGTGAAGTGCCATGGACCCCAAGGACCCCACTTTGGTTTTGTTCCTCAGCCCCCTCTCTGGACTTGAAAGCAGGGGCTGGAGCAGTGTTATGGGAAGGACACCCCCCCTCCTCGCAAGAGAACTTTATGTGATAATGCTTTGTATTTTGTGAATTTATGTGATAATGCTTTGTATTTTGTGTTTAAGGCCCAGTGGCCACTTTGGTAACTTTAGATGTACCTTGAAAATATGACTTAAGAAATGGTTACTGGCTAATTGAAATGTAAATTGTCTATGCTATGGGCATACTTAGTAAGACTTTACTGAATAAGTGACTAATTGTACTTTGAGATATTGTTACAGATAAGAGACTAATTGAGTTTATCAAGACTTTGCCCCATGAGTGGAAGACTTGTACTTTGAAAACTGATGTAACTGAGTTAACTTAAGAGTGACTATTTTTTGATTTTACTGATAAGTGACTGAGTTAACATTTGCCCCATGACTTGGACTATTGTATTTTGAGATTATATTGTGATTTTCTTATGTACCTGGACCTAAGAGATGTTTAGAGCTAATTCACATGTAAATTGTGTATGCTATGGGCATGAAAGCTCTTGGGGCCAAATGTAATGGAAATGCAAATTTAAAGATCTTCCCTGCCCCTAGCTTAAGTGCACCTGGAGCCTGTGGTGGGAGGCTTGTTTTTCAGGAAAGCCCACACCTTGATACTTTGTGATTGGGCAGTGGGTCCAGAAGGTTGTTACATTCTCTGAGCCAGGAGAAGGCTATATAAACCTGAGGAGAGGCTTTGCTTTGGGGCTCACTTTGAGAAGTGTTGTGTGATTTGACCAGATGAGACTCTGGGAAGCCGTTGTTGAGAGCCCCCCGGCTTTGAACACCCAGAAGTTGATGCTTCCCTCTCTGGTAACTGTGATTTGGTATTGATGTAATGGTTGGACAGTTTGGAAGCCTGTCTGTTTGATCTGTAAGTTCTGTAACTCTGAAGTTCGGGGTGCTGACCTTTTCCCCTGAACTAGGTAATGTATGTTTGTTTGATTAAAGGAAGCTTGTTAACCTAAAAAAAAAAAATGACCAAATAAAACATCTCCTAAAAAAATGGAATTGGCCGGGGCGGAGCCAAGATGGTGGAGTAGAAACAGCACTTCCAAGGTGCTCTGCCCCACAAAACTTCCAAACAATGTAAAAGGGGACTCTGAACAACTTCTGCAGCCCCAGCACCCACAGAACTACACAGAGAAGCTAACCTCCTGCTGAGGAGAACCCAGCAGCCCTGCAGTGAGCATCGAGCACAACGCTCTGAGAGCAGGCAGCACAACATGCTGGGAACTGACAGCGCAGCACTCTGGGAGCTGAGCCCAGGCCCACGTGAGCCGCAGTTTTAGCCCTTGGACAGCTGGGCCAGCAGCCAGCTGGAGGGACCCCAGAACACCAACAGCTGTGGCAATTCCAAAATTATCAGCACAGATATGCCTAGGACAAAGTGAGAGGTTAGTGCCCTATGGACTTTGGGACCAGTATTTGGGGAACGTGAGGCTTCCTCCCCTGGGGGTGAAAAGCTGCTGAAGAAACGGCACAGAAGCCATTTTGCAGTGTCAGTGGCGGCTCTAGTTCCTGGTCTGGGAACTGTAGGGAGATCCAGCAATCAGTCTGGGGGCTAATCGCTCTTGCTTTAAACTGCCTGGATCTGGATTGTGGTCTGGGGGGAAAGTTTGGGGTGGGTATCCAATTTGTCAGAGCAGGTAGAGGCTTTACAGAGGCCACCCAACCTGTGGAAGTTGTGAAGACCCCATGATTGGGATGGAAGCTCTCCTGTCTGGTGGCAGAGTCCCACTGTGGCAACAAGCCCAAAAATCAAGTAATTGAGTATCAACATGTCTAGGCAAAAGAAACAAAATAAACAGAAAAATTCAACATTGAACTCCTATTTTAGGGGCAAAGATGATCAAAGCATGGAGGAGGACTGTGAGGTCAGAACTCCTGCACCAAAAGCCCCAAATGAAAATACAAGCTGGCTACAGGCCATAGAGGACCTGAAAAAGCAGATAAGAGAAGTGGGGGAAAAATTGGGAAGAGAAATGATAAAGATGCAAGAAAAATATGAAATGACAGTCAACAGCCTGACTGAGGAAATAACACATTAAAAAATAGACTAACTCAAATGGCAAAGGAGGCCCAAAAGGGCAATGAGGAGAAGAATGCCTTAAAAAGTCGAATTTGCCAGATGGAAAAAGAATCTCACAAGTTCACTGAGGAGATTCATTCCTTCAGAGTTAGACTGGAGCAAATGGAAGCTAATGACTTTATTAGAAATCAAGATGCTATTAAACAGATCCAAACAAATGAAAGATTAGAAGGCAATGTGAAATATCTCATGGGAAAAACCACTGCCCTAGAAAATAGATCCAGGAGAGACAATTTAAAAATTATTGGACTACCTGAACCACAAAGAAAGAACCTAGAAATCACCCTTCAAGAAATTCTCAAGGCCGGCCTCAGACACTTAATGCACACAAAAATAAAAACCTAGCTGTGTGACCTTGGGCAAGTTACTTAACCCCAGTTGCCCTCCAAAAAGCAAAAAAAAATTCTCAAGGAAAATTTCCCTGATATTTTAGATCCAGAGGGCAAAATAGAGGTTGAAAGAATCCACCGATCACCTCCTGAAAAAGATCCCAAAAAGAAAACTCCCAGGAATATTATAACCAGGTTCCAGAATCCCCAGATCAAGGAGAAAATACTACAAGCAGCCAGGAAGAAACAATTTCAATATTGTGGAAACACAATCAGAATAGCCCAGGACCTGGCAGCTTCTACACTGAGGGATCAAAGGGCATGGAATATGATATTCCAGAGGGCAAAAGATCTGGGACTGAACCCAAGGGTCACCTACCCAGCAAAACTGAGTATTTTGTTTCAGGGGAAAATATGGTCATTCAGTGGAATAGAGGACTTTCAAGCATTCTTGAGGAAAAAACCAGAATTGAATAGAAAATTTGACATCCAGACACAAGAAGCAAGAGATGCTGAGAAGGTAATCAGGGAAAAGAAATCAAAAGGAACTTATCAAAGTTGAACTATTTACATTCCTATATGGAAAAGCAATAACTGTGACTGATGAAATCTTTCTCACTATGAAAATAATGGAAGAAGGGTGTGTGGTCATATGAATACATATGTGAATGTGTGTGTATATGGTTACAGTTATATATGGATAGAGGGAATAGGTTGAATTTGTTGGGAAGGGAGAATACTCAAGGGATGAAATTATGAGGTGAGAGAGGAAAGTGGCAAGAGGAGATGGGGAGAGACAGGGTAGGGTAAACTATCCCATGTAGAAGAAGCAAGGGGAAGTGGTTGCAAGGGAGGGGGAGAATAGGAAGGCTAAAAAGGCAAAACCACATTCACATTGAATTTGGTTCAGGGAGAGAATGACATACATACTAAATGGGATATCTCAACCTGCAGCAGAATAGGGGGAAGGGGGATGAGAGGAGGGATGATGGATGGGAGGGCATCCTTGGGGGGAGGGGAGGTTGGAAGTACCCACTATAGAAGAGGGACAGGATCATGTAGGGAATGGACCAGGTGGGGGGTGGGATGAGTGGGAGGGAATTTTAAGCAGCCTTGTACAATATATCTACTATGATAATGTTTTGCATAGCTAGACATGTACAACATATACTGAATTACTTATCTTCCCAGAGGGAATGGGTGACAAGGGAGGAAGGAAATGGATCTGAAATTCGAGGTCTTCAGATTAAATGTTTCCAATATATATATATATAAATACTATTATCAATACTCTTTTGCTTGTGATTGGGAGATAAGATGTGCAGGCATTGGGACACAAAGATTCACCTTTCTCTAATGGAAAAGTCGAAGGGGGTATGGGAGAAGATATGGGAGAGAGCAGATTGGAGGAAGCGATATCTTGTGGTACTGCTATTCTGGGAGGGTGGGTAGGGGAAAAACAGGGGGGAAAAATAATTGTAACTCAAAATCAGGTGGAAAAGAATGATGTAAAACAGAAGTTAATAAAGCATTTGTTTAAAAAAAAAAGAAAAACCTGGAAAGACTTATATGAACTGATGCTAAGTGAAGTGAGCAGAACCAGGAGAACATTGTACATAGCAACAGCAATACTGTGTGATGATTAACTATAGTAGACTTAGCTCTTCTCAGCAATACAATGATCTAAAACAATTCCAAAAGATTCATGGTAGAAAATGCTAACCACATCTGGAGAAAGAACTATGGAGTCTGAATGTGGATTGAAGCATACTATTTTTACTTTATTTTTTCTTTCTTGTGGTTTTTCCCATTTGTTCTGATTCTTATTTCACAACATGACTAATGTGGAAATACATTTATCATAATTGTACACGTATAACCTATATCAAATTCCTTGCTGTCTTGGGGAAGAAGGAGGGAAGGGAGGGAGGAAAATTTGGAACTCAAAATTTTACAAAAATGAATGTTGAAATCTATCTTTACATGTAATTGGAAAAAAATAAAATATTACTAAGGAAGAAAAAAGTGTTTATATAGTTTAGGATTTTTCCCCAATATATTTAGTTATGTTGATTTTTTTTAATGTTGAATCATCCTAGCATCTCTGTATAAATCCAACAAGATTTATTGCATTATTTCACCTCATGGCTCAGGTTAGAGCAAAGACTCAGGTTTGAGGATTTACTAAAAAAAAATGGTACTCAGAAAGTTAGTATAAGTGTGAGCTTTATTACTATGTAGCCCAGCAAGCAGGCAAAAACAAAAGCATACACACGTGCTGCTCTCTACTCCTCCCCCCATATGTGTGTGTGTGTATATATATATATATTTACATATATATACATATATATATTTACACATATATACATATATATATGTATATATATGTATATATATATATATATATATATATATATATATATATATATATATATATATATATATATATATATATATATATATATATATATATATATATATATATACACAAAGCCAGAATCACTCATATAAAGGAGTATAAAGGAGATATATAACATGCCAAATATCTCGGTGGGAGTATATGCTCAGAGTGGGGTCTGAGCAGGGAAATTTTATGCCTTAAAGAGAAGCTTGGTTGAGAACAGGTAATCAATGCCAGATATGGGAATAGACATTCCTAATCGGACCCAGACATGGTGGGGTAACTCTCCAGATCACTTATCAATACCAGACTCAGGTGAGGGAGTTTCCTAATTAGGACCAGAAATTAGGTGAGGGTTCAGCTTGGTAGTCAGGGACCCCAGAAATGGGTGCTCATACACAGCCACTGCAGTTAGCCAAAAGTGTCAATTAATCAAGAGTCAGATCATTTATATATTTGACACAGGGTCAAAATGAGTCAGGACAGCAAAAAAGTAGGGGCTTTCTATCATTACTTATATGTTTATGGTCATTAGCACCACTTAGTCTAAGTCAATCCATATTGGAGCCCTATAACTTATAACATCAAGCAATATACTTCAAAAATTACACTGTATTTTTCATTAATGCTTTCTTTGATGAATTGCTACAGGTTTTTATTGAAAAAAATTTAATTAATGCTCAATGATATTGGTCTATAGTTCTCCTTTGTTATTTATCCTTCCCTGTTTTTAGGTGTTGGGGCTATATTTTATGAAAGAAATAGTCATACAATATAAATAAAAAAGGTGAAGGTGGGGTGAGAGATGGCTAAAAGACCAAGCCATTGAAATGCAGAGGTATTCATGTGCAAAATAAACATTACCCACCCAAGAAAGAATCTCAGACTTGAATAAAACAGCTGAATATGAAAAGGCCAGAAAGACTGGGCTAGGGACTGCTGTAGCTGTTTTATCTCTTCAATAGGGTTAAATCACTTGCCCAAGATCACACAGCAAGAAAGTAAGTGTGTGAGGCTGGACTCCAGGGCTGGTCCTCTGTCCACTAAGCCTAGTTTCCTGTACATTTTTGTCTCTAGAGATGAATCTACACAAGATTCCTGAAAGGTTATGAGAACTGATTGAACTCAACCTAATCACAGAGCTGAGGCTCTGAGCAAGTCAATTTCAAAAGAAGAATCATTGCCCAAGTGGCCCTCTAGGTCAAGGCCATCCACCAGAAGCCTTTGGTTGAAGGTGTAAAATGACTGCAATTGCCCATTAAAGAGAGAGCACAGAAATAGAGCAAGCCTACCCAGTCCTACCTAGAGCTGCTTTTCAGTACAGCTTGAACCAGTCTAGACACAATTACCCAAGTCTAACACTGGATTCACCATCCTGTCTAGTCACCACACCTAAGCAGTAGATGAATTCAAAGCTTGTTGGATATCTGGACTATTAAGAGTAGTTATTAATGTTTCAATACGTCAACTTGACAGAAGGTCTCCAGTGGAGTGCCTTAAGGATCTGTGTTTGACCCTGTGCTATTTCACATTTTCATCAGTGATATAGGCAAATTTGCAAATGACACAAGACTGGAAGATATAGCCAAGTAGTGGAACTAGTTGTTTCTTAAATCAAGACTTGTTTTAGACTGGAGGGGCGGAGCCAAGATGGCGGAGTAGAAACAGCTCGTCCAAGCCTCTCTGCCCCCAGATTCCCCACAAACTATGTAAAAAAGGACTCTGAACAACTTCTGGAGCCCCAGCACCCACAGAACGACACAGAGAAGCTAACCTCCCTCTGAGGACAGCCCAGCAGCCCTGCAGGAAGGACCAGCGCAGCGGTCTGGGAGCCGGCAATGCGCAGAGCGCAGAGCGCAGGAGCCCAGCCGAGCCGAGCCCAGGTCCACGTGAGCCAAGGTTTTAGCCCCAGGGCGGCAGGGCCAGCAGCCAGCTGGAGGAACCCCAGAACACCAGCAGCTGTGGCAACTCCAGAATTATCAACATAGACATCCCTAGGACAAAGTAAGAGGTTAGTGTCCTATGGACTTTGGGACCTGTATTTGGGGAATGCGTCAGCTCCCTCCCCTGGGAGCTAGAAGCCGCTGAGGAGACACGTCATTTTGTAGTTTTCATAGGCATTTCCAGCTCCCAGCCTACAAATCATGGGGAGATCCAGCGATCAGTCTTGGGGGGTAATCGCTCTTGCTTTAACCTCCCTGGATCTGGATTGTGATCTAGGGTGGAAGTTGTGGGTGGGTTTATAGCTTGCCAGAAACGGAAGTTGCCCCCCACACGTTCGGGACGAAAATTCCTCTAGCTGGCCTTAAAGCCATAGTGTGGCAACAAGCCCAAAAGTCAAGCAATTAAGTGGCAACATGCCAAGGCAAAGGAAACAGAAAATGCAACCCTAGACTCCTATTTTGGGGGCATAGAGCGGGAAAAGGACTGTGAGGTCAGAAGTCCTGCTCCAAAAGCCCCAGGGGAAAACATGAGTGGGTTGCAGGCCATAGAGGACCTTAAGAAGGACTTTAAAAATCAAATAAGAGAAGTGGAGGAAAAATTAGAAAGAGAAATGAGAAGGATGCAGGAAAAGTATGAAATGAGGGTCAACAGCCTGACTGAGGAAAACAACACCTTAAAAAATAGACTAACTCAAATGGCAAAGGAGGCCCAAAAGGGCAATGAGGAGAAGAATGCCTTAAAAAGTCAAATTTGCCAGATGGAAAAAGAATATCAAAAGTTCACTGAGGAGATTCATTCCTTCAGAGTTAGACTGGAGCAAATGGAAGCTAATGACTTTATGAGAAATCAAGATGCTGTTAAGCAGATCCAAACAAATGAAAGATTAGAAGGCAATGTGAAATATCTCATGGGAAAAACCACTGACCTGGAAAATAGATCCAGGAGAGACAATTTAAAAATTATTGGACTACCTGAAAGCCATGATCAAAGAAAGAACCTAGAAATCACCCTTCAAGAAATTCTCAAGGAAAATTGCCCTGATGTTTTAGATCCAGAGGGCAAAATAGAGGTTGAAAGAATCCACCGATCACCTCCTGAAAAAGATCCCAAAAAGAAAACTCCCAGGAATATTATAGCCAGGTTCCAGAATCCTCAGATCAAGGAGAAAATACTACAAGCAGCCAGGAAGAAATAATTTCAATATTGTGGAAACACAATCAGAATAGCCCAGGACCTGGCAGCTTCTACACTGAGGGATCGAAGGGCATGGAATATGATATTCCAGAGGGCAAAAGAGCTGGGAATGAACCCAAGGGTCACCTACCCAGCAAAACTGAGTATTTTGTTTCAGGGGAAAATATGGTCATTCAGTGGAATAGAGGACTTTCAAGCATTCCTGAGGAAAAAACCAGAGTTGAATAGAAAATTTGACATCCAGACACAAGAAGTAAGAGATGCCTGAGAAGGTAATCAGGGAAAAGAAATCAAAAGGAACTTATCAAAGTTGAACTATTTACATTCCTATATGGAAAAGCAATATCTGTGACTGATGATATCTCTCTCACTATGAAAATAATGGAAGAAGGGGGTGTGGTCATATGAATACATATGTGAATGTGTGTGTATATGGCTACAGTTATATATGGATAGAGGGCATAGGTTGAATTTGTTGGGAAGGGAGAATACTCAAGGGATGAAATTATGAGGTGAGAGAGGAAAGTGGCAAGAGGAGATGGGGAGAGACAGGGTAGGGTAAACTATCCCATGTAGAAGAAGCAAGAGGAAGTGGTTGCAAAGGAGGGGGAAAATAAGGAAGGCTAAAAAGGCAAAACCACATTCACATTGAATTTGGTTCAGGGAGAAAATGACATACATACTAAATGGGATATCTCAACCTGCAGCAGGATAGGGGAAGGGGGATGAGAGGAGGGATGATGGATGGGAGGGCATCCTTGGGGTGAGGGGAGGCTGGAAGTACCCACTATAGAAGAGGGACAGGATCATGTAGGGAATGGACCAGGTGGGGGGTGGGATGAGTGGGAGGGAATTATAAGCAGCCTTGTACAATATGTCTACCATGATAATGTTTTGCATAGCTAGACATGTACAACATATACTGAATTACTTATCTTCCAAGAGGGAATGGGTGACAAGGGAGGAAGGAAATGGATCTGAAATTCGAGGTCATAACATTAAATGTTTCAAATACATATATAAATACTATTATTAATACTCTTTTGCCTATAATTGGGAGATAAGATGTGCAGGCATTGGGACACAAAGATTCATCTTCCTCTAATGGAAAAGTCGATGGGGGTATGGGAGAAGGTATGGGAGAGAGCAGATTGAAGGAAGCGATATCTTGTGGGACTGCTATTCAGGGAGGTTGGGTAGGGGAATAATGGGGGGAAAATGATTGTAACTCAAAATCTGGCGGAAATGAATGATGTAAAACAGAAGTTAATAAAGCATTTGTTTAAAAAAGAAAGAAAGAAAAAAAAAGACTTGTTTTATTGTTTTGTTGATTTTCTAGACTTAAGAAAGTGTTAATAATGTAGGTTAAACTAAAAAGTTTTCCTCTACAGAGCTCAGTTGTTTACCAGCACATTCTGTATTGCTGTATAATCATTACTTGAACTCCACAGTAGTGCAGGAGTAGAAGGTTCAGGAAATGAAGTAATCACTAGGACTAAAGGCCTAGTAAATATAGCCTAATAATAATAATCCTACTAATAACTGGGATTTAGATAGTGCTTTCCATCCATTATCTCATTGGAGCCTCACAATACTCTGGACAGAGCTAACACATTGCATGACAGTTAGCCAAAAACATCTTGACAGATTAGAGTATTGGATTGAATCTGCTGAGATGAAATTCAATAGGGAGAAAAACAAAGTGTTACACTTGGGTTAAAAAAAAATCACCTTCACTGTTACAAGGTGTAAGAACTAGTTAGACAATAGCTTTTCTGAAAAGTGAGCTGGGGATTTTAGCGGATTGCACACTCCATAGAAGTTGCCAGTGTGTTGTAGCAGACAAAAAAAAATTAATGTGACCTTAGGCTGCATTAAGAGAGGCAGAGCTCCCATAAGTAAACAGGTTTTCATCCCATTATGCTCTGCCCTGATTAGATAATATCTAAGGTTTTCTGTTTGGTTTTGGGCACCATGGTTTAAGAAGGACATTGAAAAAGAAGAAGATATGAAAGTTGTTGTCTAATTGGAGCTACAATTAGAATTGTCCCAAAGAGGAATGGGCTGCCTCTAGAGCATCCCCTTCCTTGGAAGTCTTAAGGAGAGGTTAAATGACTACTTGTTATGTTGTACCTGGTTTTCCCATCCCCCTCCCTCAGGGACATGAGCAGACTGCCAGGTCAGTTCCACCCTCTCCCAAGGGATATCTGCCTTTACCCAGTTAGCCCACCTCCACAGAGGTGGGCAGGCTTCTGGGTCAGGGAGACTTGGCACCAGTGGGAATTTCAAGGTGTGTACTGACCAATCACTGTTCTTGGCCTCTGCAAGTTTCTGCTTACATAATACCTAACCATTGGCCATGTGGTATCCATTTAAAAGCTGACACATTGTCTGTGCAGACTCACTGTTCGATTTGGGCCTAACCCCAAACAGTCCTGCAGAAAATAAAATCCACTTCCAAATTTTACTCTCAGGGGTCTCTTGCCTCTCTCCATTTGGCACAACAGTTATAGAGGGGATTCCTTTCATGTATGGGTTGGTCACTAAGGTCTCTTCTAACTCTCAAATTCTGTAACTGTAATATTTATTTGGGGTGGTTAGGTGGTACTATGGGGTGTTGTGCCTGGTTTTCCCCCTCCCCCTCCCCCCCAAGGAAGTGAGCAGATTGCCAGGTCAGCTCTGCCCTTCCCTCACTGGGTCTCAGCCCTTTCCACTTAGCTCACCTGCATAGAAGTGGGCAGGCTTCTGGGTCAGACAGTGTGTACTGACCAATCACTGCTTACATAAGGTCCCCTTTATAATCTAAGGTTCTGCCCCAGATTGGGGCTGTTGCAGGCTGCTGCTACTACTATTGCTGTACTTAAGACATGTGGTGGTACCTGCTCAGCCCACCATGTGGCCTGATCAGCCAACATGGTGTTCTAATAAAAGGTCCATTCTCAAATTATTACTTGGGTCTTGCTCGCATTAATCAGGGTCCAAAATCAGACCTATGACTGGGAAGGGGTTTGACGTCTCAGGCCTTGCCTGGGGGAGAGGTGCCCACTGCACACAAGCCATTTCTGGCTCACTCCCCTCCAGAACCAAAACCAAAATTTTACTCACCCCCAAACTGGAGGTCTTGGATCCACAAAAGGCCGAATGAGGAGCAAGTCAGAGTCAGGAGGCAGGCTCGATCTTCCCTCCTCAAGACCTGGGGCCCTGGAACATCATCAGGGGCTAGCCCCACTAGGAATATGGGTGAGCAGATGCCTACCCCCTGAGGCCAAAAGCTCTTCCTATTCAGCAAAATCTCACTGGCTCCCTACGCAGTGGCCAGGGCTGCTTCCTCCCCACCCCTCCCCTTTTCTTATCTCTCTTTCTCCAAAGGGAGACAGGGAGAAAGCTGAAAGTCTAACAGTTTCCCTGGCTAATTTTGAACACAGAAGTTGTTAGTTACAGACAGACAAACAAAAAGGCAAGTACAAACACAACAGATAAACACTCACCTCCAGAGGCTGACACAGAGATCTGGGTCCAAAGAGCCAAAATGTGATCTGATCGATGTCAGGGGATGATCTGGACTTTCTCAGTCTTGAGTTCTGAGCTCTGAGAAAATTTCAGATGCTGGCTGCTCAAGGAAGTCAAAGCTGAGGGGCCTCCATCCCCTGAGGCCGAGTGAGGATCTTGGGCCTTGGGCAGCAGCACAGAATGCTGTCATATCTTGCTGGGGCCTCCAAATGTTGGACCTTGATTAATGCGAGCAAGACCCAAGTAATAATTTGAGAATGGACCTTTTATTAAAACACCATGTTGGCTGATCAGGCCACATGGCGGGCTGAGAAGTTGCCACCACATGTCTTAAGTACAGCAATAGTAGTAGCAGCAGCCTGCAACAGCCCCAATCTGGGGCAGAACCTTAGATTATAAAGGGGACCTTATGTAAGCAGTGATTGGTCAGTACACACTGTCTGACCCAGAAGCCCGCCCACTTCTATGCAGGTGAGCTAAGTGGAAAGGGCTGAGACCCAGTGGGGGAAGGGCAGAGCTGACCTGGCAATCTGCTCACTTCCTTGGGGGTGAGGGGGGATGGGGAAAACCAGGCACAATATTGGGACTGACCACCAAGTCTGGAGTCAGAAAGATCCATCTTCCTGAGTTCAAATTTGACCTCAACACTTACTAGCTGCGTGACCCTGGGCAAGTCACTGAACCATGTTTGCCTTAATTTCCTCATCTGTAAAATGAGCCGGAGAAGGAAATGTCAAACCACTCCAGTATATCTGCCAAGAAAACCCCAAATGGAAGAATTGGACTGAACAACAGCAACATTATTTACTTGGCAGGTGGAGAAACTGAAGCAGCCATTTAAATTCACTAGGTCCTGGCCCTTTTCTTTATATTACAAAGACTTCCTATTACATGTTTATCTCTCCCATGTGAATGTCAAGACTGGTTTTCTGTGTACTATGAAAGAAACACCATAGACAAGAAGTCAAATAGGTAAATTTGTTCCTTTTCAAGGATCACCAAACACCTGAGCAGAACCTCAGGTCATTTTGTGATGATCTGCTTGCCCTTAATCTCCCTGGAGCTGGTGAAATTCAGGACATATTCCTACTGGAGACAGAATTGCCTAGGAGGCCAGTCATAAGTTCTACATGGGGAGGACACTGAAACAAACGGGAGTAGGCTTCCCTCTTTTGGTGTCACAGTTACATTGCAAGTTCACTCATCCATCAATAAAAGCCTAAGAGAAAATGCTCATTGAAATTGCTTCTCCTCTAAGCACTTCCCTTTCATATGTGCATGTATAAATATGTACATATTTAAAACATATATGCCTCTGTTGCTGTTCAGTTGTTTCAAGTCCAATCTGACTCTCCATGACCACATTTGGGGTTTTCTTGGCAAAGATACTGGAGTGGTTTGCCATGTATATATCTATACATATATACTTATGTACACTTTATTTCCATTTACCTTATTTATATTTTTATATATCCTGTTTCTTATTTCTATATACAGAGAGTTCTTGATTTACATAAGTGGATCATTCTTCAGACCTTTAGGTAAGGTGGTTTTTACATAATTCAAATTTGCCCTGTCCAGGGAATGGGAGGGAAGGAGACAAGAAGGAGGCCTTGGGCCTTTGGATGGGGGGGGAGGGCCTGCACACAGTTCAAGAACATATGGGGGCCACAGAGAAACATGAGCAGAGAAGATCACAAAATACAGGACAAGGCTTAGATGCAAGGTACACAAGCCAAACCAGTGGAAGACAGAATGGAACTTGTAAACCAGCTAAGCCAGCTTGAGCCCCCTATCACCTGAAAAAAGCCTAAAAACCTGATTTACCAATTAGGAGAAAGACATTTTTGGCCCACTCTGAATCAACCTACTGTTGAGCACAACTCCACCCTTCCCTTCCCCTAATTGATCTGTGAGGAGGCATTTCAGCACAACTCCACCCTTCCCCTCCCCTAATTAATCCATGGGCGGGAGCTTCAGCCTAGGGTAAAATCTCTGCTCCATTCTTTTCTTTGGCCCCCCACCGCCTACCAGGTGTTCCCCATCTCCACCCATTCTGGGTTCCCTATCCCTTAGCCTAGGGTAAACTTCTCAGGAGTGGGAAATTCAAATGTACATTGACCAATCACTGATTGTAGTTTCAGCTTATGTAACCCGAATATTGAATCTCTTTAAAAACCGGCAAACTGTCCATGCCAGCTCACTGTCTGATTTGGGTATGTAACCCTGACAGTCCTGCAGCAATAAAATCCACTTCTAATTTTAATCTTGGGGATCTTCTGTCTCGCTCCTTTGTGCCCTACACTAACATAATACTTTGCATGCTCTCTGAGTAAACCCAAAAATGTACCTTTCTGTGTCAGCAACTACAAAGCTAGATGAAGCTGACCAGGAACTCTGTTATAACTGATAAGGACTAGGTGCCTTAAACTGGACACTATCTTGATTAACTGGCATTTCCCTTATCTTGATATTTTATGAACACTATCTTGTTATTGATGAGGTACAAGCTCTGGGAACCTCCTTGAGCTCTCCTTGAATCTTCCCACACAGGGCATTTGCATTAGGCCATAAGCCTTTCTTTGTGGCTCTGCCCAAACCTTTGTTACTAGCTTGGCCCTCCATTATCCAGCTAGCCCCCACCCTAGATCCTGACAGGGAACCATAAAAATGAAGAGGGTCACCATAAAATGATGAGGTTTAGTCTAGGGGTGTGAGTGACCCCAAAATACCAACATGCCAAGTCCTGCCGAATTAATTTGACTCAAGCCTTCTCTCAGCCAAAGAAAAGCAAAGTTTATTAAAAGTTTGCCATAATGGTTAGACTCTTAAGGAGCCTCAGTATCTGTGACACTTGCATTGGGCAAGCAGGACAGAATCATCTGACACAGAATAAGTCTGCTAGGTCATTCTCCTGCTTTCCTCTCATGGAGGCAAGATGGGGTCTGATATATAGAAAGGATGAGGTAGAAATCTAGGGGTGGTCTAGAGGAGGAGTTTGGGGAGGGTCTTCAGGAGGAGTCAATGAGGTCAGACTCCAGTAAATGGGTGATTAAGGGTGGGAAGTTGCTGGAGGCTACTTGGAGATGACAGACAATGGTGGGCTAGGCCAGTTCAAGGGTGTAACAGATTTGGTTATAGATATTTTGGGAGGATCAAGGGTGGGGGCTAGCTGGATAATGGAGGGCCAAGCTAGTAACAAAGGTTTGGGCAGAGCCACAATGAAAGGCTTCTGGCCTCATGCAAATGCCCCATGTGGGAAAATTCAAGGAGAGCTCAAGGGGGCTCCCAGAGCCTATACCTCATTATTATGACATCCATGTTTTATGACAGCCCCATGTTTATTGCTGAAAGATATAGAAACCATAATTTTGACTGACACCAGAATATTAAGTCAGGAAGGGGTGGGGCAAGGGGAAACACTTCTTTGCTCTTACTCTATGGATAAAAGTCTCCTTCAGCTGGCCTTTCTTTGAGTCACATTATTCTGACTTCCATACATATGTTTTTGCTAGCTCAACAGGAATAAACCACACATATGAACCTACTGTTGTCTCTTTTTTAGGAAAAACTCTGGAGGTAAACCTAATGACCTAATCTTGTTTGTTTCTTCTTAGATCAAACTCTGGGAGTTGACCTAATTTCATTGTCTCATTTAGATCAAATTCTAAAAGTTGACAGGTATGGTGCCATGGACTTGGATGGAACTGATGGAATGGAGAGATGATATCCCACCCTGATAACACTAGTGACTAAAAAAAATAATAATAACACTAGTGGGCACCTCAGGATCAGTTTTCCAGGAATCTTAACCTTGGCGGGGTTGGGTGAATTCCCTTATTCTTAGCTTCCATTCCAGACTCCCACTACTTTGGTTGAAGTTCACAATTCCCTTTAAGCTAGCCCTGGGTTAAGGATCACCACACATTGAATCACTTTGCATTACATAGATTCACTCAAGGTACGGATCAATCCTTTAAAAAATATTGATTCAGAAACTAAAATTAGAAATCCAGCTAACAAGACAGCCACTTTCTCCTTGAATTGTGTTGGAAAAATTGGGGCTCTTTTGACCAGTATCTTAAAAACAAATTAAGCTTAAAGGCTAATAAGATGTCTAGACTGAAGTGGAAAAGTTTTTCACCACTAGTTCTGAAATGACAGGGTGAGAACAAGGCAGAAGCTTCTTGTCTTAAAGCTTGCAAAGCCACTTCAGCTTCAGCACCATTTCCCTGGTGCTATTTAATCCCCTTTCTCCTCCCCTCTCCTTAAAGGCTAGGGTCCCTTTGGGGACTCGAATCCCTGAATTTACCCTCATCAGGATGTGCCCCTTTAAATCTGCAACCTTAGGGTACTCTGCAGAAGCTTTCAAGATCCAGTCCCCCCATCTGCCCCTTTTTGCACCTCTCAACTAGGAGGAATGTACAAGGCCACCCCATTGCTACTTTGGTGGATACCCTGTTGGTCTTGAATCCTTCCAAACTCTCCACCCCGCTTCCTCAGAGTAATAATAGTCTGTCTGTGAGAGGGATTTCTAACAAGTCACTCCAAGCTTTTGAACCTCCTCCCTCCTCGTCATTCTAAAACTGTATTTGTCTGTATCTGTCTCTGTGCTGTAAAATGTCTGTGTCATGTTTGTGCTGTGAGCTAGATTCTATTACCTTGAAAGATTTAAAATGCAGCCAGTCAGGAAAGTTCTAAAGGATGTGTAGTTAGAAAAAAACACTAAGAAAGATTAATGAGCTTTCTTGTTATCTTGAGGTCATAGCTGAAAGCAGGACAAATTAGATTATTTTTCAAAGAAAAAAGCCTGTAAGACTTATGTTGTGGTTCTAACTTTGGCCAAGTTAGGGCTACAGTAAAAAGTTCAAACCACTGAAGATGTCCTAGCACAGGCCTGCACAACAGCCACCCTCAGGCCACTTGCAGCCTGCAGCAACCAAATATCATCAGTCTGTCTCTAGTCTAACCTATGTGCAGCCTGAAGAAGTTTACAAATTGTGCAGGTCTGTCCTAGCAGATTCCGGAGGTTTTGAGATTAATAATTAAGGAGTTTGGAAATTAATCATTTTTAGGATGCAGGAGAATACTCTAAGAGACTGGAGGTAATTCCAGAAATTTACCGCCTGCTGAAACAACTCTCCACAATCCCAATCACTCAACATTCCCTACTCCCTCCCTCAGAGTTAAGAGAGAATCTCAGTAAAGGGATTGCAAACAGGATGTTTTCCCTGTTAACCCCCCTCAGCCTAGATCAGATTAAGAAAAGAGAATGTTGGGGCGGCAAGGTGGCACAGTGAGTAGAGCGTTGGCCCTGGAGTCAGAAGGACCCGAGTTCGGATCCGCCCTCAGACACTTAATGGACACACAAACAAAAACTTAGCCTGTGACTTTGGGCAAGTTACTTAACCCCAATTGCCCTCCAAAAGGCAAAAATTAAAAAAAAAAAAAAAAGAAAAGAGAATGTTGGAAAATTGGAAGATTAATATAAAAGTTTAAAATCTGGAAGATTAATTGGAAAGATTAGAAAATTGAACTTGAACCACCCTTCCTCACCTAGCAGAAAAGGGGGGGTGGAGGGGCAGCAGCCACAGTGGAGACCCCACTAGCAGTGTCCTCAATGGTCCTGTGTCACTGGGCACCCTGAAGCTCATCCCTCTAGGACATCCGGCCCACCCTGCCCCAGCAGCTGCAAGCAGCCGCAGCTCCAATAGCATCTGCTGTTGTGGTGAGGGTGAAAGAGGAACAGGTCAGGCCAGCATTCCCTGAGCCCTACCACCAGGAATTATCACTACTGTGAAGGCCTTGGCATTAGCCACCCCAGGCCCTAGGCAGTGCTCAGCTGGTGTATGAGGTGAGAAGCAAGCCAGCCTCTGCTCTTGGTAAGCCCACCCTTCTCTGTTCCAGTTACAGAAATGTATTAGCTATGTAATTCAGGAAAAGTTATTTTATCTCTCTTTCCCCTGTTTCTTAATTTGTAAAGGAAAATATAGTGATTGTTGTTGTAAGATCAAAATGATATAATGATTGTAAAGTGCTTAACATAATGACTGGCATGAGATAGACACAATATTATTATTATCTCTCTCATTAAATGTAATTGTTCCCTACCTGTTAACTTTAACATAGTGATAAGACCAATAATTTCTATATATGATAATTTAGAACTGTAATTGATGTCATCTAAAGTTTATTGTTTGTGTTATTATTGTATTTCTAAACTGTATTGTATCTATAAATTTTTCTTATATTTCAAAATTTGAAAGACCATTGTGAGGCAGAAATGCTATTAGACAAAGCAGTTTTTAATCTGAATTCCACTGTATATTAATTGGGCTTTTAAAAGGATGTGCTTAAAAAAACTAGATAATTTTAAAACTGTTAAATATTTAATGAGTTACATTTAGTCATTAACAGGTAACAATAATAATAATGATATTTACTATGATACCAAATTTTCATTTGAAAATCTTGGCTATTATAAAAACATATAAAGTGGTTTTAAGATGTAACTTCAGCATAGTAAGGATGAGATGAATGAATTTTTGTGCAAGGTAATTTGGAAGTGCATTCACCTAAATTGATAATGGAATTGTTTCAAGTTTAAAACACATAATATTGTTATATTCCTAAATTGTGTAATTTGGTAAACAATTACACCAGCTATTTTGTTAGGAAAGCAATTCCTCTTATAATCTAGATGTTAGATTAAGAATTGTAGGGGCGGCTAGGTGGCACAGTGAGTAGAGCGCCAGCCCTGGAGTCACGCAGTGAGTAGAGCACCAGCCCTGGAGTCAGAAGGACCTGAGTTCGGATCTGGCCTCAGACACTTAATGCACACACAAACAAAAACCTAGCCTAACTGACCTTGGGCAAGTTACTTAACCCCAACTGCCCTCCAAAAGGCAAAAAAAAAATTGTACCAAAAAAATTAGGGGAGAATGAATGGGTTAGGAAACTGATAGGCCATTCTGTAAGCCCTGCTGACCATGTGCTATAATATTCTAAGTACTAGAATTTAAGAAAATTGTAAACTCTCAAGTTTGTCTGTATTTTAGAAGTTTCACCTAATGTTCTTATCAATTATATGCAAGAGTTTTCTTTGTTGTAGAATTCCTACTAAATAAATGGAAATCCTTGCACAAAATAGGGGGTATATTTTATTTAAGGAGATATATATATATACACACACATATATATGAACACACATATGTATATGGGCATGTATGTAGTTACATATGTATACACACATGCATATATACACATATATCACATATACATATATGCACACATGTATATTAATTTGGAAGTTTGTGAACTACCATATTCATGGAATTCCAGAATGTAATTATTTCTAGTGATATATCTGAGGATAAAGGAAAGGAAAGATACTGAGTAAATTTTTAAAGGCCTAGTAACTTTGTTATTGTGATAAGGCTAATCTAATTGGACATATTCTTCTTGGCTTATAAAAACTGAATCTTCTCCCCATTATAAACACTTTTTTTGATTAGAAGAATTTTGTGATAACTACAAATTTAATTTGTTATAGTATTTAAGGGGTTTGTGTTACTTAAGGACATTTTATACTAAGTTTTGATAAATTCTGATTTTCAAGATTTATTTTTATTTTAAGGTTAAAAGAGAGAGATCTACCATTTTAGGCGTTTCCAACTAATTTACTTCATAAAAGCTTAGTGATTATTCTTTTTGATTATCAGGATAAATGTTAAGCATTTTTATACATTAATTTATTTATTTTTAGTTTACAATATTCAGTTCCACAAGCTTCTGAGTTTCAAATTTTCTCCCCCCTTTTCCTCCCTCCTTCCCCGCCCATGGTGGCATGTAATCTGATATAGGTTCTATATATGCCTTCACATTAAACATATTTTCACTTTAGTCATTTTGTAAAGAAGAATTATAACCAATGGAATGAACCATAAGAAAGAAGAAACAAAACAAAAAAGAAAAGAGAGAGCAAATAGTTTTTTTCCCTGGCTGTGGATAGCTTTTTCCAACATGAGTCTTTTGGAGTTGTCTTGGATCTTTGTATTTCAGAGATGAGCAAAGTCTATCAAAGTTAGTCATCACAGACACAATGTGTCTGTAATTGGGTATGATGATCTCCTGTCCTCACTCAGCATCATTTCATAGAAGTCTTTCCAAGCTGTTCTGAAGTATATCTGCTCATCATTTCTTGTAACACAATAGTATTCCATTACATTCATATACCACAACTTGCTCAACCATTCCCCAATTGATGGGCATCCCCTTGATTTTCAATTCTTTGCCACCACAAAAGGAGCTGCTATAAATATTTTTGTACATAAGGGTCCTTTTCCCATTTGTATGATCTCTTTGAAGTACAACCCTAGAAGTGGTATTGCTGGGTCAAAGGGTATGCACATTTTTATAGTCCTTTGGTCATAGCTCCAAATTGTTCTCCAGAATGATTGTATCAGTTCACAACTCCACCAACAATGTATTAGTGTACCAATTTTCCCACCTTTTCTCCAGCATTTATAGTTTTCCTGCTTTGACAAGTTAACCAATCTGGCAGGTGAGATGTGGTAACTAAAAGTTGTTTTGATTTGCATTTCTATAGTCAATAGTGATTTATAGGATTTTTTACATGATTATAGATATCTTTAATGTCTTCATCTGAAAACTGCCTGTCCATATCCTTTGACCATTTATCATAAGCTATTTTTAAGAAATGGAAATACTTTTAGGAAGAAATGTTTTATAAAATTCTTTTGTGTGATTTTTAGAAAGCCTACTAAATTTTTATTTGCAAAGTAATTTATTGCTAAATTACTGTAATGAGCTGTAAGTGGAAGAGATCTTGGTGTTTTGATCTTAATTTATAGGCATTCCATGAGCTAAGCAAGAGTTAAATTAGTGTCCAAACTCATCATAGGTATAAGATTCAACTCCTGAAGTATCTCATTCTCAGAGTAATTAGCATAATTAGAGAAGGATAAACAAGCTCACGAAACAAGGATGTAAATCTATCAAGTTGTGAAGTTAAAGTCAGGAACCTCTTTTGTTTTTGTTTAAGGAATAGGATTTCAGTACAGACAGTTATGTTTGTGAAGAGTTGTAACATAAACTAGCTTGTGTTATCTTAATGGGAAATTTGATTTTACTGGTATCTGTTATTTAATCTGCAATTAAAACTCATGCAGAAATGCATGCAAATGGGGTGACTAGGTGGCTTAGTGAATAGAGCACTGGCCCTGGAGTCAGGAGAACCTGAGTTCAAATCTGGCCTCAGACACTTAACACAAAAACTAGCCGTTTGACCTTGGGCAAGTCACTTAACCCCAATTGCCCTCCAAAAATTTTTTTTTGCAAACTACCTTAAAGATCGTTTAAAGGGATTTTGAGAGCAGTAGTATTTTTCTGTCATGAAAGCTCTGATTATTGGAACTTGCTATTCAAGACTTTATGGGACTGTAAGTTATTATTGCTTTGAGCTTTGACTAAAGGGATAGTTGTCTGAATTGTCATGAAGCCACTAGTAGAAAATGGCACGTGCTGCAGTCTGGGCTGCTAAAGGTGTATGTCTATGTCTAGGAAAAGTTTTGAGGACTAACTTGGACACAGACTAGGTAGGATCAGGAAGACTCTATTTCCCAATTGTGCCAATTCCTTCCTAAAAAGGAAAATTCTCCACCTGGTTAATCCTGAGCCCTGCTATTAACATCTAGTGACTACTAGATTAGCTGTAGATATGAGTCATACCTGGAATCAAACAGAGGTAAGGAAGTTTTTCCCTCTGTTATGAAATATGTCATTGTTATAACTATATCCCTCTTTTTCTTTTTATAGCAAATTTCTATAATCAAGAAGTACTGTGAGTACAATACTAAATCTATTAAATAACAGGTGGATACTCGAACATCTCTGAGTTACTATAATGGAATGCAAGCATGAATATCTTGCAATTTTAACACATATCTGTAGCCAAATAAATTTTGAGGAAAGCAACCAGATTAAGATTTTTTAACACACAAATTGTATTGATAATGGTAAAGAAAATGAAGCTATTTTCCCATTATTAAACTGTCTGATAATTTTAAGAGGCAGAAGAACTCATTAGATGGTTGGACCCTCAATTGGAAAACAAAAGATTCCTATGCCAGTTACAGGATTTAGGTAAGGATAGAAGGAGCAAATGGTATATATACTGAAATTCTCTAAAGTTTCAAAAATGGAGAACCAAATATATTAAGTTAGAATTATCTAGGAACCTCTAGATTTGAAACCAGACAAATAGAACCCTATTTAGAGCTATCCTGAGAATAAAACCTATTGTCCAAGAAAGATATCTTGGGACCAGATAACTACATGAGACATCTGGGACTCAAAAAGTGCTGTTTAAATGGACATTGAAAATGGGTTACTGGGGGGGGCGGAGCCAAGATGGCGGAGTAGAAACAGCTCGTCCAAGCCTCTCTGCCCCCAGATTCTCCACAAACTATGTAAAAAAGGACTCTGAACAACTTCTGGAGCCCCAGCACCCACAGAATGACACAGAGAAGCTAACCTCCCGCTGAGGACAGCCCAGCAGCCCTGCAGGAAGGACCAGCGCAGCGGTCTGGGAGCCGGCAGCGCACAGAGCGCAGAGCGCAGGAGCCGAGCCGAGCCGAGCCTAGGTCCACGTGAGCCGAGGTTTTAGCCCCAGGGCGGCAGGGCCAGCAGCCAGCTGGAGGAACCCCAGAACACCAGGAGCTGTGGCGACTCCAGAATTATCAACATAGACTTGCCTAGGACAAAGTAAGAGGTTAGTGTCCTATGGACTTTGGGACCTGTATTTGGGGAATGCGTCAGCTCCCTCCCCTGGGGGCTAGAAGCCACTGAGGAGACACGCCATTTTGTAGTTTTCAGAGGCATTTCCGGCTCCCAGCCTACAAATCATGGGGAGATCCAGCGATCAGTCTTGGGGGGTAATCGCTCTTGCTTTAACCTCCCTGGATCTGGATTGTGATCTAGGGTGGAAGTTGTGGGTGGGTTTACAGCTTGCCAGAAACGGAAGTTGCCCCCCACACGTTCGGGACGAAAATTCCTCTATCTGGCCTTAAAGCCATAGTGTGGCAACAAGCCCAAAAGTCAAGCAATTAAGTGGCAACATGCCAAGGCAAAGGAAACAGAAAAATGCAACCCTAGACTCCTATTTTGGGGGCATAGAGCGGGAAAAGGACTGTGAGGTCAGAAGTCCTGCTCCAAAAGCCCCAGGGGAAAACATGAGCGGGTTGCAGGCCATAGAGGACCTTAAGAAGGACTTTAAAAATCAAATAAGAGAAGTGGAGGAAAAATTAGAAAGAGAAATGAGAAGGATGCAGGAAAAGTATGAAATGAGGGTCAACAGCCTGACTGAGGAAAACAACACCTTAAAAAATAGACTAACTCAAATGGCAAAGGAGGCCCAAAAGGGCAATGAGGAGAAGAATGCCTTAAAAAGTCGAATTTGCCAGATGGAAAAAGAATCTCAAAAGTTCACTGAGGAGATTCATTCCTTCAGAGTTAGACTGGAGCAAATGGAAGCTAGTGACTTTATGAGAAATCAAGATGCTGTTAAGCAGATCCAAACAAACGAAAGATTAGAAGGCAATGTGAAATATCTCATGAGAATGGGTTACTGGGACACAGTGAGACTTGAATTTAGTTTACAGTGGTGATGATTATTGTATTGCTTTGCATGGTTTATGTTTAAGTTTCTTGGTTACTTTGATGACATGTTAATCTCACTTCTCAAAACTAGTCTATTGTGAGTCCTCTAAGAAGTTTGATCTGTACCTGACAATGTAATTATGCAGTTATATGAATCATGAGAAGAACTTGATTTTATTGTTTGATCCTAGCCCTGTGTGACTGAGTAACTGAACCATCTCTGTGTGCCTATATTAGGCTGATTTCTCACAATTTCAACCCATGTCTTTTTTTTTTTGCCTTTTTGGAGGGTGAAAGGCAGAGCAATTGGGGTTAAGTGACTTGCCCAAGGTCACATGACTAGTAAGTGTTAAGTGTCTGAGGCCAAATTTCAACTCAGCTCCTCCTGACTCCAGGGCAAGTGCTCTATTCACTGTAGTGCCACCTAGCTGCCCTCCAAATGTCTTTTAAGAGCCCTTATCAGGTCTTTGTGACTACTCCCACATCTGTCAACTTGTGGGTGTGGACTCCTGGATCATCTGAAGATGGCTTCACTCCAAGTGGACATCTGAGCCCACAGGACATCTTGTCCTCTGGTTCCATAAGGCCCTGAAGAAGAACACAGACATCTTTCCCAAGAATCTGGACCAAACCTGTGAGAAGAAGGTCTCCTTCTCAACTTAATCCCTCCTTTCCAGATCCTTTTGCCCATTTCACTAGGCTTCCCTAGCTTTGGTTTTGGTTTCCTGGCTGTATGATTTTCTTTGCTGTGCCCCTCATTCCCCTACCTTGGGTTCTCCCCTTTTCTTTACTTGCTTTGGGGGGCATTCCCTGAGAAAGAGTGAGGTTTTCTCCATGTCTTTCTTGGTCTGCAGATGGTGCCTTCAGTGTACCTTTGACCAAAAGGAACCAGCCAAAAGACCAATATGAAACAGCCAAATCAACTTGAAAAAACCTAAAAAACCCTCACCTGAAAAAACCTAAAAACCTGGATTGGCCAATAAGGAGAAAGACATTTTTTGGCCCATAATTTACCATGATGCTTTGCATGCTCTCTGAGTGAACCCCAAATGCTCCTTTCTGTGTCAGCAACTATATGGCCAGATGAAGCTGATCAGGAACATTCTGCTATTATGACTGATAAGAACCAGGTGCCTTGAACTGGACACTATCTTGATTAAATAGCACTTCCCTTATCTTGACATTTTATGGACACTATCCTTTTATGATATCCATGTTTTATGACAGTCCCATATTTATGGCTGACAGATAGGGAAACCATAATTTTGGCTGACACCAGCATTCTGAGGGTGTGTGTGGGGGTGAACAGGAGGAAACACTTCCTTGCTCTTACTCTGGAAAAGTCTCCTTCAATTGACCTTTTTTGAGTCAGATTATTCTGACTCCCATATGTATATTTGTACTAGCTCAAAGGGAATAAACAGCATGTATGAACCGAATTTCATTTGTCTCTTTTTTAGGGAAAACTCTGGAAGTTGACTTAATCTCATTTGCCTCCTCTTAGACCAAACCCTGGGGGTTGACCTAATTTCATTGTGTCTTTTAGACCAAATTCCAAAGTTTGACAGACTGCAGAGCAGGTGGACTGGAGTGGGACAAAAATCTCTCTGGGCACCTGGAGGTCTCAAGCCAAGATCAGATCAGGAGGGGTGGCAGCAGCATACCACTTTTCTTCTACTTTACTTGGAGGGATTTTTAAAGATTTTTAAATTTTTTTTTCAGGGGTGGTGGGTGGAAGTCATGGGCAGGAGTGGACGGTAAAGTTAATGTAGATGTTTTTCTGGAATATAGATTTCTTTCAGAATTCTTCAAAGTGGAATCTGTGTATTGTGAATGGATTGTTACATTATTATTATTTCCATTTTCCATGTTTATTTCTGTATATTTTATTTCTATTTATACACACACACACACACACACACACACACACACACACACAATGTCATTGACCTTCAAAATCATCTCTCAGGTTTCTAACCTTCACTCTCATCCTTTCCAAGTCAGTTAGTCAGGAAGCCTACTTGATACATCCCCATAGTGACTAGAAGAGTAAGATCTAATACAAATCTCTTTTCTTATTTCTTCCCTTCTCTTTCATGCAACTATAGGTTCTTCACAGAAGTAGTCTGTGTCTCTTTTTTAATCTGGACACCAGGGGAAATACAAGCTGATATATGGGCCTATCTGTTCTATAATTTAGTCCTGTATTCAAATTCAACAATATGTCTGTCAAACACAGGGATGCAAATATACAATGAATATGCCCAGGAAATGCACTCCTTTCTTTACAAGATATGTGAGTGTAGGAAGAGGGAGACATTAGTCCTTGAAAACATTGTATTGATATTGCCTGGGCTCCAAAGGAGTGTTTACGGCATCTCATTTAGAGGTTACAGGCAGTCTATAAAAGCTCAAAAATTCTTGTTAAGAACACACTTAGAAGGGATTTTGAGCAGCCAGGAATCTGCCTCAGGAAAGAGTGGGTTTACCCT
The DNA here is from genome assembly GCA_011680675.1 of Gymnobelideus leadbeateri. Lineage (NCBI taxonomy): Eukaryota > Metazoa > Chordata > Mammalia > Diprotodontia > Petauridae > Gymnobelideus > Gymnobelideus leadbeateri. The sequence continues at coordinate 214,746 of WOXC01011889.1, forward strand.
CCTTAGAACCCCGGACAAAATGACCTCTATCTCACTGGGGGAAAATAATGATAGTCAGAACTTACATAGCAGAGGTATGCAAAGAGCTTTACAAACATTTCATTTAATCCTTATCACAATCCTTAGAGGTAGCTGCTATTATTATTCTCGTTCTATAGATCTGGAAACTAAGGCTCAAATAGGTTATAGTCCCTGACCAGGGTCACATAGCTAATAAATATCTGAGGCAGAGTTTGAATTTAGATCTTCCTGATTTCAAGTTTCACACTATATCCACTATCCCTAGCTATAGTAAAAATCCACCCTGAAATTTTGTAAACCTGACATGAGAGTATTGGACTTGAGGAGCTGCTGTGAGGAATAATGTGGAAGGATTTCTGAAAAAAGCAAACTTTTCATCACAGTTTGGCCTTGAGCTGGCTCTTCAGGAAGGTTTTCCAATCCCTGTTTCTTGTCTCCTTATTCTGATCTCTAAAACTCTTAGGCAGTTATGTGGTACAGTGGATAGAGTACCTGGCCTGGAGTCAGGAAGATTGACCTTCTTGAATTCAAATCTGGCCTCGGACACTTATTAGCTGCATGACCCTGGGCAAGTCACCTAATATTTTCCTCAGTTCCTCTTTTGTAAAATGAGATGGAGAAGGAAATGGCAAACCACTCCAGTATCTCTGCCAAGAAAACTCCAAATGGGATCACAAAGAATTGGACACAAGTGAAATAACTAAACAACAAAACTCAGATCTAGAAATAACCAAAGGGCAAACTGTCACCCAAAAGCCCAAGCTATACAATATATATTCTAATGGCAAATATGGGGATTCTAGCCTAACACTCATGCTTCATTGTTTTTCATTGAATCATAGTTTTATATCATCATCATCATCATCATCATCATCATCATCATCATCATCATCATCATATCATAAACTTGTGATGATATACACAGAGACCTAGAGAATTTATGTTGTAACTCACAGACTAAACTCACAGCTACTTCATCTCTTTTGGTTCCTGTAAATCTATAAAATTAAGGATTCAGGTGAGATTATGTCTATAACCCTTCTAGCTCTGAAAATACAGGATTCTATGAATCATGTCTGTCCTTGATGAGTTCAAGTCATCAGGTCTAGAATTCCAAGAAGGAATGACACAGGATGACACGAAGATACTGAAAGAAGACACGTGATTTCTGAGCCATTGTCAATGATCTTTGAAAGAACACAAAGAATAATAGTGGTACCACAGGCTTGGAAAAGGGAAGATGTCCTGATTTTCAAAAGAGAAAAGAAAGTAGAATCTCCAAAGTGTAAGTCAATGAGCTTCATGTGATTCCTGGCAAATTAACATTATTAATTGGATCTTAGTGAACATCTAGAAAAGGAGGTGGGGGATCACAAGACCAGCATAGGAATAGGTATTAACGAATGTAAATAATTTCCTATTTTGATAGGATTACTACAATGATAGATCTGGGAACTGCTTTCGATAGAGTCTAAGCTTAAGAGTCTAAGCTTAGGGAGAGCATTCAACAAATAATCTCATGGTATTTTAGTGACTGAAGGTGTGAGTGAGCTGGAAAGATGGTTAGGTGAACTTAAAACTGGGTAAGTGGCTAGACTCAAAGACTCATTGCTTAGTCATGAATGAGGAGGTGCTAAAGAATGATGGGTCTGTGCTTGGCCCTATGCTGCTTTAACATGTTTATCACTGGTTTGGATAAAGGCATAAACTGCATGCTTATCAGATTTGCAGATGATATAAAGCTGGAAGGAATAACTAACACATGGGATAAAAGATTAGTAAACGAAAAGATATTTTTTTTTCAAAATGCTTTACTAACTTCTGGTTTACATCATTCATTTCCATCAGATTTTGAGTTACAATTTTTCCCCATGTTTTCCCCTACCCACCACCCCAGAATAGCAGTCCCACAGGATATCCCCTCATCCAATCTGCTGTCTCCCATCTCTCCTCCCATACCCCCTTCGACTTTTCCAGTAGGGCAAGGTGAATCCTCCTGCCCCAATGCCTGCACATCTTATCTCCCAATTATATGCACAATAGTATTAATCACAGTATTTATATATTTTTTAAAAATTTGGTTTAAAAAAGGAAGATAAGTAACTCAATATATGCTGTACATGTGTAGCTATGCAAAATATTACCATAGTAGATATATTGTAAAAGACTGACTATATTTCCCTCCCTCCTATCCCACCTCACCTTGGTCCACTCCCCAATTTGGTCCTGTCCCTTTTCAAAAGTGGGTGCTTCCAAATCCCCCCCAGCCTGCCCTCCCTTCCATTGACCCCCCCTCTCATCTCTTTCTCCCCTACTCCCCTTTAGGGAGAGAAACCCTATTTAGTATGTATGTCATTCTCTCCCTGAGCCAAATTCAATGAGGATAAGGTTTTGCCTTTTTGCCTTCCTGTTCTTCCCCTCCCTTGTAACCATTTTCCCTTGCTTCTTCTATATGAGATAGTCCACCCCATTATGTCTCTCCCCATCTCCTCTCATTATATTCCTCTCTCACCTCTTAATTTCACCTTTTAAGTATCATCCCTTCCTATTAAATTCGACCTGTGCCCTTTATCTATGTATACCTGAAAACGTATATACACACATTCACATATGTATTCATATGCCCATATACCCTTCTTCAACTATTTTCATATTGAGAAAAGTTTCATCAGTTACAGTTATCATTTTTCCCTCTAGGTATGTAAATAGTTCAACTTTGATAAGTTCATAATGATTTCTTTTCCCAGTTTACCTTCTCAAGCATCTCTTGCTTCTTGTATCTGAATGTCAAATTTTCTAATCAACTCTGGTTTTTTCCTCAAGAATGCTTGAAAGTCCTCTATTCCACTGAATGACCATATTTTCCCCTGAAACATGGTACTCAGTTTTGCTGGGTAGGTGATTCTTGGTTTTAATCCAGCTCCTTTGACCTCTAGAATATCATATTCCAAGCCCTTCAATCCCTCAGTGTAGAAGCTGCCAGATCCTGTGCTATCCTGATTGTGTTTCCACAATATTGAAATTGTTTCTTCCTGGCTGCTTGTAGTATTTTCTCCTTGATCTGGGAATTCTGGAACCTGGCTATAATATTCCTGGGAGTTTTCTTTTTGGGATCTTTTTCAGGAGGTGATCTGTGGATTCTTTCAACCTCTATTTTGCCCTCTGGGTCTAAAACATCAGGGCAATTTTCCTTGAGAATTTCTTGAAGGATGGTTTCTAGATTCTTTCTTTGATCATGGCTTTCAGGTAGTCCAATAATTTTTAAATTGTCTCTCTTGCATCTATTTTCCAGGTCAGTGGTTTTTCCCATGAGATATTTCACATTGCCTTCCATTCTTTCATTTGTTTGTATCTGCTTAATAGCATCTTGATTTCTCATAAAGTCACTGGATTCCATTTGCTCCAGTCTAATTCTGAAGGAATGAATCTCCTCAGTGAGCTTTTGAGATTCTTTTTCCATCTGGCAAATTTGGCTTTTTAAGTCATTCTTCTCCTCATTGCCTTTTTTAGCCTCTTTTGCCAATTTCAGTTAATCTATTTTTAAAGTGTTATTTTCCTCAGTCAGGCTGTTGACTCTCATTTCATACTTTTTTTGCATCTTTCTCATTTCTCTACCCAATTCCCCCCCCCCACTTCTCTTATCTGCTTCTTAAGGTCCTCTATGGCCTGTAATCTGCTTGTATTTTCATTTGGGGCTCTTGGTGCAGGATTTCTGACCTCACAGTCCTCTTTCTGTTCCATGCTTTGATCCTCTTTGCCCCCAAAATAGGAGTCTAATGTTGAATTTTTCTGTTTATTTTGTTTCCTTTGCCTAGTCATGTTGCCACTCAATTATTTGACTTTTGGGCTTGTTGCCACAGTAGAACTCTGCCACCAGCCAGAGAAGCTTCTGTCCCAAATGCTGAGGCTTTCCCAACTGCAGGAGGTATTAGTTGGGTGGCCTCTCTGAAGCCTCCACATGCTCTGGCAAGCTGGTCACACACCCTAAGACCTCCACCCCAGTCCGCAATCCAGATCCAAGAAGGGTAAAACAAGAGTGATTACCCCCCAGACTGATTGCCGGATCCTCCTACAGTTCACAGGCCAGGAGCTGAAACTGCAACGTGGCAATGTGGCACAAGCTGAGCTCACTCCTCAGCAGCTTCTCGGCCCCAGGGGAAAGAGGCCACATGCTCTCCCAACCAGTCCCAAGTCCATAGGCCACTGACCTCTCACTTTGTCCTAGGCATCTATGTGTTGATTATTCCAGAAATGCCACAGCTGCTGGTGTTCTGGGGTCCCTCCAACTGGCTGCTAGTCTGGCTGCCCTGGGGCTAAAATCTCTGACTCACGTAGCCCTTGGCTCAACTCCCAGAGTGCTGTGCTGGCCACTCCCTGTCAGGCTGCCAGACTGTCCTCAGCAGGAAGTTAGCTTCTCTGTGTCATTTTGTGGGTTCTGGAGCTCCAGAGGTCGTTCAGAGTCCTCCTTTTACATAATTTTGAAGTGGTGTCAGCTGGAGCTCCGTGGAAGTGCTATTTCTACTCCTCCATCTTGACTCCACCCCCAAACAAAAAGATCTTAATGAGATAAAACACTGAGTCGAATTTAAGTTGAAACTTAATAGTATTAAATATAAGGTCTTGGACTTAGGTTCAACATGACTCATTAGTATGATATGAAAGACCAAAAAGGAAATCTAATCATAGGCATATATGTGTGTTATGAGTATAGATTCTTCTTCTTCTTCTTTTGTATTTTTTGGAGGGGGGAAGGTAAGGCAATTGGAGTTAAGTGACTTGCCCAGGGTCATACAACTAGGTAAGGGTGTCAAGTGTCTGAGACTGGATTTGAACTCAGGTCCTCCTGACTGGTGCTCTATTCACTGCACCACCTAACTGCCTTCTCCTCCTCCTCCTCCTCTTCCTCCTTCTTCTTCTTTTCCTCCTCCTCCTCCTTCTCTTCCTCCTTCTCCCAGCTATTCAATATTTCTCATCATTTTAATCCATATTTCATATTATCTTTGACTCTTCTTTTGAATTTCTTATTCTTTATTATTGATATTTTCTGCTTTTTTATCTAGTATACTTGGTACTAAATCTCAAAGGTTTTATCCAACTCTAAAATTATATGATGCTATAATAATTAGTACATTCCTTGATATCTGGCAGGGCAAAAGTGTTTTCATCATTTTTCCCTATAGTTACCCTTCATAGTCTTGCCTGTTTTGTCATAAGATTTGAATCATTTGATCAGATTCCTTAAAATCCTTAGGAATTTTATATTAAATCTAACAATTAATCTTTTTTTTTTTGCCTTTTTGGAAGGGGGAAGACAGGGGAATTGGGGTTAAGTGACTTGCCCAAGGTCACACAGTTAGTAAGCGTTAAGTGTCTGAAGCCAGATTTCAACTCAGGTCCTCGTGGTTCCAAGGCCAGTGCTCTATTCACTGAGCCACCTAGCTGCCCCCAACAATTAATTTTGAAGTTACTGACATTTACAATCTATTGCCCAACTTCATGCTTTCTAAGAATTCAGTACTTTATTCAATTCTGTCTAAAATGCTTTTTTAAAATTAACAAGAATTTATTTTCTCTCCCTTCTACTACCCCGTGCACACGAGTGCTCGTGGGTGCACACACACACACACACACACACACACACACACACACACACACACACATTGATCCATTTTTAAAATAAATAAAAATAAACCCTCAACAAATATCCACAGTCAAAACAAATCCCCTCATTGGTCGCGTCCAATAAATAAACATTTATTCAATGCTTACTAACTATACTAAACACTGGGGATACAAGAAGAGACAAAAGACAATCTCTGGACTCAAAGAGCTTACAATCTAATATCCGGCACATGCCACATCCTGCATTTTTAAGTCCACTCTGGCTGGAGGGGGCTACCCTGTTTCATCTTCCTTCCTCTAGAATCATGGCTTGCCATTGCATTGATTAAAGTTCTAGAATTATTGAAAAGTGTATTTCTTTATAATGTTGTTATCATTGTGTGAATTGTCCTCCTAGTTTTGCTAATGAACACAGTAATGGAGTGATCAACCCAAAGTCCTCAGTTAAGGACTCAGCAAAAACTGCTGAGAAAACTGGAAAGAAGTCTGGCAAAATTTAGGGAAATACTAACATCTCATACCCTAAACCAAGATAAACTCCAAATGGATATGTAATCCAGATTTTTAAAAATGTCACAGCATAAGCACATTAGAAGAGCAAGGAAGAAATTGCCTTTGTGATGGGGAAAGAATTCATGATCAATCAAGGGATAGAGAAGAACACCCAAAATGGATATGTTAAAAAGCCCCTTTTTAAGCATTTGCAGAGTTTTTAGCATAAAGCAGTGTTCTACTTTGTCAAAGGTTATTTCCTCATTTACTGAGATAATTATGTGATTTGGGATATTTTTATTCTTATTATGATTAATTATGTTGATTGTCTTTCTAACGTTTAACTGTCCTTGCATCTCTGGTATAAATCCAATTCGTTCGTGATGGATGACTTTCTTTTTGAGGAATCACTGTAGTCTGTTTGACAAGATTTTATTTAAAATTTTTGACATTAGTAATAATTGTCGGGGGGGCGGCTAGGTGGCACAGTGAATAAAATGCTGGCTCTGGAGTCAGGAGGACCTGAGTTCAAATCCGGCCTCAGACACTTAACACAAAAACTAGCTGTGTGACCTTGGGCAAGTCACTTAATCCCAATTGCCCTAAAAAAAAAATAATAAATGATCAGGGCAACTAGGTAGCACAGTGAATAGAGCACCAGCCCTGGAGTCCGGAATCTGAGTTCAAATCTGGCCTCAGACACTTGACACTTACTAGCTGTGTGCCCCTGGGTGAGTCAACCCCTATTGCCTCACGAAAAAAAAAATTAAAAGAATAAATAAATAAAATAATAATGGTCCATTCTTTCTCTTTCTCCTCTTTGAAGACACAACTGTTTTTGCTTTTCTTTGTCTCCTCAGTGTTTAGCCTATAGTAGGTGTTTAATACGTTCTAGTTGGCTTTTATTGCAAAGTACTCTCTTTTTGCTGGTAGCTATTACCACAGAAGGCTATTGTGAAAGTGAGTTGATGAGGATGATCTTTTATATGCAAGGCAGAAAAAAATCTAATGTGCACTCAAAATGAAAAAAATACATGTAGGTATAAGCTGGAGCCTAAAAGCCCACTGGTATGAGACTCTCTCCTCATAGGTGGTGATCAATACCTCACACCTGTGTGAGGGGTGAGGCAGAGTTGACGAGAGCAGTAGAAAATAGAGATCTAGTCTCTTCAGTCTCTTTAGGTCTTCTGGCTTTCAGCTTTGAGAGAGAAGATTGTGATACCAACCTTTCTTCAGCCTCCCTGTAGGGAGAAAGACCTTGGGAAGAAGCTTACATTAGAGGAGCTGACAGTCTCCATCATGTCCCTATCCATAGCTTGCTTTGGTAGAGACTTTGGGGAATTTCTCCTTTGGGTGGTATCTGGGACTTTCTCCTAATTGAACTGAATTATGTCTACCGCAAAAGTAGAACTTATTTGCCTCTGTGTATTGTCTGGTATATAATCCCATATGTATACTTTATCTGATTTCTGTTTTGCTATTGACTTAGAGATAATTTTGGAGGGGGAGTGGATATCTGTTATGTGTGTCCATTATGGAGCTAGAATTTGATGAAAAGGAAGTCAATCCTAGCAGATAAAACTTGGGACCTCCTTTTCCCATTAAAAATAACTATTGGGAGTTTAGCTTGAACCTAAAATTTGTATTCCCTAGACTAACAATACTTAAGGGAGGGAAGAGATAAAATTTTATCCCTCTCTCTGAGAACAGAGTGATGGCCTCTGGCTCCAAACTCTGGCTTCCCTCCTAGAAGGAACAAAAGCATCCCTTGGAAAGAGCAGGGGGAAGAGATGCTAGAGATGTCTGTTCCTGCCTCTCTGTGGGAAACACACATGAACACAGAGGCATGCACACACACATGTGCGTGCGCGCGCGCACACACACACACACACACACACACACACACACACACCATTCCTTGCTACATAGGTTAAAGATGAATAGTAATTTTTGCCTTTATGACTCATTGTAGACAGACTAAACCAGTAGGAAGATTGGAATGAGGTTATATGAAACTTAACACTTTATTAGAATCAAACCATTGATAATAAATAGTTTCTTCAGAGCTACAAAGCAGGCATTTCATTTTTTTTGTTTTGCTTTTTGGAGGGGAGAGGGCAGGACAATTGGGGTTAAGTGACTTGCCCAAGGTCACACAGCTCGTGTCAAGTGTCTGAAGCCAAATTTGCACTCAGGTCCTCCTGACTCCAGGGTCAGTGCTCTATTCACTGTGCCACCTAGCCGACCCAAAGCGTGCACTTGAGTAAATTATTGTCATCAAAAGAAATTATTAATTTTTAGTAGGATTGCTAGTAAACTCCTTAGTACAAGATAGTGGATATATGGCAACTTAAAATGAAGATCAAACTTAGTACATACCAACTAGTTAAGAATTTGAAAGTTACATAAACAGGTGCTTTGTTCAAAAGTCAATAAAAGCATTACCTGGGAAACAAAGAAAATACCCAGCAAGAACTTTTTAAAGTATACAGAAATCTTTAAATATTTTGGAACCTAGGAAAATATGTTGGCTGGTTACTGCTAATATATTTTAATTTGACAAGCACTTACATTTATTAGTGAAATCTAGAAATGTATTTTAAAATATGCTGCCAAATTTAAGTAATGGAATTTACATTGTATTGAAAAAACAATAGTCAGGTCTCAAGTTCTTGTAATAAATAAACCTTCCTCTTTCTCTACCCCCTCCTCCTCTCCCCTCAGGTTAGCTACACAATGAGCAAGTTTAATGTAAGGAAGTGATTGGGGGCAGGGGAACATTTTCATAGATGGTGGGAAGGTGTAGTAGACAGTAGAGGAGGCTGTAGGAGGAAATGGGAGAAGGGGGGCAAGGGCAGGTGACTGTTTTAGAAGGAGATGCTCACCTGCATGCCCCCAGGACCAAAGGCACTTTGGGAAGGTCCATTGCGAATCTTTAGCAGCCCCTAGGAAGCCTGGTGTTGGCCACAGCTGCCAAAGTTCCAGAAATCATCTTTGCCATAGTTATTGTTATAGGCTAATGGCACAAGACCAAACTCTGCTGCTCTTTCTGCTGTAGGAAAAATTGTAGCCACAGTTGCTGCCATCTATACTTCTATCCATACTAATATCCTCAACCCCAATAGTGACTCAGACTAGGCCAGAGTTCTACTTACCCTGTAGTCAAGGCTATAATAGTTAACTATGGCTGGGATCCCTGTTGCCATCCGTACTGTAGCAAGCCCTGACTTCAGTTCCACTCATTCTGCTGCTTCTGCTGCATTTTGCTGCTTAGGCCTGCTCCATCCTTCATGTTCATCCTCAGTGTCAAGGCCTCCCAGATAGCCATCCCCAAGGTTGGTTGTGTAACCAATCGCATAATCACCTCCTGCACAGATGGTTACATACAAGGTTACCAGCATGTTGAGGGGCAGTTTGCAATGGAGGCCGTCACAGAGCCATCTTCAAAGAAGCTGCTGCCAACATTCATTTGAAGGGTCCACTCTCAAATGGCCCATTGTCTGCCAACTCTGAATCCCTTAGTATTGAGGATGCAGCTGCCTGGATAGCAAAGGTTACTCTGATTCTGATCTGTGCCTGGGACCTACCTGAGACCCAGGCTTATTTCTTGTCTAACACCCATGAAGTAACAGCCCCTTCCTAACCTAGTACAGCTGTGCAGCTATGGCCTTGGTTAAATTGGAGAGGAAGCCAAGCACTGGTACCAGACCCCTTTAACTACCAATTCACCACCATTAAGTAGTAGGTGAGCTGTGCAAAGGCCTCAAAACAGGCCTACTACAGACCTTCAGGTCAACTGGTTGACAGCTCAAATAAATAGCTTATATAGCTGCTGTGAGCTCTCCATGGTACCGAACCTCATTGATGTTTAGCTTCAGTTGGCCAAAGTACTGGTCAGTCCAGATCACCCACTGGAACTAAGAGGCACCTAGCAATTATGGAACTAGGACTTTGGAAATAAATAGGAAAAAGAGATTCAAATTCTTGAAGACCAACATCTAATAAACTGATACTTTGGGCCAAGTGAGCTACATGTAGATGGGTCTTAATCTGAGTTTCCTGCTGCTTGAAATAGAGACTATGGAGACAGATCTTCCACAAGTGCAAGAGTATAATTAAAATCTAAGCAAGGAAGTTGTCAAAGGAGAGGATGCTAAGAATGACTTTCCAGGGCTCAGGTCTAGTTCTGATTCAACTAAGAGCCTCAAAGAGATTTAGTCATTCATGCTTATTGAAATAAGCACTTATTATATGCTTATTATGTGGAAAGGACTGTACTTGATGGTGAGGATACAAAATCAAAACTGAAGTCATAACAGCCTTCAAGGAACTTAGAAACATATTGTAATTTGAGAACAATGAGAACACTAAATAATTACAGAAATGAATAATAATAGCTAGTATTTATATAGTGCTTTAAGGCTTATAAAAACTTCTTTGCCTAATTTGACCCTCACAACAACCCTAGAAGATAGGTGCTATTATTATCTTCATCTTACAAATGAAGAAATTGAGGCTGACAAAGGTTAAGTGACTTGGTCACACAGCTAGTAAGTGTCTTAGGCAAGATTCAAACTTAGATCTTCAGCATGCTATTTACTATGCCACCTGGACCATGAAGGAGAATATTGCTAGGAAGGAGTGCTATGAGTAAGAGGAATCAAGTGGTGTGAATTCCAGTCCAGGAAGCATCAGATCAAGCCAGATATAAATTAGCAGGGTAGACCTGAGACCAGGGCAAGGAGGCTAATGAAATTTTCCAGGCCTCAAGATGAGGCCATGGACTCCCTTGGAAATGCCTTCTGAAGTGGTAGAGGATTCCTATTGATCATTTGTGGCCAGGATTTTACAAGACTCTTCACCAGGGCCCCAAAATAATAGCTGGGGGTGGGGAAGAAGGGAGAAAGGGAATAAGGAAGAGCCGGCAATGATCTTTATTTGCATATTTGTAGCTGTAATAACATACAACTGCTAACTGACTATTTAACTTTCCCTCAATGCCATAAAGTCTGGCTTTTTGTTAAAGAAGAGGCATTGGAAAGGGGCACTGGAAAATTTCAATACTGCCACTTACTATCTCTGTGACTTTGGGTAGATCACTTCATTCTAGGCCTCAATTAATTCTTTTGTGGAATGTGGAGGCTGGACCAGATGACCACTGGTGATGAAAGCCAGGTGAAGAGTTTGAATTAACTAAAAATTCCAATGATTTGAGGATCCTTTCAGAGAAGCACAGCCTAAAGGACTAGGGAAGTGATTCCTCTGCCAGCCTCTAATCCATCTGGAGGATTGATCAGAGGATCAGTAAGTTAGAAGGGATCTCAATCCAATTCACTCATTTTATAGGTAAAGGACTGAGACCCAGGGAAATGACTTGCCCAAGGTTACACAAAAAATAAACAGCAAAACTGGGATTGGCCTCCGGCTGCAAATCCAGTCCTCTTTCTCCTGTATGATACTACTAATCTATAGAGGTAGCCCTTTAGAAGGGATGTTAACCAGCCAGAGCATATTTAGAGCTGGGGTCAGTAAACTCTTTCTGCAAAGAGAAGATAGTCAATATTTTAGACCTCATGGACCAAGAAGCAAAATCAAGAGTATTATGGAGATACTTATACAATAAGAGAAATAATAAATTTCCACAGATTTTTAATTGATGAAATTCAAAATGTACTAATAATGGAGTGTAATCTTTGCAATACCTACCTACTGATGAGAAGGATGGAATCCTTTTGGGGAGGAATCATATTTTGCTTAATTGGGGTTCAAGATCATCAAAATCAATCACAAATGTTCATCGATTGAAGCTGACCTGTTATAATAAAATTTTATGCATTTCATCTTTGAAAATGCCTTTTCTCTCAGAGAGGTGCTAGCCAATAATGATATCAATCCATGATCACTTGATTTCAATTTAGTCGAAAGGCTAATAGTTTTCAACATGTTTGTTTTCTCTGGACACATTTTTGTGGTTGCTACCATCAAACACACTTTAGTTAACGCACCATTGGTAAATGGCTCTGCTTGCTTGGCTAACACATGAACCACTTGCAAATTTACTTTGGTTGTAACTAGCTTCATTTTAATTTTTTTCCTATTTTTTGTGAAGAAATACTGCTCTGATGAGAAATTGGTTTAGATTTTTGAATTTTTCTGCCCGCTGCTTTCCCATGAATTGGCAGTGTTATAAGTGCTTACTCTATTAATAACAACATATATTGTGTTCTTTCAGTACAGCTATAGTATCATTGCATAATAAACGTGATGCTTTGCTATCTAATTGATACAATAATCTGCTCTCCACTGTGCCTTAAAAGCTTGCCATTTGAAATCTACTTTCCTCTTCTTCTTTCAACATGATGAGTATACACTGGTAAACATATATGTATATGTGTGTGTATATACATATATGTATAAATGTGTATATGTATATATATACATATATATATAATAAATGCCATTGTACACAGCTTACTGAAAGCACCATCCAGTTATCGTGTCATTGCAGTTGGTAGGGTAAGGAGAGTACCACATACAATCCTAATAGTTAAGCAGTATTACTTCAGTAGTGGGTGGGTCTCGAAACAATATTTGAAATATTGTCACAAAAGAGGGGAAAAAATGCAACAGCCAGAACTTGATTCAATAGACACAATGAAGCATCATACATGAGTTCACTGTAAGCAAGACTTACCAAAAAAAGAAAAGAAAGAAAAGAAAGAAAGAAAAAGCTCAAAATAAGCACAGTTGTTTTGGTCATTTCTCAGAAGTGGGATATCTACACAAGACTGTATGACCAGAGATAATGGCAGGGATAATGTAGAGTGCCTTCCTTCAGACTAGGGTGAGCAGTTGGACTAGATAACGAGTTATTGCTAGTTCTAAGATTCTGTGATTTTACTGTATGAGGAGATAGGATGGGGGGATAATTTGGGAGTGGGGGGGGAGGTGGCTAGATGTGACTCAGGACAATAGAAGGAATTAGATTTCTGACTCTGGAGTTTGGTCAATTTTTTTTTCTTTTTGGAGGGAGGAGGGCAGGGCAATTCGGGTTAAGTAACTTGCCCAACGTCACATGGCTAGTAAGTGTTACATGTCTGAAGCCAGATTTGAACTCAGGCCCTCCTGACCCCAGGGTCAGTGCTCTATTCACTGCACCACCTAGCCGCCCCAGGACTTTGGTCAATTTTCCCTTGATTAAGCTTTTAATAATTTTCTGAGTAGCTAAAGCCATGCTCTTTATAATAAACAGAAATTAACAAGCTGTCATCAGTCTGCTGAGAAGAGGGGCTCTGCAGCCCAGCAAGGGGATCCCACTATGAAAAAAGGATCTTGGCACTAAGGTAAGAGGGATCTTGGCTATGTTTGCTTGGGGAAAGTCATCTGGGTAAGACCTCCCTAGCTGAGTGGGGGGGGGGGAATCATTCAGTGATGCAGATGATCTGATCAGAATCAAGATTCTTCACCCCTCTTCAAGCAGTGGGTCATATCTTTTGCCTGTTGGTACTACCTTAGAAAGATCCCCTTCCCAAACCCTCTGGTCACTTGTCTACTCTAAAGTCCAAATAGCTAATATCACTTGGAGAACTTGATAATCCCCTCTCTTTTTAGATGAGAAATGGAAAGACTCAATACTGACACTAGGCAATTATTGTATAGTGCTTGGACAAACCTGTATCCAGTTTGGGTCCCAGGATGATCTCAGAAAAGAAGCCTCCTCTGTTTATGTATTTACTGGAGGAGGGCAGTAAGGTAGTTCTCAGGGATATTTCTTTGGTGTTTCCTTGATGCAAAAAAAAAAAAACAGTGTATGCTGCTATAGCTCAAACTTTTCCCATCTAAACATTACTATGTTTCTGTAATAACAGAAAACATTTAACAGAAAAGTCAGACTATGGTCATTTTTTTTCTTTTTCATTTCCTTATCTTTTAAAAATAAATTTATTTGTTTAATATTTTTGCAAGCATTTATAATCTGTCCATCCCACAGACTATATGGTATATGATAAAAGGTATTGATCTAAACAAAATTTCTTTCAGACTGCTATACAGTTTTCTCAGCCACTTCTATAAAATAATGGCAAAACGCTAAATAATGAGTCCTTTCTCTGGTAACTGGGTTTTGGGGGGGTTTTTTGGTTTTTATCAAACACTATGTTACTGTGTTTCTTTGCTTCTATTTGTACCCAGTCTGTTCCACTTTGTGTTTTAACCAGTACCAAATCTCTTTAATGAATTGCAATTTTGTTGTACAATCTAAATGAAGTATTGATAGACCCCCTTCCCTCCCATTTAAAAAAAGTTATTACTCTTGATATGCTTGGGTTTTTGTTACCCCAGATAAATTTCATTATTATTTTTCCTAACCCTATAAAATATTCTTTTGGTAATTTGATTAGAACAGCAGTGGATAAATAAATCAATTTAGGTACCATTTTTATTATATTGGTTCAACCTGACCATGAACAATTAATGTTTCTCCAGTGATTTAGATCTACCTTTATTTCTAAAAAAGAGAGTTTCATACTTAGAGATCAAATATAACACACATACATACACACACACACACACAGAGTTTCTGAGTGTAGTTTGGTAGCTATAAACTCCCAAATATTTTATAGCTTCTACAGTTATTCTGTATAGAATTGTTCTTTCTAACTCTTCTTGCTGGGAGTTGTTGGTAATGTACATATATATGAATGGTGGTGATTCATGTGGTTACATTTTGGTTGCTATAACTTTGCTAAATGTATTATTTCAATTAATTTTTGGTTGACTATTTAGGGCTAAGTAAATCATCATATCATCTACCAAAATAGAAGATGATTTGTTTCCTCTTTGCTTCTATTCCCTTAATTATTTTTCTTCTTTTCTGCTCTGGTTACTATTTCTAGCATTATGATAAATACTATTGGGGATAATGGCATCCTTTCTTTATCCTTGGCCTTATCAGAAACCTTTCTGATTCTTCTCCATTATATATACTATTTGCTCTTGAATTTAGATAGATATTATTTACTATATAAAGGAAAGGCCTATTTCTAAAACCCTAAAAAGTTATTTTAATAGAAATGGGTGTTGGATTTTATAAAAAAAAAAGCTTTCTTATGCAATAGACCCTGTGGGACAGATGGGTGAAATCTATGGACTCCTCCGAATAATGTTTTTAATGGCAAAACAAAATACATGAACTTGCAAAAAAAACCAATTATACTGAAATATAACAACATGACATGACATGATATAACATAATATAACATTATATATATATATATATATATTTTTTTTTTTTTAAGTAGGGAAGGTGGAACCAAGATGGTAGAGTAGAGGAAGTACTGTAGCCAAGCTCTCCCAACATTCCCCACTAAACAATTTTGAAACAATGCCTCAAATTGAATTCTGGAGTAGCAGAGCCAACAAAAGGTCAGAGTAAAATATTTTTTCCAGCCCAAGACAATGTAGGAGGTTGGAAGGAGAAGTTTGTGATGATGGGATACAGGTTGGTCCAGAGCCTACATGGTCAAAAAAACAGGAGTGGGACTAAATGGCAGCAGCAGCAACAACAGCAGCAGCTTTGGGAGCTCTCAGCCCAGAGACAATAAGTAAATTGGACAACTGGACAGAAAGAGATCATAGAAGACTCCTACTCTAGCACTGGGTGCTATTTGGCAGCTCCATTGTCCATATTTACTTTCTGGTCGTAGTTCCAGGGCAGAGGAATGCTTACAGTCACAAGGGATTAGGGGTCCTGAGGAGCAGTTCCAAGGTAGAGAGAATTGCTAGCACTTTAAATCACAAGACACCAGGGACCCTTCCTTCATCAGGACCAGAGAGCACACCAGGAAAGCAGTGATCATACCTCTCCCCAGATCACACCATCTTGAAAGCACCAAAAAAATCCAAGCCTCCCAAACTAGCTCTGAAAACAGCATCACATAAAAACCTTGAAGTTTGAGACAGTGCCTCCCCATCCTGAGGTAAAAAAGCTCACAGTCAGGAAATAGACTGGAAAAATTAGTAAATGGCAACAAAAAACAATCTTATCATAAAAAGCTACTATAGCAACAAGGAAGCTTTAAGACACAAACTGAAAAGAAGACAACAATGTCAAACAACTACAACCTCAAAGAAAAATACCATTAGAACTAAAGCCCAATAAGAATTAATTAAGAGCTAAAAACTTATTTTAAAAATAAAATAAGAATGGGAGAGGAAAAATTGAGAAAAGAAATAAGAGCAGTGCAAGAAAACTATGAACAGACAATTAACATTAAAAGAGTCACAAAATATTTTTAATATCTTATTTTCCCCAATTACATATAAAATTATTTTTAACATTCATTTAAAAAAATTTTTGAGCTCCAAATTCTCTCCCTTCCTCCCTCTCTCTCTAACCTTGAGAAGGCAAGCAATTTGAGATAGTTTATACACATGCAGTCATGCAAAACATATTTCTATGCTAGTCATGTCAAGGCACAAAAAATATTGAAGAAAATAACACCCTAAAAAACCAGAATTCACCAAATGTTAGAAGAGATACCAAAGCTCACTGAAGAAAAGAACTCTTGCAAAAACAGAATTGCTCAAATGGAAAAAGCAGACTAAAGAAAATAATTCCTTAAAAAATAGAATTGGGAAAGTGGAAGCTAATGATTCCATGAGATATTACAAAACAATAAAACAAAGGCAAATAAATGAAAAATAAAAGAAAATGTGAAATATCTCATTGGAAAAACAACTAACCTGGAAAATATATCAAGGTATAACATAAGAATCATTAGACTGCCTGAAATCCATGATAAAAAAAGAACCTGTCAAGAAATTATTAAAGAAAACTGCACTGATATCCTAGAACCAGAGGGTAAAATAGACATGGAAATAGTCACATCAATTATCTCTTTTTTTTATCATTTTACATTTCTTTATTATTAAACAAATGCTTTATTAACTTCTGGTTCAAATCATTCATTTCCACCAGATTTTGAGTTACAATTTTTCCCTACCCAACACCCCAGAATAGCAATCCCACTAGATATCCCCTCATCCAATCTGCTCTCTCCCCTATCTTCTCCCATACCCCCTTCGACTTTGCCCCAGTACCTGGACATCTTATGAAACATTTAATTTTAAAACTTCGATTTTTAGATCCAGTCCCTTCCTCCCTTGTCACCCACTCCCTCTGGGAAGATAAGCAATTCAGTATGTGTTGTACATGTATAGCTATGCAAAACATTACCATAGTAGATATATTGTGAAAGACTGCTTATATTTCCCTCCCACCCATCTCACCTCCCACCTGGTCCATTCCCTACTTTGATCCTGTCCCTCTTTGACAGTGGGTACTTCCAACATCCCCTCCCCACAGAATGCCCTCCCCTCCATCCTCCCCCCTCTCATCCCCCTTTCCCCTACTTGGTATGTGAGCAATCTTCCTTATATTCTGGGTTATTCCTTTTACCACTTCACCACTGTCAACAATTTTCACACAACAGGTTGATAAATTCAATTTCCCACACACCCCACCTTCCCTGGTGAGCAAATAGTCTAGGACCAATCTATGCTGGAGAACTGTCTCTCTGGTTTGGATAGCCTGGTCTGCTAGCAAATCCAAGGCTTTTGCAGTATGATTGGTAATAATTTCTAGTACTGCCTGAAGTCTAATTAGCCAGTTGAGGATATAGATCGAGGTTCTATATCCCCAGCTTCCATCCTGAGCCCAAGTTGCTGGTCCATAAGTTTGGATAATTCTTTCAGGGGGCCAAATGTCATCCCAGCCATTGGCATCACCTGTGGTAGTCAAGGTAGTGCCAAGACTTGTACTCCTTTTTGTCTTCTTCAAATCATCATATAACCTTATACCCAATTGACCTTCCTCTTGTTGTGATAGAAAGAAAAACTTTGGTCTGACTAATCCTATATAGCAAATTCCAGCCCAAGCCCCCTGTTCCCTGCTGCTTCAGAAAATATTCACATTTTTCCTCACTCACTAATTTCCACTGATGCTTTTCTGCTAGTCTCCAAAAACCAGTCCCATTATGGATTAAAGAGAGGTTATTTAAAAACCACTCAGGTCTCAAGGGTACCAGGCCCCAGGGCCATTGCTCAAGCTGCGGTCCCCCCACAAACCCAACAATTTGTCACATTAAAGGTCTGGGCTACAGATTCCATCAAATGTTCAAACTTATTTCTTCCTGCCATTGGGGATATTGATGCAATAGAAATAATAACATATAACAAACAGTAAACTAAGGAAATCCCCATAGCATTACACTATTATTAGAGATAAAATGATTGTGTAGGGGTTCAAAGTAAACACAAACAAAAAGACCAAGTGCAAAAACTATTGAAAACAACAAAGGAACAAGCACACTCTAGCAATCAAAATTCTCATATAAAGGGACAAAGACTCAGAGTCCATTTGACCACACTGTAGAGGGTTGGTTGTGGAATCGTAGCTTCAACTCTTCCAGGGTTGAACCAGTCAAATTCAGTAGGGACTACACAAGTCCTTTCACTCGTGTGTGGTGGGTTCATCCCCACTCCTGAGTCTGGTCAGTGATGTCAAGGGTCAGAAAGACCTGGAAGGGGCGAGTTCTCAAGTTGTCCTCCCGGCCACTTCCCCAGATCCTTTTTCTTTTACCATCCTTGAAATCAAGTTAAGTTACCACTATTAATCCTTGATCATTTTTACAAAATTTAAATTATAATATTAATTATCATAAACACACCTATTCCTTTTATATACTGCATCAATTCATTATTAATTCCTCCACCAGAAGTAAGATTCTCATTAAGGAATTTCCATTGGGCTAGCCATTAGAACAATATTTACTCAATAACTCACAAACTATCCTACTATTAACATTAGCTAGTCAGAACAAAGCTGAAGCTAAATAACAAACTAATATTCCCACAAACTAGAGAGCCCTTACTTATACAGGGGTACCTCTACTAAATTCTAAGCCTAATAATTTTCATTTTATAGTAACTTTTGATGTTCTAGAATCAAGTATTTAATAGATTTGTTGTTATATTTTTCAAAACTTTTGATTATTGAAGCTTGTCACCAAGAATAGGGACAAAACTATAAGAGAACCATATTTCCCTAACTTTAGAATGTCAGTTCCAGGCAAGATGTATACCAAGCTGCAATCTGCATTGAGCCAGGCTTGAGATCTGCCAGGTGCTTGTGGGTAAATCGAGTCAGGAGAATCCTATCTCAGCTCATGCGGAATGTTCGTTCTCCCAACCTTCCTTTGCACTTCATACCTGTATTTTACAGGGTCTGGCACCATGGATCAGTGGCTCAGGTAGCTTTTCTTAATATTTATACCTAGAGTTAGACTCAAAGAAACAGCCAATTAATAATCCCATCAAATCTTAAATAACAATCTCCAATAATCAACTTAAAATATGCTTATAATCTCACATTCATTGAGGAACATCTTTAATTCTTATTCATAAACAAAACAAATCTTCCATCAGGTTTATAACTAATTGTTATAACAGATTTTTATCTACTTCCTAAATTTCTCTATCTTCTTATGACTATGCTTAACCTAACCTTACATTAAAATTCCTTTTCTCTCAACTAAAAATGTCTTTGATTTAATCCCAACAATTAATTCAGTCAATTTTATTAATACCCAATTGTTCTTTCATCATTTTGAAATGCCCAATGACTCCATTCCACACAAATACACCTTACTACTATCACTTTTAAATCCCAGCCTTAATTTATGGGATGCTGTTCCATCACTACATTTGCATCTCTATTTGACTTATTGACTGACTGACAGCTATCTTCTTAAAATGCTTCCTCACGTTTAAGGTGTCCTGAAGAACTTCCTAGGGACAGGAAGGGTCTGGAGGACCCTCCTCTTTTCTTTTCAAATCTATTTAAATCTATTCTTCCTCTATTCTATTAGCATCAACATTATATTTTATACCGGACTCTGCAAAGTTGGGGCAAGGTATCTTTTTATACTTCACTTTTTGGAACAAGGCTTATTCTGGACACTTTTGCAGAGGTTCATGATCTAATCTCAAAATTGTTGAATTATATATCTAATTATTCTCATAACATTCAGAAAAAAGATCCTTAAGGCAACAATATTTCAAAAATTTCCCTTAATTTCACTTTTCACCAGAAGTCTTTTGCGGGGCGGCTAGGTGGCGCAGTGAGTAGAGTGCCGGCCCTGGAGTCAGAAGGACCTGAGTTCGGATCCAGCCTCAGACACTTAATGCACACACAAACAAACAAAAAAAAAAAACCTAGCCGTGTGACCTTGGGCAAGTTACTTAACCCCAATTGCCCTCCAAAAAGCAAAAAAAAAAAAAAAAGAAGTATTTTGGCGACAGGGGGTAGAATCTCCTTTCTTAGACTTCAACTGGCTATGATGGGGACAGGTCCCCTCAGGTTCTTTCTCACTGTGAGCCTCTTTCAATTCTAAGGCTTCATTTAGTCCCCAGAGCAGTTCATAGTGATGGTGACCCCAGACCTTAAGGGTGAAATATTCTCCATCCATTAGATTCTTTTTGTCATCAGTAGAGAACTGATTGGACAAAGCATTCATATACAGTATGTTCCCAAAACCTTTTTACCTTAACATCAATTTAATTTTATTAAATTATATTATGTCTCAAAAGAGTTTGCCAGGACTCACATATCTAAGGGGATTCCCCTTTTTAACATCTTCCCTTTCACAGATTTTAAACTTATTCTGGCAAAGAAGCCAATTGTTAAAAACAATTTTAAAATCTTTTTATACACAGACTTGCTACTTCTCAGCACATCAAGTTCATTGTTTAGGGGTTTCATAACTGAAATGGCCTCCCTTCCCAGGGCTGATGATCTTGCCCACTTGACCCCCTTTTTCATACACATAAACAATTTCAGATTTTTACAAAACTTACAAGAGGATTCACAGGGTCTTTCTTCACATAATTACCAATAATTACTTTTCACCAGCATACTTTTATAAGTTTCCAAATTAGCATAATTAACAATTTCATATTTCATAAATGATAATGAAACAATCTCAATTGAAACCCTCTTTTTTTTTTTTTTTGCTTTTTGGAGGGGAATTGGGGTTAAGTGACTTGCCCAGGGTCACACAGCTAGTTTTTGTGTTAAATGTCTGAGGCTGGATTTGAACTCAGGTCCTCCTGACTCGAAGGCTGGTGTTCTATTCACTGTGCCACCTAGCCACCTCTGAAACCCTCTTTTTAAAACAAAAACCAACTTTAAAATTTATAATTTCTCAAATTACAATACACATGATCAAAATGCTCTATTCATTATTTTTCCTATTCCTTTTGTAGTGTAATCCCTAATTTAGCAGCATCTATAATATAAGAGAAACTGCTTCTCCTATAACATAAATAATACAATTATTTACCAAATTTCATAAGAAATCCCAGAAATATTATAAACACATGTCTAATACCTAAAATTTAAACTTCAAAACCAAGATCAAATAATTACCAATTTGGTGATCTTAACTTAATTATTTCCAAATTGCTTTACACAGAAAAAAATCACTCATCCTGTAACTACTGGCATAAACTTCACACTCAAAAAAATTTTATATTAAATTATCAAACATATTACAATTAACTTTTACCTTCCCAGTTCCCACCCAAACACACATTTTATTTAATACATGCCATTTGAGTGAGCACTGCTCAAGCCAAAACCAAAAACACCTTTATAATTATATTAATTCTAAACAAATCCCTAGGATGTGGATTCCACCACAATCCTTACAAAACAATCTGAGGAGGGTTTTCATACAATTAATCAATCCCTTACGGCCAAATAATATCATAGACCCTTTTACATTTCTAAATCCTGATACCCCTAGCACTTAAAAAGGAAATCTTATACATGACTCTATATATTTTCTTAATATTTCAATTCCCTATTCACATTTATTTCTTCCTAAGGAAGTTTACAAAAAGTTTGCTTTTCCCTTATTATAATCAGATCACTTTAAAATATACTGGGCCAAAATTGTAACTACTTTCTTTGATTCTAATAATAATAACAAATTACAATAGTCTATATTTTCTACCATAATTGGTGCCCATCTTAAATTCAATAACAATAACCACCCAATTTCAACCTCTCCACTAAAAAACCCCAAAAACTTCTTCGAACACTCTCAACATGCTTAAACCATCTGATACTAACACAAGGGCGGGGTGGGGGGGTGCGGAGAATACTCCCCAGCTCACCCCTATCTATTCCCAAACAGAAACTTTCCTAACTTTCACATTTTCACTCAAACCTTTATTTCTCTTTCCCAATCTTTCAAACCCATTGCTCAGACTACCTACATCCCTTTACATTCCAAATTAATCATACCCCAAATTTCAAGCCTCTCTATGTACCCTAAAACTAGAGGGGGTTAAATGCCTAACAATTTACATTCCAAGGGAGCCGTATTTCATCCTCCCCTCTGCCTCTCTTTTTCTGAGAGGCTTACAAAAAGTTTAAAACTGCAAGACTTAGGTACCACCCCAGCCCTTATGCTTATTTATATTCCCAGTACTTTGAAATGGGACAGAGGGAATGCTCCCTTTTGAGTATCTCTTTCTCTTCTAAATTTTCAATTTTGCTCCCACCTTTCCTGTTAGTAACTAACCCTCAATATATCTCAGATTCTTTTGATTTAGAGGTTTTCCTTACCTTTCTCTTTTCTTAATGTCTTTTTAGTAAAATTTACTCACTGAAGGATCCTCAGTCTTGGACTCCTCCACTTTCTTCCTCTTAATAAGCTGCCTAATCTGATCCCTTGGTTACATTCCATTATTCAAGAACTTTGCTTTGGGTGAAGAAAGAAATATTTAAATGCTGGTCAGCCTCAACCCATCTTTGATCTGAGGGGGAAAGATTCCCCTCCTTTTTCTTATCTTTTTCTTTCTCAGCACCACAAGTCTGGCCAGAACCCAGAGTGCAAAAAAAGAAAAAGATTTTCTACACTATTAATCTAAACAGCAAATATTTCTGACTTTCTTTTTCTCTCACACCCTCCCATCCACCTGGTTGGGGAGGGGGGGAAGAAGGAGAGAAAGAGGAAGTTCCATTTCAACTGCAAACTGTCAGAAATACAAAGACACAGAGACACACTCTGCAGGCACAGACACACACCCTGCACAGAACAATACAAGACAAACATTTAAGCCAACCCCACTTAATCTAGACATTCCACCCCACACATTGCAGCAATATTCTACCATTTTTCCCTTATCTTGATTTCTACACCTAGGTTAGTTCTCCCAGTTTCAGAACTTGCTCCCTAATGGACTTTCTACCAGCATAGTTAGTTTCCACTCCACCATGCCAGATTTAGATTGTGTTTTCCCCATCTTTAATTTGGAATGGAAGTGGTCAGCAAGCTTCCCAAACCTGTAGCCTAACAAACAGTGGGAGGGTGGGCACTCCTTGCCCTCTCCCCCTCCTTTGGAAGAAGTCACCTGCTTTCTTTCAGTCACCTCTGGAAACTTGCTTAAGGCATTCCTCATATGACCACCACCCCAGGACCCTTGTTTTGGCTCACCTCCAGGGGAAACTTGATTCTGTTTCCTGACTACTTCCCCACACCAGCCCGATGGAGTTTTGTTTTTTTTTTTCAGTTGCACAGTCGAAGTCTTATCCTCGCTCCTGTCTCACTGGGTATTTCCTGCTGTCCTGCGTCTTTCACCCTTTACAACAGGAATCTCTCTCCTCAAGTCAAGGACTACCAGAAAATCACCAGACAGGTGCCTGTTCCTGACTTACAGTGAGAGTCCAGTCGCTAGATGGTGCTAGATCCTGGACAGGCCCCCAAATCTGTGTGGGACATGAATGACCCTTGCCCAAAATAAAATAAGCAGAGATATCTCCAAGTAGAGACAGGAAGGATTTGTTTATTTATTTCTTCTTGCAAGAAAGGCAGTCTTGCTATTACAGGCATCAGTATCAACTTAGATATAAAAGCAGAAGATAAATGTTCTAACAATATCAATATAGATATGAAAGTAGACATTATTTTATGAATCATGGGGATTTTAGGACATGGTGACCTGCTCAGAGTTCCACAACAGGAGTTCCAATTTTATATTTGTACAGGTAAGATGGTGGTCAGTGGAAACAAGTCTGGAACATTTAGGCCTGTGGTTAAATTTGCTGGGTCTGAGCAAGAACTTCAATTTATGACCAGGGAAGTAAGGCAAGGGTCCCAGTCCAGGTTACTAAGTCTTTGGTACTTTATTACAATTCTGTTCAGATTTCTGGAATGTTACCTGAGAAGTTTTCACTTTTATTCCATTCAACAACATCCACACATGGAACCATCAGTTATAGCAAATGGAGAAGTTTTGAATACTGCAGATATATGGGATGGCATACATGGGATTGGGAGTATATGGGATGTATACATAGATGATGTGATTGACACACACTGCCAAAACTAGCTCAGTGTTTGAGAGGCTCCAAAGAGAGTGTGGGAGAGAAAAGCTATTAGACTGACTACCAAACTGAAGGTCTACAGAACCATCATACTGACCTCATTGTTGTATGCCTGTGAAACCTGAACAGTCTACCAGTGCCATGCCAAGAAACTGAATTGCTTTCATTTGAATTATCTAGGGAAGATTTTGAAGATCACCTCTCAAAATAAGGTACCAGACACCGAGATCCTTTCTCAAATTGAACAGGCAAACATTCAAACTCTATTTCAGAGTACAACTCTTATGGGCTAGCCATGTTGTTCAAATGCCACACAGACTATTTTTGGAGAGCTCTCACAAGTGATACAGGCCTGTTCCTGGATATTGCAGGATGTTCCACCTCCCTTTCTACAGGAAGCCTTTCCAAACTTTTTAAAATTCTAGAGCCTTCCATTAATTATTTCCTATTTATCCCATATATAGCTTGCTTTGTATATATGTTTTTTGCTTGCTGTGTCCACCATTATATCATGAGCTCCTTGAAGGTAGGGACTGCCTTTTGTCTTTCTTTATATCCCTGGGGTTTAATAAAGTGCCTGGTACATAGTAGGGGGCTTAATAAATGTTTATCAGCTGACTGACAATTAGCATGACTTTTCTTAAAACATTTTAGTATTTATTTTTAACATTCTTTTTTTTTTATTTTAAGCTCTAAATTTTCTCCTTCTCTCCCATCCCTCCCCCACCCAGTAAGAAGACAAGTAATATGATATCAATTATACATGTGAAATCATGCAAAACATATTTCCTTATCAGCCATATCATAAGAAAAATAAAGTGAGAAAATTTTATTTCAATTTGCAGTCAGAGTTCATCAGTTCTCTCTCTGGAGGTGGATAGTATTTTTTCATAATAAGTCCTTCAGAATTGTCTTGTATCATTGTATTGATCAGAGTAGTTAAGTCTTTCACAATTGATCATCATTACAACATTGTTGCTACTATACACAGTAATCTCCTGGTTCTTCTTACTTCATTTTCTATCAGTTCCTTAAGGTCTTGCCATGTTTTCTGAAACCACTCCCCTTCATCATTTCTTATAGAGTAGTAGTATTCCATCACAATCATATGCCACAACCATTGTTCAGTCATTCTCCAATAAATGAGCATGCCGTCAACTTCCAATTCTTTGCCATTACAAAAAGAACTGTTATAAATATTTTGGGGCATATAGGTTCTTTCCTTTTTCTTAGATCTCTTTGGTATATACACCTAATATTGCTGAGTCAAAAAGTATGCATAATCGTATAGCCCTTTGGGCATATTTTCAAATTATCTCCAGAATGGCCAGACCAGTCGGCAACTCCAGCAACAATCCATCAGTGTACCTATTTTCCCCTATGCCTTCCAGCATTTGTAATTTCTGATAGGTGTGAGTTGGTGAATTTCTCTAATCAACAGTGATTTAGAATATTCTTATATGACTATAGGTAGCTTTGATTTCTTTTTCTGAAAACTACCTTTGACAATTTATCAATTGGGGAATGGTTATTTCTGTAAATTTGTCTCAGTTCCTTCTATATTTGAGAAATGAAGCCTTTATCAGAGAAACTTTTTGTAAAAAAAATTTTTATATCACTTCATTGTCTATGGTACTTTTTAAACAAAATATAATTTCTCTAATTATCTCTCTTTTTATATTTTGCCTTCTGGAGGGCAATTGGGGTTAAGCAACTTGCCCAAGGTTACATGGCTAGTTTTTTTTTTTTTTTTTTTTTTTTTGCGTTAATTGTCTGAGGCTAGATCCTCAAGTCCTCCTGACTCTGGGGCTGGCGCTTTACTCACTGTGCCACCTAGCCACCCCAATTATCTCTTTTAATTAGGTCTACTTTTGCTTTATCTGAGATCATGATTGCTATGCTTGCCTTTTTAACTTCAGCTGAAGAACATTAGATTCTGCTCTAGCCCTTTATCTTAACTTATGTATGTGTGTTTCTGTTTTAAGTGTTTCTTATAAACGATATATTGTTGGATTCTGGTTTCTGCTATCCACTTGTTTTTTAGGGTGAGCTCATTCCATTCACATTAACTGTTATTATTATTAACTGTGAATTTCCCTTCATCCTTCTTCTTCTTCTTCTTCTTCTTCTTCTTCTTCTTCTTCTTCTTCTTCTTCTTCTTCCTCTCTCTCTCTCTCTCTCTCTCTCTCTCTCTCTCTCTCTCTCTCTCTCTCTCTCTCTCTCTCTCCACCCCCCGCCCTCCTCAAAAAGATGGTTTTGCTTCTGACCACTGCCTCTCTCTTAGTCACCCCTCCACCCTCCCTTTTATCATTTCCCTCCCCCGGATATCTCTTATTCCCTTCCCTGCCTATTTCCTTATTGGATAAGAAAGATTTCTATACCAAATTTGGTGTGTGTACACACATACACACACATTATATACATATACATATATATATATATATATATATATATATATTCTTCCCTGTTTGAATCAATTCCAATGAAAGTGAGATTCAAGGATTGCCTGCCACCTCCCCATTTCCCCCTCCATTGTAAAAGCTCTTTCTTGTATACCTCTTTTATGTGAGAAAATTTTCCCTATTTTACCTCTCCCTTCCCCATTCTCCCAGTGCATCCCTCTTTCTCACCTCTTCATTTGGGAGTTGGAGGGGTGGGGATTATTCTAACATAATCAATTCACACTCATGCTTTCTGTCTGTGCAGACTCCTAACTGCCCTAATAATGGTAAAGTTCTTAGGAGTTACATGTATCATCTTCCCATATAGAAATGTAAACAGTTTAACTTTATTCAGTCCCTTATGATTATTCTTGAGCCTTGTGTTTGTCAAATTTTCTATTCAACCCTGGTCTTTTCATCAGGAATGCTTGAAAGTTTTCTTTTTCATTAAGTATCTATTTTCCTCTGAAGGATTATATTTAGTCTTTCTGGGTAGGTTATTCTTGGTTGTAATCCTAGTTCCTTTCCCTTACAGAATATCATATTCCAAGCACTCCAGTCCTATTATGTAGAAGCTGTTAAATCTTGCGTGATCCTGATGGTAGACCCATGATAATTGAATTGTTCCATTCTGGCTGCTTGAAATATTTTCTCCATGACCTAGGAGCTCTGGAATATGGCTATAAAATTCCTGGGAGTTTTCATTTTGGGATGTCTTCAGGAGGCAATCAGTGGACTCTTTTAATTTTACCCTCTGGATCT
Organism: Gymnobelideus leadbeateri; assembly: GCA_011680675.1. NCBI lineage: Eukaryota > Metazoa > Chordata > Mammalia > Diprotodontia > Petauridae > Gymnobelideus > Gymnobelideus leadbeateri. The sequence goes on from WOXC01011889.1 coordinate 242,538, forward strand.
AAAATATTGATGAAGTTTTCATTTAAAATTTCTTGAAATATGATGTCTAGGCCCTTTTTTAATCATGGCTTTCAGGTAACCCAATAATTCTTAAGTTAGCTTTCCTTAATTCTAGGCCAGTAGTTTTTCCAATGAGTTGTTTCACATTTTCTTCTATTTTTTCATTATTTTGGACTTCGTCTTATTATTTCTTGATGTTTCATGGAATCATTAGCTTCCACTTTCCCAATTCTAATTTTAAGGAGAACCAATACAGGCATCATTGTTATAAGAAGTAAGGGAAGACTAGGGTCAGAGTTCTAAAGACCAATCCTTCTAGACATTTGGTGCACCTTGAAATGGTCCTCCCTGAATGGGATCTCTGAATCTCTTCTATGACCTATCCTTACAGTCCAAATCATTATGAATTCCCTTAGCTCTTCCTGCTATTTATCACCTTGGGGCTCTGTCATAATCACCTCCCTTGCTCAGGCTCAAATCACTATAACTAATTATAGTAGGATATGGAAATGGGTTCTCAGAATTCTCCTGGCCTTAGGAGTGCTAAGTTAGAGAATTCATAAAAGGAATGTCAAAGAAAAAGATTTACATCAACACTGTATTCTGCATAGAATAGTCAGGTCTGCCAAAAACAATATCATATAGTTTAATGTTAATCTATATCCAAGACATTTCTAGCTTAAAGTGTGAGAAAATCTAAACTTACAGTCCTCTATGACCTCTAATATGCCTCTCTTCCCCAAAAAGATTTTAAGTAATGTTTATTGTTATCTTCAAACAAGGAAGAGAGCTCTTAAAATACAGCCTTGGTTAATGTTCCAAGATTGAGCAACCATGTCACTATCACATTCTTTCTGTACTACTCCCTCACTCCAGGAGGGAAACAAAAGAACCTCCTTCCTTCCATTAATATCTTAATCCATTCTCAATGAGTTCTAGCTGCCAAGAAGTTCCGGGTGAGTGGAGAGGCATTAGTGTGAATAAAAGTTATTCTGCTGTCACCCTTAATCCATTACCCTACATATGATTTCTAAAAATTTTCCATTTTACTATAAATGAGGTTTTAAATATACTCCCACAGGTACCAATATTGTGGGTTTGTAGCAGACCAAAATCTCTACCATGGTTTTACTAATTTTACTAATCTTGAAGTCTTCAGGCATCAAGCTGTTTAGTTGTTTAGCCTATATTCAATGACCAATGCATTCATTCCCTGGACACCAGCCCTGCAATCTGCCCCACTGGAAAATTGGGATCCCATGAGGTTGGATCTCATAAACACTCTACTAACCTGCCTCCCTTAGAATACAGATACTGGGATTGAAAGAACATGAGGGAATTGGGAGTCTGCCAACCACTAAGGAATAAACTAGGCAAATATACAAATCCTGTTCCCCAATCCCCAACTGCCCTTACTTCTACTCCTATCATGTCTTACTTCAGAAATACCTATCCCTTTTGCTATGTTTTCTGGAAAGCCTCCTCCATAATTAGCAATGTTGCTTACATCTTTTCCTTTCCCTCCATATTCTGACTTTACTGAGACCTGACTCCCTTCTAACGACATACTTTCCCAGGCTGCCCTTTCTAGTGCTACTTGAACTGGCTCCAATATGCCTCAAATAAATGGTTGTGGTCAGAAATTCAGAATACCCCTTGTTCCCCACTGACAATTCTTGGCTTTCCCTCTACTACGATCCCCCAGTAGCCTCTCCACTTTTGGGGTTTATTTAATCCTAATGCATCACATAACCTAGATTTAGAAACCATCATCCAATAGCCTCTGTGACTTTGTCTTTCCTTCTGCAATGAGTTCAGTACTTGGCTCACAGTATGCCTCCTCCACAACTTCTGCTCTCATAACTAGGGGACTTCAACATACATATTGACGTTCCCTCAAATACATATTCTAAATCTCCTCCATTCTTCCATATGCTCATTTCTCAACCTATTTCTCACCCCTCCCCACAGCTAAACACCTTTGATCTTTCAAAAACTCAGTAGTCCACTTCTGTGCTCAACTCTAAAATTCATTTATCATGATCTTTTTTTTGAGGGGGGAAGGCAAGGAAATTGGGGTTAAGTGACCTGCCCAACGTCATGCAGGTAGTAAGTGTGTCAAGTATCTGAGGCCAAATTTGAACTCCTGACTCCAGGGCTGTTGCTCTATTCACTGCGCCACCTAGCTGCTCCTATTATGATCTTTTATCCTCTTTTTTCCTTCCCTCTACCTTATGACTCATACTCTGCTCTTTGTCCTGTGACTTCCAGTCCCTGCACACCTTATTTCTTTCCCAGGCTATCACCCCTGCATTTGTTACCTTCTCCTCCCCTTCACCTTTCTCAACCCCTTGGTATAAAGCAGTTCAACTACACTCTCCCCTATACTTGAATCTCTTGCCCTCTTGTCCCATCACCAATCATGCCTTGCTCAACCTTAACCCAAGATTACTCTCATCATCTACTGCCTTGGATTCTACTCTAAAGATGCAAGCCATCAGTCTGTTCTTAGAGAAGGGTATTGCTTGCACACTTGAATTAATAAAGTTTGACTGCATGTATTGAAAAGTATAAATCTAGTGTTTCTGCCCCCTAGTTAGCATAAGTGAGAGTAAATCTGTTACACACATGCACCAGATGAAAAAAAAAACTGACCAGTTGTCTGTCTTCTCTTCCCTTTGAACACTTTACCTGTAAGATTTTTTTCTGAAAAGTAAGAGCTGGACTCCATGGGGGAGGAGTCCAGAGGGTCTCTGCACGCTCTGAAGGAAGCTCTCAGCTGCTCAGGGAATAATTCCAGGTTACCAAGGAGCTGTCAAGATGCTCTCCTAATGCTGCTAATTGGTGGTATAATACAATGGTATGCATAGTACTAAGAATGTGGAGACTTGGATATGGACCACTGCTTGCCCAAGCAGGTGCTTAGACACTTTGACAAACATGGGTTAATTAAGAAACCTGATAAGGGTAAGGTGCATGCTGTCACCCCTATGGCTCCAGCCCCCTTTTTTATGAGGGAGGGATCCTTTGCCCAGTTGGCAAGCTGAAGTTTTATTCACAGAGCCAGCTTAGACTATATCACCTTGAATGAGGCCAGGAGATTTGTCTGAAGACAAACATTGTCAATTCATGGCACCAAAGGAGACACTCCCACAGGTCTCCTGCCACTGTGGGCCTCAACTGAGGAGGGCTATTATCTGACAGCAGGCTGCCATCTTGTCTAGATGAGCAAAGGCCATCAGAGTGGCAGAAATGGATGAGATTTAGGGAAATTGGACAGTTCCAGGGTTAGATGAGTCACTTGGAATGGCCTTAGTAATTCTTGATGATAAGAAACATACTGCTGCTGTTGTTATGCCTTTTGAAAATAGATATTCTGTCTCTGAATCAGCTAGAGTAGGCAAAACTGAAAAATATCAAATAGGATATCAGCATCTGGTTCAGGAAAGCTACAGAGTACATAGCAACCAAGGGAGAATCGGGGCTCTCGAAGGCTAATGAGTCAGTCTAACAAAAATGGAAATCATCCCCAGGCATGCAATTCTCATGAGGAAATTGACAGCGCAAGATATGATTAGATGACGCAGAGTCAATACCAGGATGAGTCAATACACAAGATAAAGATGAATCAGAGAAAAGTAGTTTTTAAAAATCATTTTAGAAGGGCAAAAAATATTTCATCTTCATTGAAAATTGAAAAGTGAATAGTTCATTCTATCCAGCCTACAAAAGAGCTATCAAGATACTCCCTGGATGATGGTCATTAGCAGTACAGTTATGGATGATAAAACTGTCTATGGGTATGTGTGAAAGCTATGCAGAATAAAGTCTAGACCCTTGTTTGCCTTTACTGCAATCTTGCTGCCAAACTCATCTCAGGTCTTGTGTTAAACTGTCCTCCCTCAGATCCCTCATTGGAGGAGGGGAGTTCTGGCAAGGAACATGTGGCCCCATGGGATTCCATACAGCCCCAGCCATAACCACAGTCCAACCTGGAGTGGGAGAGAATAAGCCTTTTTTAAAAAAAGCAATTGGGGTTAAGTAACTTGCTCAAGGTTACATGGATAGTTATTTATGTGTGGGTGCTAAGTAACTGAGGCCAGAACTGATCCCGGGTCCTCCTGACTCCGAGGCTGGTGCTCTTTTTATGACACAAATATGGTACTAATACCTAAATCGGAAAGAGACAAAATGGAGAAAGAAAATTATAGACCAATTTCCCTCATGAATATAGGTGCAAAAATTTTAAATAAAATATTAGTAAAAAGACTGCAGCAACTTATCACAAGAATAATACACATTAATCAGGTAGGATTTATTCCAGGAATGCAAGGGCGGTTCAATATTAGGAAAACTATCAGCATAATTGATCAAATCAACAACAAAATTAGCATAAACCATATGATTAACTCAATACATACATAAAAGGCTTTTGACAAAATACAACACCTATTCCTATTAAAAACACTAGAAAGTTTAGGAATAAATGGAGTCTTCCTTAAAGTAATAAGTAGCATTGGGGTGGCTTGGTGGCACAGTGAATAGAGCACCAGCCCTGGAGTCAAGAGGACCTGAGTTCAAATCCGGCCTCAGACACTTAACACAAAAACTAGCCGTGTGACCTTGTGCAAGTCACTTAACCCCAATTGCCCTCCAAAAAGGCAAAAAATAGAAATAAAAAATAAAAAAATAATAAACAGTATCTATCTAAAACCATTAGCAAGTATTATATGTAATGGGGATAAGCTAGAAGCATTTCCAATAAGATCAGGGGTGAAACAAGGATGTCACTATCATCCCTCTTTTCCAATTTGGTACTAAAAATCTTAGCAGTAGCAATAAGAGAAGAAAAAGAAATTGAAGGAATCAAATTAAGCAAAGAAGAGACTAAGCTATCACTCTTTTTAGATGATATGATGATATACTTAGAAAATCCTAGAGAATCAAGTAAGAAACTACTTGAGATAATAAATAAGTTTGGCAAAGTTGCAGGATATGAAATAAACCCACATAAATCCTTGGCATTCCTATATATTTCTAAAGAAATCCAACAAGAGATAGAAAGAGAAATCCCATTTAAAGTTACTGTAGACATTATAAAATATTGGGGAATCTACCTGCCAAAACAAACCCAGGACCTATATGAACACAATTACAAAACACTTTTCACACAAATAAAGTCAGACCTAACTAATTGGAAAAACATCAGTTGCTTGTGGATAGATTGAGCTAATATAATAAAAATGACAATTTTACCTAAATTAAATTACATATTTAGTGCCATACCAATCAATCTATCAAAAATTACTTTATAGAGCTAGAATAAATAGTAGCAAAATTCGTTTGGAAAAATAAAAGGTTCAGAATATCAAGGGAATTAATGAAAAGAAATGCTAGGGAAGGTGGCCTAGCCGTACCAGATTTTCATCCATATTAAAAAGCATTGGTCATCAAAACTACTTGGGACTGGCTGAGGAATAGAGTAGTGGATTACTGGAATAGAATGGGTACACAAGACTCAGCAGTCAACTACGATAGTAATCTACTGTTTGGTAAACCCAAAGACCCCAGCTTTTGTGATAAGGATTCACTATTTGAGAAAAAATACTGGGAAACTGGAATACAGTATAGCAGAAACTGAGCATAGACCAGTGTCTAACACCGTGTACCAAAATAAAGTCGAAATGGGTGCATGATCTAGGTATAAAGGCTGATACTGTAGGCAGTCTTGGAGAGCAAGGAATAGTTTACCTGTCATATTTATGGAGAAGGAAAGATTTTATGAGCAAACAAGAGGTAGATAGCATTATAAAATGCAAAATGGATAATTTTGATTACATTAAATTGAAAAGTTTCTATACAAATAAATCCAATGTAACCAAAATTGAGAGGGAAGTAGACAATTGAGAAAGAATTTTCATAACCAGTGTCTCTGATAAAGGCCTCATTTCTAAAATATACAAAGAATTGAGTGAAATCTATAAGAATATAAGTCATTCCCCAATTGAAAAATGGTCAAAAGATATGAACAGGCAATTTTCAGAGGATGAAATTAAAAATATCTACAAGCATATGAAAAAATGCTTTAAATCACTATTGATTAGAAAAATTCAAATAAAAACAACTCTGAGCTACCACATCTTACTGGCCAGATTGGCTAAGAAGACAAAACAGGAAAATGATAAATGATGGAGAGAATGTGGAAAAAATTGGAACACTAATGCATTGTTGGTGGAGTTGTGAACTGGTCCAACCATTCTGGAGATAAATCTGGAACTATGCCCAAAGAGCTACAAATAAGTGCATATCCTTTGACCCAGTAATACCAATTCTAGGGTTGATCCCAAAGAGATCATAGAAGTGGGAGGAGGACCCATATGTACAAAAATATTTATAGCAACTCTTTTTGTGGTGCCAAAAAATTGGAAATCAAGGGGATGCCCATCAATTGGGGAATGGCTGAACAAGTTGTGGCATATGAATGTAATGTAATACTATTGTGCTATAAGGAATGAAGAGCAGACAGACTTCATAATAACCTGGAGAGACTTATATAAACTGATGCTGAGTGAAAAGAGGAGAACCAGGAGAAGTTTGTTCACAATTACAGATACAACATATGTGTGATGACCAACTGTGATAGACTGGGCTCCTCTCAGCAATATGAGGTTATAAGACAACTTCAAAAGACTCATGATGGAAAGAGATATTCACATCCAGAGAAAGAGCTACGGAGTCTGAATGCAGATTGAAGCAAACTACTTGCTCTCTTCCTTTTTCTTGTTTTGTTTTGTTTCCTCTTTTCCATTGTTCATTCCATTGGTTATAATCCTTCTTTACAACCTGACTAATGTTTAATGTGAAGGTATTTGTAGACCCTATCTTTGACTACTTGCCACCATGAAAGGGGGGAGGAAAGGGAGGGGGAGAAAATTTGAAACTGAAGGGATTGTGGAGCTGAATGTTGTAAACTAAAAGTAAATAAACAAAATTTTAAAAAAGAATGTTAGCACTTCATCATCCTACAGTTCCTTCCAATTGACTAAATACATTTACTTTTGTAAGTTACTCTTGTGTTTACATTTTGAAGTTACTACTCTGCTCTAGTGTTTTGTAAGAAATTCTTGAGTTTTATATTCCATTAAAGGTCAGAGGGTTTTTTCCTCTGTAGGATTATGCTTAGTTTTGCCATGTAAGGTGTTCTTGGTGGTAAACCTATCCCTTTTGACTTTTGGAATATTGTATTCCAAGATCTTCTTTGATTTTTTAATCAGAAAAAAAATCAGAGAAACTGAGAATCCCCAGACACCAATACTTATCACTTCATTCTCTGAAACTTACTGGATAATCTCTCACTTAAAGCAAAAGTAGGATCTCACTAAGTAGATATATAAAAGTAATATTTTCCAAGCACTGTGGTCAGCTTTCACTATAACCAAACCTAAGAGAGTGAAATCATTATTCCCCAATGTCCCTCTTTACCCATTACTTATTCTTTTAAATTTCATATTTAATTAAAGTATGAAACTTAATTTCAAGGTCAATTAGTATTGATTACTATGTGCTAAGCACTGTGCTAAGCACTGGGAAACTAAAGAAAAAGGCTTGAAAGGGAGAGACAATTTCTGCTTTTACCTTCTTTTTCTTTTCTTCCATATTGGAGCTGTCTTAAAAAAAAAGACAGGGAAGCCAGTAGGCAAAAGTAAGAAGCAGGTTGTTTTTGTTCAGCCATTTCCAACTCTTTGTGACCCCATTTGGGGTTTTCTTGGCAGAGATACTGGAGTGGTTTGCCATTTCCTTCTCCAGCTCATTTTACAGATGGGGAAACTGAAGCAGACAGGGTTAATTGATTTGCCTAGGTCACTTGTCCAGCTTCCTTTAGGCTAGTAAGTGTCTGAGGCCAGATTTGAACTCAGGTCTTCCTGATTCTAGTCCTAGCACTCTACTGTACCACCTGTCTATTACTAGCAGGAGGGGATACCTAATGGAAAAGGAATGTCCTGTGACAGGAACAACAAATAGGCCAGTGTATCTGTATTATAGAGTTTGGTGGAGTCCAGAAAGGGATTGAAAGCAGGACACAAAGCATAAGACAACTGGAACGGGGCTTTTTGAAGGGTTTTAAGTGCTAAATAATGGAGTTTGTATTTGATCCTGTAGGTGATAGGAATCACAAGAGTTTATTTTTTTAATTGAATTTATTTATTTTTAGTTTTCAACATTCACTTTTATAAGATTTTGACTTTTACATTTTTCCCTTTCCCTGAGATGACATGCAATTTGATATAGGCTATACATATTATAAAGAAAGAGAGAGAGAGAGAGAGAGAGAGAGAGAGAGAGAGAGGGAGGGAGGTAGAGGGAGGGAGGGAGGGAGAGAGAGAGAGAATAGTATACTTCAATCTGTATTCAGACTCCATAGTTCTTTCACTGGATTTGGATAGTGTTTTCCATCATGAGTCTTTTGGAATCATCTTAGATCATTGCATTGCTAAGAAGAGATAAGTCTATCAAAGTTGATCATAGTATAATGTTGCTGCAACTGTATACAATGTTCTCCTGGTTCTGCTCACTTCACTCAGCATCAGTTTGTATAAGTCTCTCCAGGTTTTTCTGAAATCCACCTGCTCATCATTTGCTGTGGAACAATAGTATTTCATTACATTCAGATACCACAACTTGTTCAGCCATTCCCCAAGTGATGGGCATCTCCTCAATTTCCATTTCTTAGCCACCACAAAAAGAGCTGCTATAAATATTTTTGTACATGTAAATCTTTTTCCTTTCTTATGATCTCTTTGGGATACAGACCTAGCAGTGGTATTGCTGGATCAAAGGGCATGCACAGTTTTATAGCTCTTTGGGCATAGTTCCAAATTGCTCTCCAGAATTATTGGATCAGTTCACAACTCCACCAACAATGCATTAGTGTCCCAATTTCCCCACATCTTCTCCAACATTTATCATTTTTCTGTTTTGTCATGTTAGCCAATCTGATAGGTGTGAAGTGGTACCTCAGAGTTATTTTAGTTTGCATTTCTCTAATCAAGAGTGATTTAGAGCATTTTTTCATATGCTTATAGATATCTTTAATTTCATCCCCTGAAAACTGCCTATTCATATCCTTTGACCATTTGTCAGCTGGGGAATGACTTGTATTCTAATAAATTTAACTCAGTTCTCTATATATTCTAGAAATGAGGCCTTTATCAGAGACACTAGCTGTAAAAATTGTTTCCTAGCTTTCTGCTTCCCTTCTAATCTCAGTTGCACTAGTTTTGTTTGTGCAAAACCTTTTTAATTTAATGTAATCAAAATTATCCATTTTGCATATCATAATATTATCCATCTTTTATTTGACCATAAATTCTTCCCTTCTCCATAAATCTGACAGGTAAATTATTCTTTACTCTCCTAATTTGTTTATACTATCACCTTTTATGTCTAATTCATATACCCATTTTGACCTTATCTTGGTATGTGGTGTAAAATGTTAGTCTGTGCCTTGTCTTTGCCATATTATTTTCCAGTTTTCCCAGAAGTTTTTGTCAAATAGTGTGTTTTTATCCCAGAAGCTGGAGTCTTTGGGTTTATCGAACTGTAGATTACTTTAGTCATTGACTACTGTGTTTCATGTACCTAACCTATTCCACTGATCAACCACTCTATTTCTTTTTTTTTTTTTGCTTTTGGAGGTCAATTGGGGTTAAGTAACTTGCCCAAGGTCACATGGCTAGGTTTTTTTGTTTGTTTGTGGGTGAGTTAAGTGTCTGAGGCTGGATCTGAACTCAGGTCCTTCTGACTCCAGGGCCAACGCTCTACTCACTGCACCACCTAGCCACCCCCAACCACTCTATTTCTTAGCCAGTACCAAGTAGTTTTGATGATTGCTGCTTTATAATACAATTTAAGACCTGGTATGGCTAAGGAAACCTTCCCTAGAATTTCTTTTCATTAATTCCTTTGATATTCTGGACCTTTTGTTCTTCAGGATGAATTTTGTTATTATTTTTTCTAGATCTATGAAATAATTTTTGGCAGTTTGATTGATATGATCAACTGAATAAGTAAATTAATTTAGGTAAAATTGTCGTTTTTATTATATTAGTTCAGTGTCCCCATGAGCAACTGATATTTTCCCAATTATTTAGATCTGATTTTATTTGTGTGAAAAGTGTTTTGTAACTGTGTTTAAATAGTTCCTGGGTATGTCTTGGCAGGTAGATTCCCAAATATTTTATATTGTCTACAGTTATTTTAAATGGAATTTTTCTTTCTATCTCTTGCTACTGGACTTTGTTAGTAATTTATAGAAATGACAATGATTTGTGTGGATTCATTCCATATCCTGAAACTTTGCTAAAGTTGTTAATTACTTCATGTAGTCTTTAGTTGATTCTCTAGGGTTCTCTAAGTATATCATCATATCATTTGCAAAGAGTGGTAGCTTTGTTTCTTTATTGTCTAGTCTGAAGCCACAAGAGTTTATTGAATAGGGGAAGTAACGTGGTCAGATTTTTCCTCAGATTTTCCCCAATTTTACCAAATTTGTCTTCCCAAAATTCAAACTCTGAAACCGTTTCCTCTTCCAAATGCCTCCCATTTACCTACAGAATGTACTTCTCTTTCTTATTTGCCTCAAGTTCTTCCTTCCCTTGTTTCTTCCATGGAAGGCAAAACTAGAAAGCCAGCCTCTTTAAAGAATTCCTTCCCCCACCACCCACCCCTTCCTCGGCCTGTTTCTTCATTCTTCACATCAATAAAAATGAATCTAGATCCGTATTTGGCCTCGCCTTACTTTTGTGAACACATGAGCAAAACACCCTAATGTCTAGGAGCTCCGGATTCTTCTTCACCTGTAAAATTTGGTGGCCTTCAAACCCCTCCCCCTCTGTTTAAGGCAGCCCCTCTTTCTTCCTGACTCACTCCCCTCTCTGGGCCTGCCTCCTTTTGTGATGCACCACAGCTTGGATACAATGGAACCATGGGTTTGAGTTTGGGTCTCTTGGTGACTGGCTGTGATGCGGTTAGACAGAGAGGAGTCTCCCCCTTTTAATTGTTTCCCCTTAGGGTAACAGCTAGAGGCGAGGCAAGTATACTTCCTCCCAGCTCCCTAGGGGGACAGTGAGACCAAGCCTTGTGAGAGAGTGGGCCAGTCAGGCTGAGGGAGGCGAGGAGAGGCTAGAGGAGTGAGGTTGGTGTTGCTGTCGAGTCCCCTCTCCCAGAGGTGATGCCCCTGTGGCTGCACACATTGGGGCGCCAACGGTTCAGTTGGCTAGGGCTGCCAACTGCCAAAGCTAGGTATAACCAGTCAACTGGTCCTGGGCACTCCCTCTCAGTCCTGAGCCCTCCCTCTCAGTCCTGAGCCCTGCTGTGATGGTCTGCAGACAGCCAGGGAAGATGGGTGCCAAGGCAGTCGTGCTTTTAGCTATGCTGTGGTTCTGTCCCCTATCAATCATGGCCTACCCACAGCTGCTGACCCTGAATGATGCGCAGGTGAGCTCCAGCAACCTGAGCAAGGAAGACAGCATCCTGAAGCACTATGCTAAAATCCTGCAGCAGATGGCCCTGAGAGTGCCCACTCAGGAGCAAGGAGCAGGCTACTACTATCAGCTCAGACAGAAAGAATGAAATTGAGGAAGCTACCATGGTGATCCCGGAGGAGATCCTGGAGGAAATCCCGGTGTTCCTAAACTCCCACTCTTCTGAGTCTAACAAGACAAAACCTGAGGTGCCTCTGATGAAAGGGCCTAAGGAAAATATGGAGCTCGAGAGCTTCATCCAGCACCCTAGGGAACAGGAGGGAAAAGATCAAGAGAAGATGATCAGCATAGCTACTGAAGAGGCACCTGGCAACAAGGAGAACACAGACAAGAACTTGGACCACTCGGATATGGAGAACATGAATTTGGAGGATGATGACAGTAGTGTTTTAGAGACTGATGAATTCGATAGTGAGGAAGACGCACATGAGGGTCCATCAATGGAAAAAGCCGTGGTCTCAACTCTGGAGGTAGCTGTGAAACTGGTTATGGACCCTACCCAAAAACCCTCTAAGAAAGTGTTGGAGAAGCTGATTGTCAAACCACTTGTGAAAGAAGCTCCTAAACCCAAAGCACCTGTCAAAGTGCATCGGAAATCATCTCTGGACTTGGCTTTGAAACTCATTGAAGAAGCTTCCCAACAAGTGAAAAAAAACCAGAGAAGAGGGTTATGCCAGGACAGATGGCTCTTGTGGCTCCATCAGCCATGAAGTCCCCAGGGACACAGGTACATGATTTAGGAACAGGGATCTCCCAGCCATCAGAGGAAGCCAAAGACCAATTGAATAAGGAGCAAGTGGTAGAAGATCAAATTCTGAAAAAAATCTCAGACATAAATACTGAGATAAAACATGCACTGAAAAATGCAAAACACCACAGAGAATTCAAAGATGATGTTGAATCTGCCAAAAAGTATCTAATCCTTAGTAGAGGGAGAAAGAGTAGAGCCTTTCCTTAGTAGAGGGAGAAAACACATCCAGCAATGGACATAAACCTCAGAAGTTAACAAGACAAAAAGATGATGATGAAAGAATTCAATTATTTATTAACTTCTTATATGATTTCAAGTCTCAACTAACTGCATTCTTAAATATGAATAATATTCCATTTAATCTTCAAGGGAAAGCCACTACTGTATTCAGTATTATGGAAGCAATGCTTTTTGTGGAAATCAACAAAAAAGGGAAAATATCATTAAGGGGTTATTAGAGGATAATATAAGAATGTTAAACATTCTTAATAATACAATGAACCCATGATTAGCCTTTAATTAAATTGTCTATTCATTTTAGGAAAAGCTAGATTTTCTTTTCTTTAAATTTATAAGTAAAATTTCTATTTCTGACATCTTTAATTTGTAATTTATTATGAAGTTTTCATCTTTAACTGTAATTTTTGTCTTCAGTAAAGTTTGCAATTTTCTTTAAACAACTGAAAAATGTGTTCTTTTGCCTGTTTAAAACTTATTTTTCATTTATACTTGAATATTCTTAGTTTAGAATCTAGTTTCTGAATTGGCATGATATTACAAATTCATTCTAGCAGTCAAGTGTTCTGTGTGGGTTCTGTATATGTATTCAGCATTTAAAATGTATTTCTTTAGGTATAGACAGTCTATTGATATCTGAGAGTGTACTTCAATTTTCTTTTGTATTTCAGATCATTTTACCCTTTATTGATGTCTTCTGAACATCCTCTAATTTGGCAATTCACTTCCTAAAATGTCCCCAACAAATTAAACTAATATTATTCTATGTTTTCACCAGGACAGGGCATATGTACAGTACAACCCTGACCAACCTTGTTTTGGACACATAGGAAATCTCATTAACTATGCATATTTTCAAGAAATGAAATGAATGAAATTTTCAACATTTTATTTAATTAACATAAATATTAGCCATGACAATCCATATGGAATAAAAGCTTTAATTAGCTATTGGGGACTATTTTTCCATATTAATGAGATTAATTTAATTAATTAATGAGATTTCCTATGTATCTCTTCTGTCTTCCTATGAAATCTCACTTATACTAATTAAATAAAATGTTGAAAATTTCATTCATTTCTTGAAAATATGCATGGTTGAGGCGAAGCCAAGATGGCAGAGGAGAAACAGCACTTCCAAGGCGCTCTCCTCCGCACCACTTCCAAACCATGTAAAAGGGGGAACAACTTCTGGAGCTCCAGCACCCACAGAATGACACAGAGAAGCTAACCTCCCACTGAGGACAGCCCAGCAGCCCTGCAGGAAGCAGCCAGCGCAGTGTTCTGAGAGTGGGCAGCACAGCGTGCTGGGAACCAACAGTACAGCAGTGCTCCAGGAGCTAAGCCCAGGCCCATATGAGTCGTGGTTTTAGCCCCAGGGTGGCAAGACCAGCAGCCTGCTGGAGGGATCCCAGAACACCAGCAGCTGTGGTGATTCAAGAATTGTCAACACAGATATGCCTAGGACAAAATGAGAGGTTAGTCCCCTACGGACTTTAGGACCAGTATTTGGGGAACTTGTCAGGCTTCTTCCCCTGGGGGTGAGAAGTAGCTGAGGAGAGGCGGCACAGAAGCCATTTTGCAGCCTCAGTGGCAGCTTCAGCTCCTGGCCTGCAAACTGTAGGGAGATCCAGCAATCAGTCTTGGGGGGTAATCGCTCTTGTTTTAACCTCCCTGGATCTGGATTGCAGTCGGAGGGGGGGGGGGGAGGTCTGGGGTGGGTATCCAGCTTGCCAGAGCTTGTAGAGGCTCCACAGAGGCCACCCAACTAATAATTCCAGAAGTTGTGAAGACCCCAACATTTGGGATGGAAGCTCCCCTGTCTGGTGTCAGAGTCCTACTGTGGCAACAAGCCCAAAAGTCAAGTAATTAAGTGGCAACATGCCTAGACAAAGGAAACAAAATAAACACAAAAATGCAACATTAGACTTCCATTTTGGGGGCAAAGAGGATCAAAGCATGGAACAGGAGGAGGACTGTGAGGTCAGAAATCCTGCACCAAAAGCCCCAAATGAAAATATGAGTGGGTTACAGGCCATAGAGGACCTTAAGAAGGATTTTAAAAACCAAATAAGAGAAGTGGAGGAAAATTGGGAAGAGAAATGAGAAGGATGCAGGAAAAGTATGAAATGAGAGTCAACAGCCTGACTGAGGAAAATAACACCTTAAAAATAGACTAACTCAAATGGCAAAGGAGGCTCAAAAGGGCAATGAGGAGAAAAATGCCTTAAAAAGCTGAATTTGCCAGATGGAAAAAGAATCTCAAAAGCTCACAGAGGAGATTCGTTCCTTCAGAGTTAGACTGGAGCAAATGGAAGCTAGTGACTTTATGAGAAATCAAGATGCTGTTAAACAGATCCAAACGAATGAAAGAATAGAAGGCAATGTGAAATATCACATGGGAAAAACCACTGACCTGGAAAATAGATCCAGGAGAGAGAATTTAAAAATTATTGGACTACCTGAAAGCCATGATCAAAGAAAAAACCTAGAAATCATCCTTCAAGAAATTCTCAAGGATGTTTGCCCTGATGTTTTAGACCCAGAGGGGGAAATAGAGGTTGAAAGAATCCACAAGGGCAGCTAGGTGGTGCCATGAGTAGAGCGCCGGCCATGGAGTCAGAAGGACCTGAGTTCGGATCCAGCCTCAGACACTTAACACACACAAGCAAAAATCTAGCCATGTAACCTTGGGCAAGTTACTTAACCCCAGTTGCCCACCAAAAAGCAAAAAAAAAAAAAAAAGAATCCACAGATCACCTCCTGAAAAAGATCCCAAAAAGAAAACTCCCAGGAATATTATAGCCAGATTCCAGAACTCCCAAATCAAGGAGAAAATACTACAAGCAGCCAGGAAGAAACAATTTCAATATTGTGGAAACACAATCAGAATAGCCCAGGACCTGGCAGCTTCTACACTGAGGGAGTGAAGGGCATGGAATATGATATTCCAGAGGGCAAAAGAGCTGGGATTGAAGCCAAGGGTCACCTACCCAGCAAAACTGAGTATCTTGTTTCAGGGGAAAATATGGTCATTCAGTGGAATAGAGGACTTTCAAGCATTCTTGAGGAAAAAACCAGAGTTGAGTAGAAAATTTGACATTCAGACACAAGAAGCAAGAGATGCTTCAGAAGGTAATTAGGAAAAAGAAATCAAAAGGAACTTATCAAAGTTGAACTATTTACATTCCTACATGGAAAACCAATAACTGTGACTGATGAAACCTTTCTCATTATGAAAATAATTGAAGAAGGGTATATGGGCATATGAATACATATGTGAATGTGTGTATATATGTTAACAGGTATACATGGATAGAGGGCACAGGTTGAAATTGGTGGGAAGGGATGATACTTAAGGGAAAGAGGTGAGAGAATAAAGTGGCAAGAGGAGATGGGGAGAGACAGGGTAGGGTAAACTATCTCATGTAGAAGAAGCAAGGGGAAGTGGTTGCAGGGGAGGGGAAGAACAGGAAGGCAAAAAGCAAAACCCTATTCTCATTGAATTTGGCTCAGGGAGAGAATGACATACATACTAAATGGGATATCTCACCCTGCAAGAGAGTAGGGGTAAGGGGGATGAGAGGGGGGAGGATGGAGGGGAGGGCATTCTGGGGGGAGGGGAGGTTGGAAGTACCCACTATTGAAGAGAGTCAGGATCAAAGTAGGGAATCGACCAGGTGGGGGGTGGGATGGGTGAGAGGGAAATATAGTCAGTCTTTTACAATATATCTACCATGGTAATGTTTTGTATAGCTATACATGTACAACACATACTGAATTGCTTATCTTCCCAGAGGGAGTGGGTGACAAGGGAGGAAGGGAATGGATCTGAAATTCAAAGCTATTATTAATACTATTTTGCATGTAATTGGGAGATAAGATGTGCAGGCATTGGGACACAGAGATTCACCTTGCCCTAATGGTAAAGTTGAAGGGGGTATGGGAGAAGATATGGGAGAGAACAGATTGGATGAGGGGATATCTTGTGGGACTGCTATTCTGGGGTGGTGGGTAGGGAAAAATGGGGAAAACATTGTAACTCAAAATCTAGTGGAAATGAATAATGTAAACCAGAAGTTAATAAAGCATTTGTTAATAATTAAAAAAAAAAGAAAACTAAGGCACACAGGTTAAGTGACTTGCCCAGGGTCACACAGCTAATAAGTGTCTGAAACCAGATTTCAATGTATTAACGTGTCTACATTCTATTGTATTTTTATTTATTTTGATAAGTATTTCCAAGTTATATTTTGTTCTGGTTCAGGTTGCACTTAGAATGCTGACTATTTGACACCTCTGATCTAGACAGTCAACAAAACAATAAATCAAGTCCTGATTTATAGGCATAAATCCTCACACTAAAAATTTAACCTGAGACTACAAACCAGGCCCCTACTACCTTTACCCCAAACTGATAATAATCACCACCTACTTTTCTACCCCCCCCAATAAAAACCATTAAAGCAACATATAGTATCATCATAAAAAATATGCATAGTTAATGATATTTCCTATGTGTCTCCTATGTCCTCCTATCTCTTCCTATGAAATATCATTTATGCTAATTAAATAAAATGCTGTTGAAAATTTAATTCATTTTATTTCTTGAAAATATGCATAGTTAATGAGATTTCCTATGTATCCAGACCTTAGGGACACCCTGTATAATTAAGATAATCTACGATCACATTAGTTTTTTTTTTTTTAAGCTATAATAAGTAAATATACCAAAGACTTCCCAGGATATATGTCATATGGATAGTAACTGGTTTTTGTGATTTTTGGATAGGAGAATGTTCCCATAGCAGCAAGACAATTTCTTACTAAAATAAAAACATTCATACCATGGTTTAGTGGACCCAGAAAACCCAGGTCTAACTCAGTTTCCTCATCTGCCAAGTAAGGAAGTTGAACTAGATGATTACCAAGGACCCTTCTGATTTTGTGACCTCACATAACTTCATAAAGCATGGGTCTTATCCATAGGGAGAGTTAGTGAATATTAGTGTGGTATAATTTCAGGAACTTCTTTAAAGTACTGTTGTTCCCCTATACCCTATTCATTCCTCCAGTTACCTTGAATTTATGTTTTCTTCCCCAGTAGGTGAGCTCCTTGGGGGAGTGAAAGGACTGTTTCATTTTTGTCTTTCTATCCTCAGCACCTAGTAGGTGATTAGTAAATGCTTATTGATTGATTGACAAAACCCTCTGGCTGATGCCTGAAATCTCTAACATCCCTTTAGAATCAGGGATTTAAAGCCAGAAGAAACCACCTTAACCTTCTTATGTACTATTCCCACTGTACAGATGAAGAAACTAAGTCCTGAAGAGTTTAAAGGACATGTCTAAGATCAAACAAGAGCAAAGCAGAGGAACTAGGGCCTGAAATGACTCCAATTCAGTTTTCTTTCCACTGTGCCATACTTGAATTTAAGCCTTTGATTGCCATTACATTGCTAATCCCACTGGGAGGGGTCATAGTCTTAAATGCCCCCTTTTCATATGAGGAAACAGAACTCAGAGAGATTAAATTACTTACCCAAGGACATTTTCCTCTAACACACCTGAGGAAATGGGGCAAAGAAAGGACTGTGTGTTTATGTCGTGAGGGGAAAAACATCAGGCAAAACATTAATTTCCAAATTATATATATATATATATATATATATATATATATATATATATATATATAATGTGTGTGTGTGTGTGTGTGTGTGTGTGTGTGTAAAATCTACCATATGCAGAGAAAGAGCTTTATACTAGGTATTGGGGAAAATAGAAATTTGAGAAAGATGAACATTTCAGTATGATCTCTTTTCTCTGTGCTCCACAGTAGTAGCTGCACTCTTCTGACTACATGGGCATATGCTCAATTTATACATGCTAGTGAGGATGAAGAGATGGATATTTAGAGAACTTCTGAAATCCCCCCTACCCAGGCTTTCCTAACAGTAACAATGGCTGACATTTACTGTGTTCTGAGTTTTGCAAGGCACTTTCCATATACAATCTCAGTTGATCCTCTTAGTGATTCAATAGCCAATCGAAAAGGCTCCTCTTCACCATAACCTGTTACAAACTGTGAATGCTCCAAATACGGGAGCAGGACCCTTCTATTACCCTATATCATGCTTTTCTAGAAGCAGATGCCCTGGCCTCTTCCATGTGGGGATTGCATCTGCCCAGCATAGTACATGTGCTCATCAACCCTGTGTTACATTCTAAAATATTATAGGTCTATCCTTAGTTGACAGGCAATAAAATTGCAACTCAGGGGTTGAAGGGCTTTGTTCACAGTTACAGACAGTAAATATCACAGGCAGAGCATAAACTCGGGACCCACATTCTCACTATTAAACTGCACTATCTACCAGATGAAGCCATTTTGACTGGTCCCAATTCTATCTATGCTGCTTATCAATCCTTAACAGCTCAGTGTGAGTAAGAGATCTGAAAGATATTTTAATAGAGAGATGGGGGAGAGAAACCACAGGAGCACGGGTGTTTGGGGAAGAAGGGAACACCATTCATGGAAGAAAAAAAGGGGAAAATGAGTCAAATAAGAGCAGAAAAGTGACTCCAACTACTTCTCAGTTTTCCCCATGGCTCACTGATCATGGCTGAACTTGAAGCTCTGGTTCAGCTCAACTCTCACATCTGATTTGCTTTTAAAAGTAAAAAAGGTAAGAACGATGAAAAGAACTGATGTCTTCTAAGGAGGGGAGTGGGGAATAAGCATTTTATATAGCATCTACTCTGTGCCAGGCCCAATGCTATCTGTTCTACAAGTAATGCCCTAATTTGATCCTCACAAAACCCTTAAAGGTAGGTGCTATTATCATTCCCATTTTACAGGTGAGGGTCAAACATGGTCTGAGGCTGAATTTGAACTCAAGATTTCCTGATTCCAAGACCAGTGCTCCACTGTGCCACCAGCTGGCTCTGCTAAAGCTACAAATATTTCAAAGTCAAACCTAAGATTATAGTTCTAACTTAGTAAGTGGGAGAGCTGGAATTCACAACTGGGTCCTCTGATTCCTGCTATTTAGTAGTGGAGAATAAGCTTCTACAGAAAGGCAGAACAGCAGGGGGTGAACTCTCTGAGTGTGAATATGCAGAGAGGAATCCTGGATCTGGGGCTAGGGGGTGACCTTGGACAAATCTCCAAACCTCCCTGAGCCTCAGTTTCCGCATTTGTAAAATGAGGGGAATAGAATGTCTTCTAAGATCCCTTCTAACTATGATCCTGAGAGAGTGAGGAGAAATAAATATATAGTGGTAGAAAGCTTTGCCCCTTTGAATACTGGTAGAGTGGATAGGGCACTGAACTTGAAATCAGGAAAACTTAGGTTCAAATCTCTCTCTCACTATGTGACTCTAGGCAAGTCACTTCCTCTCTCAGCTTACAATATGGAGGATAGGATAGGATTGGACTCGGCATCCAAGGTTCTTTCCTGATCTAAGTCTATGATATTATGGACATTTTGGTCAAAGATTTTTTAAAATTTATTTTTAGTTTTCAACATTCATTTCCACAAGTTTTTGAGTTTTACATTTTCTCCCCCTCTCCCCTCCCCAAGACGGTATGCAATCTGATAGAGGCTCTACATAAACATTCATATTAAACATTTTCATATTAATCATATTGTAAAGAATAATTAGAATCAATGGAATGAAGCAAGAAGGAAAAATGTTTTTACCTTGGGGCACAGTTGGTGGGCACCTCCAGGTGAATAAATAGCTGGGCAGTCTCCTTAGCTTAAAGAGTCTAAAATCGCATGGCTAAGTAGTAGTCTTTTTTTTTTGGAAGGGGGAAGGCAGGGCAATTGGGGTTAAATGACTTGCCCAAGGTCACACAGCTAATAAGTGTCAAGTGTCTGAGGTCTGATTTGAACTCAGGTCCTCCTGACTCCAGGGCCAGTGCTCTACTGACTGCAACTCCACCTAGCTGCCACTAAGTGGTAATCTTAATACTATGAATGACCAACTGGCTCTTTCCAATGCTATTCTTTCTATGTTGTTCTGGCTACCTCTTTGAACAGTTATACATGGCAGGTTTTCTCAGTCACCTTCCACATGCAGTTTGAAACACAAATTTATCAAATCCACAACATCCAAACATATTCTTACCAGTCCCTGTGAGGTGGACTCCATCCCTGATTCTAAGCCTAGATCTTAAACTCTGTTCTAGGAATCCACATCACATCCTTTGACAGTGTCTTTTTTGGAAGGCAGATAAGACACCTTGGGGGAAGTCTGTATCCCTCCCATAAGTTCAGTCTGGCTTAGAAAGTCACAGAGTGGGAATTTGCTGACTGGAAGATTAGAGTGAGCCTGATGTATTTTTAACCTTAAAGCCTGTGTGCTTCTACTAAAGGAGCTTTCACAGACAAAACAAACAATCAAGTGTCCAGCAGCATAAAGGGCTTTCTGGAGGGAAGAGCAGCCCTGTATGTTTGAATAGTAGCAGCAAATAGGAAAAGCAAAGGCAAGGATATAACATACAAAATTTAGTTAGGGACTCTGTAGGACTTGGGGCAGGGGTGGGGAATCTGAGGCCTGGAGGTCACACCTGGCCCTCTAGGTCCTCAAGTGGGGCCCTTTGACTGAATCCTTAATAAAAGGATTTATTCTGTAAAACTTGGACTCATTCAAAAGGCTGCACCCAAGGACCTAGAAGGCCACATGTGGCCTTGGGTCACAGGTTCCCCACCTCTGCCTTAAGCTGAGAGTAAGGGTTCAAGAAGAACCAGAAGATCAAAAGAAGGTTGAGAAGGCCAGAACCTTTGATGCAAGGTAGTCAGGGTATAGTTTGGCAAGTGGAGTGAAACCTCAACTAAGAAATATCAAGCAATCAAAAGAACTTAAACAAAATGTGAAAAGGTCTTCAAACAAGAATAACATTCTTCATTAATTTTGTTTGGATAAACTGAGGAAAGTTGAGCTTGTTTCAATGATCACATACACATTTTCAGAAATTCCAGAAATTGGTGGAAAGTCCCCTGAGAAGGAATTGCATGGGGGAGTGCCACCAAAGAGGCACATCTCCTCCCCATTCGTTTTGACCAGAAGAGTACCTTCTATGATAGATGATGAATTTGGACTTCTCCTCTTCCCACTGAAATCTTAAATGGCCTTTCCAGAAGAGCTATTGTCAGTGTCTTTACCACAGGAAGCCAAGGGCAGACTGGGTTCATGCTTCAACAAAACATTCCTGCAAAGAGATCCTTCATGCTTATAGAGCACCTCCTAAGCCTCCTAAAATATGGAAGAAGGGAGTTTCCAGAAACCAAGAGCTGTGAACTCTCCCTTTCTCTGTGTGCTCTCTGACACGGAGGCCACATTCCTCTAGACTATGTGATATCATGGCACACTTTGAGCATGGTTTTGTCCCAACTGCTCTTATTGTACCACCTTAGCAGGGGGAAACACCTTCCAAAAAGCTGTTTAAGCTTGGATGACTGTTTTCTTTTTTTCTTTTCTTTTTTTTAAATATTTATTTACTTTTAGTTTACACCATTTAGTTCCACAATCTCTTGAGTTCCAAATTTTCTCCTCCTCCCTCTCCTCCCTAAGGCAGCATGCAATCCAATGTAGGTTCTACAATACCTTCACATTAAACATTAGTCAAGTTGTAAAGAAGAGTTATAATCAATGGAGTGAACAACGAGAAAGAAGGAAAGAAATAAAACAAAACAAAACAAAAAAGAGAGAGCAAGTAGTTTGCTTCAATCTGAATTCAGACTCTGTAGTTCTTTCTCTGGATGTGGATATACCTTTCCATCATGAGTTTTTTGGAGTTGTCTTATAATCTTGCGTTGCTGAGAGAAGCCCAGTCCATCAAAGTTAGTCGTCACAGATATGATGTGTCTATAATTGTGTACAATGTTCTCCTGGTTCTGCTCTCCTCACTCAGTATCTCTCCATGTTATTATGAAGTCTGTCTGCTTCTCATTTCTTAAAGCATAAAAGTATCCCATTACATTCATATACCATGACTTGTTCAGACATTCACCAATTGATGGGCATTTCTTTGATTTCCAATTCTTTGCCACCACAAAAAGAGCTGCTAAAATATTTTTATACATACGGGTCCTTTTCCCACTTGTATGATCTCTTTGGGATGCAGCCCTAGAAGTGGTATTGCTGGGTCAAAGGGTATGCACATTTTATAGCCCTTTGGGCATAGTTCTATGTTATTCTTAACTGATAATCTTAGAGGATAGGGAGAGAGACTCAAGACAATGACAGTAGCAAATCATTCTTGACACATCAAGGGTACACCTAGGATCCTGAGGGAGAGATACACTCAGCCAGTCAGTCAATAAACATTTATTACATTCCCTCTATGTGCTAGGCACTGTGCTAAGTGCTGGGGATACAAAGAAAGGCAAAAAGGGGCGGCTAGGTGGCGCAGTGAATAGAGCACTGGCCCTGGAGTCAGAAGGACCTGAGTTCAGATCCAGCCTCAGACACTTAACACACACAAACAAAAACCTAGCTGTGTGACCTTAGGCAAGTTACTTAACCCCAATTGCCCTCCAAAAAGCAAAAAAAAAGAAAAAAAACAACCAAAGAAAGGCAAAAGACAGTCTTGCCCTCAAGGAGCTCACAATCTAATGGGGGGGCGGGTGATGAGATGATTGCCCAGGAGACCCTCCTTGTATAGAGAATCTGTGAGAAACTATTGTCTACCTTCCACCCTCTACAATCAGAGGGGCCCCAGGGGTAGGTGAGTTTCAGGCAGTGAGGATGTGATCTTGCAGGATGATGAGCCAAACTCTGAAGACCCTCCTTGTCAGAGAGAGTAGGAGTTGGAATAAAGATCCTCAGAGATTACATGGACTGAATTCTGAATTTAAATACCCTGTCCCCCAAAGAGAGCACTTTAATACACACAAAAGAACATAAGATTGCACGCTAAAACTAAGGCTCTCTTTCATACCACTTGCTTTAAAAAATAAAAGTATATAACTTCAACATGTTATTTTCAAATGATCCTGCTTATCTTTTTTTACTGAATTTCCCTTTTGTGCATTTTAAAAATATTTTTATTGATTTTTTTTAAATTATCAAAATTTCTCCCCAGTATTCGACCCCTCCTCTCCTTCCCAGAGAATCATCCCATATAACAAATTTTTAAAGGAAAAGAGGAAGAAAAAAATCAGCAAAGCTGATCAAAACCCTGAAAATGTCTGAAAATAAATGCAATATTCCATACCTGTGGACCTCCCACCTCTGTAAAGGAATCTCTTCTTTGAGGCCATGCTTATTCTTCATAATTTTCCAATTTCACTTTGATTGTTTTGTGGTTGTTCTTTGCATTTTCATTGCTGTACTCATTAGTTTGGGACTCTACTTACTTTACTGTATCAGTTTATGTAAATCTTTTCATGCTTTTTTTTTCATGGTTTCTTAGAACACAATAATATTCCAATGTATTTGTTTAGCCATTCCTAAATTGATGGAAGTCTATTTCCAATTCTTTGCTAAAAGTGCTTTACTTTGATGTATATGAGGACCTTCTTATTAATGATCTCCTTGGGGTATATATGCCCAGTAGTAGAATCTCTAGGTCACAGAGTACAGATATCTTAAGACATTTTACTTCCATAATTCTAAATTACTTTCCAAAATGGTTGTACTGATTCACAGATCCACCAACCATGTACTGGTGTACCTATCTTCCCACAACCCTTCCAACATGGATTATTGCCATCTTTTGCAAATTTGCTGAGTTTGAGATGAAACCTCAGGGTTGTTTTCATTTACATTTCTCTTATTATTAGTGATTTGGAGCATTCAGTCATATAATTGTTAATGTTTTGCAATTCTTCTTTTGAGAAGAATTGTTCGTATACTTTTGATCACTTATCTATTGGGGAGTGGCTTTTAGTCATATGCCACTCCCCAATAGATAAGTTGTCTATATATCTTGGATATCAAACTCTTAAACTCTTACCTTGTAAAAACACACAGTACAGGATTTCATTCAGAGAAAACAGATAAAACAAGAGAATTTGTTAGAGATAATATGAAAGGAGGTTCAGCTCTAAATGAGTACAGGTACTGTTATTGTAAATGAGTTCTTCAAACCCTCCTTATTGCTTTCATTCATTTTTCATTGTACAATTAGGAACACCATAATACACACAGTCTTATACAAGTGACACTTACTTAGAAATATCAGCACTCAAAAGGTTCATGAAGTGGGGAGTGCCTCAAATTGGGAGGGGAGTTGCTCTTCTAAGGATTTCATCAACTTCAGGGTTAGTTACTCCCCTTTCATGAATCTTCTCCCAAGTGAAGCCTGTGCAATATAAGGCCCTGTGCCTCTTGCAGTCCACCAAAGCAGCCCGCGGGCAGCATGTTATGCAGGCCTGTTTTACATCCTCTAAATTTTTCATGGAGCACCCCAAATCCTTTGACAAGTCGCAAGCAGCCTGCTGGTGGTATATTATTGCAGGCCTGGTTTATTTTGTAGTCTGCAACTTGTTGAAGTTATTGTCTCAATTTGTATCTTTACTGATTCCCTACAATTTTCCAAGTAAGTTATACTGTCATCAGCAAAAAGAGATAGCTTTATCTCCTTGCTGCCTATTATTATGCTTTTAATTTTTTCTTACCTAATACTAGAATTTATTATTCATTACATTTCTAGAACTATATCAAACAACAACTGGGGGAGTGGGTATCTCTGCTTTACCCTAATATTTATTGGGAAAGCTTCTAATGCATTCTCATTGCTTAAGAAATTTGCTTTAACAAAAAAAGAAGTTTGCTTTTAGTTTTAGATACCTTTTAGTAATCTTATAAAGGTCTGGTTTATTTGGTCTCATGGCTTGGGTTAAAACAAATACCTGAGTCTGGCATTTCTAGAAAACTGGTACTCAAGAAAATGATATGATCAATCACAAACTTTATTGTTTTGTGATGCAGCATGCAGGCAAACGAAGCACACGCGCGCGCGCACACACACACACACACACACACACACATACACATACTTTGGCAATATAAACATACAAGTTTGTCTCCACATGCAAGAAACTCACCCTAGCCTGAGGATGAGGGAGGTGTGTTAGGGAGGAAACACACTCAAAATTGAGATTTAGCAAGATTACATACCCTAAGGATAGGCTTGGTTAAAAATAGGTAATCACTACATGTATATGAGGACCTTCTTAGGTCCTCATTCCTTCATAGGAAGATGTAGGAAGAGCTGTTCCTAATCAGACCCAGATGTGGTGGAAAAATCCAGTCCTTTTATTGATACCAGGCTTAGGTAAAACTCAAGTAGGGGGAGTTTCTTTATTAGGACCATAAACTTGTGGGAAGATCGAACATTAATTATCTAAGGCATTGGAAAGAGAATGATTCAAGGCCCCTACAATAGGTCAAGAGTTCATTCAATTAAAAAGCTGTAAGCTTTATCTGCCTGACCCAGAGTTAACAGTGGAAAAATACAGGTGTCTGTTTTCCTTCTGTTTCTATAGGCATTAGGATTACTTAACCTAAGTAACTCCATATTGGAGTTCTATCATAATATGATATCAAACTACTATCATAGCTACAAATAATAATGCCAAGCAATATAAAGTTTATCATATCACAATATGAAGTTTACATATCACATGGTCCCTCTGTGCTATAGACACAGAGGCTTGGAGGGTTTTTAATATAAATAAGTTTTATGCTTCATCAAAGGCTTTTTCTGCATCTATTGAGATAAGCATATGGTTTTCAATGTTTTTGTTTTTAATATGATTATGTTGATTGTTTTTCTATTGTTGAGCAATCTTTGCCTCCCTGCTATAAATCCAACTTAGTCATAAAGAATATATGTCTTAGATGAAGTGATACAGTCTGTTTCACAGGATTTTACTTAAAGTTATGTAGTGCCAATGCAATATTTACAGTGCCCACAATCACGATAAAGACCATGACTATAAATATCACATGACATTCGATGGCAAAATATACCAAACTCTCCATATAGAGGACAGAACTGAAACATTTATTTAGACACCAGAAAACCCAATCCCAAAACTAGTAAGCCAATTCCATCATAGTACCAAATATATTGAGAAGCCATAATAACACTGAGAGCCACAACATCCTTCAGCCTTCCCACAAACCAATATTAGATCAATATCTACTCCCCAGCCTATCTGACTCCTTGCCTGAATCTCCTCTCTCTCCCACCATCTCTCTGGTTCTGACCAGCTCCCTGTGGGCTCTGCTCCCCTTCAGCAAACTCCTCCCACCACAGGTTCCATATGACTACATTCAGCCTATCAGGGGGCAGAGTTTATCTTCATAGCAGGGAAGCTTCCTATGGGCTTCACCCCTCAGTAAATTCCCTCCATCACAGGCTCCATGTGATTACATTCAGCCTATTAGGGGGGCAGAGTTTACTTTCACAGCAGGGGAGGTCTTCAAACTCCCCCCCTTAATAGGTCTATTAAGGGACAGGGAAGATCTTCAAATTCCCATTCCCATTACAAGTGATATTGGCCTATTGTTCCTTCCTTCATTTATCCTTCCCTGATTTGGTTATTAGGACTGCATTTGTTTCATCAAAGCAACTTGGCAGTGCTTTTTTAATTTTTTAGAATAATCTACTTACTATTGGTATTAATTATTCTTTAAAATTTTGACAGAACTTTTCCATATTATCAGGAGTCTTTTTCATTGGTAATTCCTTTACTGGTTGTCCCATTTTCTTTTCTGAGACTGGACTAATTCAACTCAATAAATATTTAGAGTGCCTACAATGTGCTGGGAATATAAAAAAGGCAAAAGACAGTCCCTGCCCTCAAGGAGTTTAGAATCTAATGAAGACAATATGCAAACAAATATATACAAAGTAAACTGTATATAGATAAGTAGGAAATAATTAGAAGAAGGAAAGTATTGGAATTAAGAGGTATTAGGGAAGGCTTACTGTTGAAAGTGGTATTTTAGTTGGAACTTAAAGGAAGCCATCATGGTTAGTAGTTTGAACAGAGGTGAGAGGACATTCCAGATATAGAGGACAGCCAGAGAGAATGTCAGCAGCCAAGAGGTAAATAAAATTATAAAAAAAAAATTCACTGAATTGAAGATTATGTGTCAAGGAGAACGATATAAGAAGACTGGAAACGGGGTGAAGGTAAGATGGCAGAGAAAAAGCAAAGACTTGCCTTAGCCCTCCCATATTCCCTTGGAAACAGCTTTAAATAACACCTCAAAATGAATTCTCGAGTGGCAGAACCTACAAAAGGACAGGTGAAACAATTTTGCAGCCCAAGACAACTTGGAAGTATGGCAGGAAAGGTCTGTGAAGGGTGAAGCCCATACCAGGGTAAGAGAGGAACATAGTTCAGCTCTAGCTGTGTGAGCACAGGAGCAACCCCAATAAACCAGCAGCAGGCCTTAGGGGCAACTGAAATAGCAATGGCAGCAGTTGCTTCTGGAGCTCTCAGCCCACGGACTGTAATGGGGTCAGACAACTGGTCAGAAGGACATTACAGAGGTCTTTGCTGGCACTGGCGGCAGGGGTGTGATTCGTGTCACAATCCTGGGTCTCAGTCCCAGGACAAGGAAGAGCACTGCACACCAGAGCTTGGGGTAGCAGGGGAGCAGGGACCCCTTTTCCAGGGCAGGGTCTTGTGCTCACTCACAAACCAAAGTGCAGATCAAGAGAGTAGTAAACATACCTCTCCAGATCAACCAGGAATCAACTACCCAGCAAAAGCAAGTAGAATCCATCAGAGGAATATGGACATTCAGTGAGATAGAGGACTTTCAAGCATTCCTGATGAAAAGACCAGGGCTGAATAGAAAATATGACTTTCAAATACAAGACTCAAGAGAAGCATAAAAAAGAAAACATGAAAGAGAAATCATAAGGAATTCAGTAAGGTTAAGCTGTTTACTTTCTTATATGGGAAGATAATACTTGTACTCCTAAGAACTTTCTCACTATTTGAGCACATAAGAGTATTATATAGGCAGAGGGCATAGGTGTGAGTGGAATATGAACTGATGATATCTAAAAAAATAAAATAAAATTAAGGGCTGAGAGAGGAATGTACTGGGAGAAACAAAGGGAGAGGTAGAATGGGGTAAATTATATCACATAAATGAGGCAGGAAAGAGCTTTTTTCAATTGGAGAGGATTAACAGGGGGAAAACAGGATGGGAGAAATACACAGTCATGATAACTGTGAAACAATTTTTATAGTAAATTTCTCTGATAAGGGTCTCATTTCTCAAATATATAGAGAGATAAGTCAAATTTATAAAAATAAGTCATTCCCAAATGATAAATGGTCAAAGGATATGAACAGGCAGAATCCAACCTATCTATAGTCATATGAAAAAATGCTCTAAAATTACTATTGATTAGAGAAATGCAAATTAAAATAATTCTGAGGTACTACCTTACACCTATCAGGTTAACTGAAAGGACAGAAAAGGAAAATGACAAATGTTGGCGGGCATGTGGGAAAATCAAGACACTAATACATAGTAGACTGATCCAACTATTCTGGAAAGCAATTGGGAACTGTGCCCAAAGGGCTATAAAACCATGTATACCCTTTGACCCAGCAATATACTAGGTCTATATCCCAAAGAGATAAAAAACAAAAAGGAAAAGGACCTATATTTATAAAAACATTTATAGCTGCTCTTTTTATGGTGGCAAAGACTTGGAAATTGAGAGGATGTCCATCAATTGGGAAATGGTTAAACAAATTGTGGTATATGAATGTAATGGAATGATATTTTATTATAAGAAATTATGAGCAGTATGCTCTCAAAAAAGCTGGAAAAATTTACATGAATTTATTCAAAGTAAAATAAGAAGAATCAGGAGAACATTGTACACAGTAACAGCAACATGGTATGATGATCAACTGTGAATTACTCAGTTATTCCCAGAAATAAAATGATCCAAGATGATTCCAAAGGACTTGTGATGAAAAAAATGCTATCTAACTATGAAAAAACTGGTATAATCTGAATGCAGATCAAAGCATGCTTTAAAAAAAACAACTCTATTTTCTTACTTTTTTGGGGGGAGAAAGTTTTTGTTTACAACAGGACTAATATAGAAATATGTTTTGCATGACTGGACATGTATAACCTATATGAAATTGTTTCCCTTCTCAGTGAGGGAAGAAGGGAGGGAGGGAAGAAGGGAGGGAGAGAAAGAATTTGGAACTCAAAATTAAAAAAAAACAAATGTTAAAAATTATTTTTATATGTAATGGGGAAAAATATAAAATATTAAATGGAAAAAAGAAGACTTAAAAAGGGAGGAGGGGGCTAAATTGTGAAGGCTTTTGAATGTCAAACAGAACATTTTGAGTTTTCCAATAAATACAGGAGTGAAGCAAGGATGTCCACTTTCTCTGTTATTAATTGATACAGTTCTGGAAATCCTAGCAATGAGGCCAAAGAAAGAAACCAAAGATATGTAAAAAGGAGGGGAAACTATCTCTATTTGCTGATAACATGATAGTATATTTGGAAAATCCTAAGGAATCAGTAAAGCTACTAATTGAGTTTAGTAAAGTTGTAGGCTACAAAATAAATCCTCAAAAATCAACTGCATTCCTATATAATAATAACAAAATATAAAAGGCAAGAATAGAAAAGGAAATACTGTTCCAAATAACTACAGAAGGCATAAAACAAAATAGACCTACATACCAAAGCACACAGAAGACTTCTATAAATTTAATTACAAAGTACTCCTTAAAGAAATACAGAATAACTTAAAAGCTGAAGTGTCCATGGCTGGGCTGCGCCAATATAATAACTTGTATTTTTAATTCTATACTAATTAAATTACCAAGGAGATACTTTATAAAACTTGATGAAATAATAACAAAATTCATTTGGAAA
The DNA here is from genome assembly GCA_011680675.1 of Gymnobelideus leadbeateri. Taxonomy (NCBI): domain Eukaryota; kingdom Metazoa; phylum Chordata; class Mammalia; order Diprotodontia; family Petauridae; genus Gymnobelideus; species Gymnobelideus leadbeateri. The sequence goes on from WOXC01011889.1 coordinate 272,970, forward strand.
AACAAATGACATTTCAAAGGAAATGATGAAAAGAACTGGGAATTAAGGGAGAATAACACTCCCAGACCTTAAACTACATTATAAAGCAGCAGTCATCTGGTATTGGTTTAAAAAAAAATAGAAAGATCAATGGAACAGACTACACAAGAGAGAATCAGAAATAACAGAACTCAATAACCCAGTGTTTGATAAAGCAGAAAATATAATTTACTTAGGGAAAAAACTCCTTTTTAAATAAAAGCTACCGAGAAAACTAAAAAGCAGTCTGGCAGCAATTAGGCTTAGACAAGCACTTACACTATATTCCACAATACATTCTAAATGGATAGGAGACAATCTTAGAAATCATATTACTAAAAAACAGGAAAAAAAATAGATCATATACCTCTTCCAGCTATGGGTAGGAGATGTGTTCTTAACCAAACAAGAGATAGAAGCAATTACAAACGATAAACTAGATAACTTTGATCACATGAAACTGAAAAGCTTCTGTAGAGACAACAGTAATGCATCTAAGATGGGAAGAAAAGCAGTCGAATGGGAAAAAGGTTTTTTGTCAAATTTCTCTGATAAGGCTAGGAATCCAAGATGTACAAATAATACATACATATATACATACATGTATACACATACATACATATGCACACAAACACACACACACACACACACACACACACACACACACACACACACTGGGGTCCCAATTAGGGAAAAGCCATAAAATACAGTAATAACTGAAAAACCATAAAAGCTTAAACTCTGTGAAAGGTGATTTGTAAAAAAATCATAACTTAGACACTGATTCAATTTTAGACATGAATCAAAACTGAGATACTATTGATGGGGTCCTTGTGATGTATCAATCTGTAACATCAGTTTGTAAGTGGGGTGCTTTGGGATCTATGTCTGTAAAATCAATTTGTAAAAGCAGTCTGTAAAATCACACTTCCCCCCCCCCCAGCCTCAGAGCATTGACTCTTCCCCTTCCCCCTCCCAGCACTCTGCCCAGCAACAACTCATGACCTGTTTATCTCTGCTTGAAACAATAAGTTATGTAAATGTTATCTCCCTTAGAGTGGCTAGTCCCACCATAAATTCTTCAATACCTTATCTATAGGGTAACTCCTTAGTCAATTATATACCCACACTGTCTCTGATGACCTTGGTGGGTGGCAGAATGGGCACTCTTTAGTGACTTGTCAGGCCTAAAACCACACCTCCAGCTAGCCCCGCTTGAGCTATTTCCCAGTGAATCATGGGCAATACACCTGTGCGGTTGATAGTAAAAGTGTATGGTCCTTTGAGCACTGACCACTCCTTAACTCCTCCCTGATCCCACCCTTACTCACCTAGTTAGCATAATTGACACCTTAAAACTATGCCTGTGGCCTCTGCGAGTTTGCAGGTTCCATAAGAATCTAGCCCGCTGTCTTTGTACAGCTTAACAATAAACTTTACAATTTTGGCTTCAAAGTTTGCTTGAGCCTGGTGAATTCCTTCCAGACTGGATGCCAGGGTGGCATCCCTGGCAGAACCACTTACCCTCCTGTAATGGAAATGCAGATTTAAAGATCTTCCCTGCCCCTAGCTTAAGTGCACCTGGAGCCTGTGGTGGGAGGCTTGTTTTTCAGGAAAGCCCACACCTTGATACTTTGTGATTGGGCAGTGGGTCAAGGAGGTTGTTGCATTCTCTGAGCCAGGAGAAGGCTATATAAGCCCTGAGGAGAGGCTTTGCTTTGGGGCTCACTTTGAGAAGTGTTGTGTGATTTGACCAGATGAGACTCTGGGAAGCCATTATTGAGAGCCCCCCGGCTTTGAAAACCCAGATGTTGATGCTTCCCTCTCTGGTAACTGTGATTTGGTATTGATATAATGGTTGGACAGTTTGGAAGCCTGTCTGTTTGATCTGTAAGTTCTGTAACTCTGAAGTTCGGGGTGCTGACCTTTTCCCCTGAACTAGGTAATGTGTGTTTGTTTGATTAAAGTAAGCTTGCTAACCCATTTTGAGTTGCTTTCCTTTTGAAAAGCAGATCTAAGAACCTATATTGGCAGCTACCCTGGGGATGTTGGGGTGCTTGCTGCTACACCTCCCCCCCTCCTTATCAGCCTTCCCTCTTCAGATGGCGACCATGAAGGGACAAAGTCTGAGGTCTCAAGCTTTTATCCTTTAAACTCCCCCCTCTCCCTGTAGTTGGGTTCATCTCCTAAGCCTAAGAAGGCTTGTGAGGACACTCCGGTCTGGGCCAGGCCAGTGTGGGTCTGTAAGACCCTGGGCTTACTCCCGATTCGGGACAGAGGACGCTCTCATCCCCGGGATGCTTTGGGTATTCGCTTACTTTGTAAAAGTAGGCTAGAGCTTCTCCCTGGGCGCAGGGCTGAAGCTGGACTGCAAGGATTTTGGTGTCAGGGCAGGAAAAGGATCGATCGGTCAGTCTCTCTCCATACCCCGAGACTCCCCCACCCCGGGATGTCTCTTGAGCAGTTGGAAAAAACTCAGTATTCACAACCCCAAGAAGGAAGGATGGGCCAGTGTTTCCCCCTAAGCCTAGGTTATCTTAAAGCAAGTCTTACCTGGCCTCCATTAGCATCTATCTGGAAGCCAAGCAAACATGATTTGTGCCTGGGGATTTCTAACAATCCTCTGTGAGCTTTTGGAATGTTCCTGTCAGTCTCTCTCTCTGTTGTTTTTTTGTGTGTCTGTGTGAATGAGTGAGTGTGTAATCTAATATCATGTAAGGTTTAAACTGCAGCTGGACTGCCGGACCTTCCTTTGGAACACTCTTAGCTCTCTCTCCCTCCTCCCTTCACTGATGCTGAATGCAGGCTGGAGAAGAAGAGAAAGAGAGGTAAATATTGTCTTGTTTAGGTTTTATAAAGCAAGAAAGTTTAAGCATGTAGCAAAGGAAAAAGCATGGGTAGGAAGTTAAGATAGGGATGGTATTTGGTATTGAGAAGTGTGAACAGAAGTTTTAAGATCCTTAAAAGTTTGAAAATTTCCTCCTCTTCATTCCTCTCTGTAAACAGCTTGTATTTTTCTTTGAAGCTTTTGGTGAAGTTCTGACTTCATTGTCTTCCTCCTGTTCCATGCTTTGATCCTTTTTGTCGCTGAAGTAGGACTGTAAAGTTGGGGTACTCTGTTTATTTTGCTTCCTTTGCCTGGGCATGTTGCCACTCAGTCACTTGACCCCTAGGCTTTTACTCTGCCACCAGACAGGGGAACTTCTGTCCCAAATGCTGGGTTTTCTCAGCTGCCAAAGGTATTAGTTGGGTGCCCTCTCTGAAGCCTCCACACACTCTGGAAAGCTGGTTGCACACGCCAGGACCTCCACCCTAGACCACAATCCAGATCCAAGAAGGTTAAAGCAAGAGCGATTACCCCTCAGACTGGTCGCTTGGTCCCCTGTAAGGGTTATGGGATTTAAAGATCTTCCATGCCCCACTGGACTTGCTGACATAGCAGGAAGGGGTGGGGCAAGAGGAAGCTGAAGCAAAGCTAGAGTTCCAGTGGGGACTGGGGGTGGTGGCGGCAGTAGCAGCAGTGGCAGCGAGGTAGAGGTGGAGGCATAAACCCCTTTTTGAGCCAGCCAGAATTTCTGCTAAGGACTCTTGTTGGGGACTGCCAGGGACCAGAACTGCAGGGGGGCGGAGCTGTTGGGAGCATGCTTCCTGGATGCTGAGCAGTTGCTGTGAGTGGGGAAAGGAGGACCTTTGCCTGAGGTAGGCTGTTCTGTTTTGAAGGCTTAAGAATGTGGTTGTTTACTACACTAACTACATGTGCCAATTTCATAACTACTCTGATGGCTTTGACTTTCTGGTTTGGGGACTCAGATATTTGGTGTGTGTTTTTTTTTTATTTTTTTTTAAACAAATGCTTTATTAACTTCTGTTTTACATCGTTCATTTCCACCAGATTTTGAATTACAATCATTTCCCCCCATTATTCCCCTACCCAACCTCCCAGAATAGTAGTCCCACAAGATATCGCTTCCTCCAATCTGCTCTCTCCCATACCTTCTCCCATATCCCCATCGACTTTTCCATTAGAGGAAGGTGAATCTCTGTGTCCCAATGCCTATACATCTTATCTCCCTATTACAAGCAAAAGAGTATTAATAATAGTATTTATATATATTTGAAACATTTAATGTTACGACCTCGAATTTCAGATCCATTTCCTTCCTCCCTTGTCACCCATTCCTTCTTGGGAGATAAGTAATTCAGTATATGTTGTACATGTCTAGCTATGCAACACATTATCATAGTAGATATATTGTACAAGGCTGCTTATAATTCCCTCCCACTCATCCCACCCCCCACCTGGTCCATTCCCTACATAATCCTGTCCCTCTTCTATAGTGGGTACTTCCAACCTCCCCTCCCCCCAAGGATGCCCTCCCATCCATCATCCCTGCTCTCATCCCCCTTCCCCCTATCCTGCTGCAGGTTGAGATATCCCATTTAGTATGTATGTCATTTTCTCCCTGGACCAAATTCAATGTGAATGTGGTTTTGCCTTTTTAGCCTTCCTTATTCTCCCCCTCCTTTGCAACCACTTCCCCTTGCTTCTTCTACATGGGATAGTTTACCCTACCCTGTCTCTCCCCATTTCCTCTTGCCACTTTCCTCTCTCACCTCATAATTTCATCCCTTGAGTATTCTCCCTTCCCAACAAATTCAACCTATGCCCTCTATCCATATATAACTGTAACCAAATACACACACATTCACATATGTATTCATCTGACCACACACCCTTCTTCCATTATTTTCATAGTGAGAAAGATATCATCAGTCACAGTTATTGCTTTTCCATATAGGAATGTAAAGAGTTCAACTTTGATGAGTTCCCCTTGATCTCTCTTCCCCGATTACCTTCTCAGGCCTCTCTTCCTTCCTGTGTCTGGATGTCAAATTTTCTATTCAATTCTGGTTTTTTCCTCAAGAATGCTTGAAAGTCCTCTATTCCACTGAATGACCATATTTTCCCCTGAAACGAAATACTCAGTTTTGCTGGGTAGGTGACCCTTGGGTTCATTCCCAGTTCTTTTGCCCTCTGGAATATCATATTCCATGCCCTTCACTCCCTCAGTGTAGAAGCTTCCAGGTCCTGGGCTATTCTGATTGTGTTTCCACAATATTGAAATTGTTTCTTCCTGGCTGCTTGTAGTATTTTCTCCTTGATCTGGGGATTCTGGAACCTGGCTATAATGTTTCTGGGAGTTTTCTTTTTGGGATCTTTTTCAGGAGGTGATCTGTGGATTCTTTCAACCTCTATTTTGCCCTCTGGATCTAAAACATCAGGGCAATTTTCCTTGAGAATTTCTTGAAGGGTAATTTCTAGGTTCTTTCTTTGATCATGGCTTTCAGGTAGTCCAATAATTTTTAAATTCTCTCTCCTGGATCTGTTTTCCAGGTCAGTGGTTTTTCCCATGAGATATTTCACATTGCCTTCTAACCTTTCATTTGTTTGTATCTGCTTAACAGCATCTTGATTTCTCATAAAGTCATTAGCTTCCATTTGCTCCAGTCTAACTCTGAAGGAATGAATCTCCTCAGTGAAATTCTGAGATTCTTTTTCCATCTGGCAAATTCGACTTTTTAAGGCATTCTTCTCCTCATTGCCCTTTTGGGCCTCCTTTGCCATTTGAGTTAGTCTATTTTTAAGGTGTTGTTTCCTCAGTCAGGCTGTTGACCCTCATTTCATACTTTTCCTGCATCCTTCTCATTTCTCTTTCCAATTTTCCTCCACTTCTCTTATTTGATTTTTAAAGTCCTTCTTAAGGTCCTCTATGGCCTGCAACCTGCTCATGTTTTCCCCTGGGGCTTTTGGAGCCGGACTTCTGACCTCACAGTCCTTTTCCCGCTCTATGCCCCCAAAATAGGAGTCTAGGGTTGCATTTTTCTGTTTCGTTTGCCTTGGCATGTTGCCACTTAATTGCTTGACTTTTGGGCTTGTTGCCACACTATGGCTTTAAGGCCAGATAGAGGAATTTTCATCCCGAATGTGTGGGGGGCAACTTCCGTTTCTGGCAAGCTGTAAACCCACCCACGACTTCCACCCTAGATCACAATCCAGATCCAGGAAGGTTAAAGCAAGAGCGATTACCCCCCCAAGACTGATCGCTGGATCTCCCTACAATTAATTGCAGGCCAGGAGCTGGAGCTGCCTGTGAAAACTACAAAATGGCGTGTCTCGCAGCGGCTTCTAGCCCCCAGGGGAGGGAGCCGACGCATTCTCCCAAATACAGGTCCCAAAGTCCATAGGACACTAACCTCTTACTTTGTCCTAGGCATGTCTATGTTGATAATTCTGGAATCGCCACAGCTCCTGGTGTTCTGGGGTTCCTCCAGCTGGCTGCTGGCCCTGCCGCCCTGGAGCTAAAACCTCGGCTCATGCGGACCTGGGCTCGGCTCGGCTCGGCTCCTGCACTCTGCGCGCTGCACGCTGCCAGGTCCCAGACCACTGCGCTGGTCCTTCCTGCAGGGCTGCTGGGCTGTCCTCAGCGGGAGTTTAGCTTCTCTGTGTCGTTCTGTGGGTGCTGGGGCTCCAGAAGTTGTTCAGAGTCCCCTTTTACATAGTTTGGGAGGAATCTGGGGGCAGAGAGGCTTGGATGAGCTGTTTCTACTCCGCCATCTTGGCTCCGCCCCCTATTTGGTGTTTTAATAAATGTTCTAGCTTTATCCCCCATATAGAAAGCCTGGTATATTTTGTGATTAATAACCACATAAGCTTATTTATAATTGCCATAGGCATTGTGAATATTGCACTGTTAATATATCCCCTTACACTCTGTAGGCCAGGAGCTGAAGCTTCCATGTGTGGCTGTGGCTGCTGCTTCTCACACTGACCTCTCACTTTGTCCTTAGCATCTATGTGTTGATAATTCTGGAAACTGCCACAATTCCTGGTGATCTGGAGTCCCTCCAGCCATCTGCTGTCCAGGCCACCCTGGGACTAAAACCTCCAGCTCATGTGGGGCTGGGGTCAGCTCCCAGAGCTCTGCTCTGGCCGATTCCTGCTAGCCTGCCAGGCTGTCCTCAGCAGGAGGTTAGCTTCTTTGTGTCATTCTGTGGGTTCTGTACTCCAAAGTTTGTTCTGAGTCTCCTTTTACATGAATTGGAGGTAGTAGGAGGTTGAGCTGTGTGGAGGTCCTGTTTCTATTCTACCATCTTGACTCCACCCCTCCTAAAAAGAATCTTGATACAGTATTATAAGAAATAATCAAGGAAAATTGCCCTGAAGTTTTAGAACCAGGAGGCAAAGAAGAAATATAAAAAATCCACTGATCACCACCTGAAAGAGATCCCAGAAGGAAAACTTAAAGAAATATCATAGCCAAGTTTCAAAACTCCTATGTTGTTGTTTTTTTTTTTAAAGCAATTGGGGTTAAGTAACTTGCCCAAGGTTACACGGCTAGGTTTTTGTTTGTGCGGATTAAGTGTCGGAGGCTGGCTCCGAACTCAGGTCCTTCTGATTCCAGGGCCGGCGCTCTATTCACTGCGCCACCTAGCCGCCCCTCAAAACTCCTATGTTAAGGAGAAAATATTGCAAGCAACAAGAAAAAAAATTATATTTCATGGGGCTACAATAAGGATTACACAAGATCATCAGCTACCATGTTGAAGGACCATAGGTCTTAGAATACTGTATTTCAAAGAGCAAAAGAGCTGGGGTTACAACCAAGGATAATTTACCCAGCAAAGTTAAGTACAATCCTGAATGGGAAAAGGGGTGGGGGACATTTAAGAAACTAAAATACTTTTAGGTTTTTGTGACAAAAATAGTAGAACTTAATAGAAAATTTGATATATAAGAAACAGGAGAAATATAAGGTAAACATTAAAGACCAATTATAAGAGATTCAATAAAGTCAAACTGTTTAATTTTTACATGTGGCAATGTTATCAGTGTTCTTTGAGGGAAAAATATAATTATTTTTATGTAATCATTATTACATAATTGTAATAACATTATTATTATTTGGGTAGTTTGAAAGAAAGGCTTGGGCTGAGCTGTATATGATGGGGGTGATTCTAAAAAAATAAAACTGTAGGGAAAGATTTAAAAGGAGTAATTATCTCATATAAATGAATCATAAAAGGAAAAAAATGATACAGAATAAGTTAATGGGGGGAAGATAGGTAGTGCTGGAACTTTGCTCTCATCAGGAATGGGTAAAGAGGAAATAACATACATCTAGAAGGGTATAAAAGTCTTCTAAATTTAGAAAGAAACAAAAGAGCAAGGGGTTATGGTGGTGGGGAAGGATAAGGGAGGCATTCTTGGAGGGGTTGGTAGGTTAAGGAATAGAAGGGCAAGGTAGCAGGTAGAAGTAAATTAGAGGAGTGAGGAGGGATAAGGTAAATAGGGTGAGAAGGATAGTGAGGAAAAAGAGGAAGTAATGAAATATACAACAATTATAGTTTAGAATGTGAATGGGAAGAATGGGGGTATTCACATCTGTGAATGTCCCACAGATACTAGATTAAAAGTTTTAATTCAACAATATGTTGCTTTCAGGAAACACAATAAAAACACAAAGATGAAATAAAGGGCTAGAGTAGAATTTTTATGTAAAAAAGCAGGGGTAGTAATCATGATCTCAGACAAAGTTAAACTTAAAATAGATTTAATTAAAAGAGAAAAATAAGGAACCAATACTGTGACACCAACATTATTTAATATTTTTAGACCATTTAAAATAACTAGACAATATAAAATACCTGAGAGCATAACTGCCAAAACAGATACAGGAGCTACAAATAAAAGTCAGATTTAAATAATTGGAGTAATATTTATTGTTCATGGGTAGGTAAAGCCTATATATATATATTTTAATGACAGTTTTACCTAATATATCTCTTCAATGGCATCCCAGTTAAATTACCAAAAAGTTATCTTACTGAGTTAGAAAAAATAATAACAAAGTTTATTTGGAGGAAAAAAAGGTCAGGAATTTCATAGAAATGGGGGGTGGGTGTAAAGGAAGCAGATTCAGCAGTATCAGACCTTTAACTATAAGTTGAGTGTAAGTTGTTGAAGTATAAAATTGATAATTTTGATTATTTTAAATTAAAATGTTCTTGTGTAAACAGAATCAATGTATCCAAGAATAAAAAGAATGCAGGAAACTGGGAAGAAACTTTCATAGACAATTTCTCAGATAGAAAGTGATTTCATTCAAATACTGCTGTGGTATAGAAAATGACAAGCTGATTGATTCAGAAAAACATGGAAAGATTTGGACCACTGAAGAAAGATGCTATCCACCTCCTGAGAAAGAGATGACAAGTGGAAATATGCAGTGTGGTTTTACATATATGTATATGAGGGTGTGTATTTTAATGGCTGTGTACAATTACATATATGTATATATATAATGTATATATATATATATAGTGTATATATGTATATACACATATGCCTTTAATTGTAGCCTTCTTTAGGGCACAGTGAGGGGAGGAAGTGAAAAAAATGAAGTAAAAAATGCACAGCAGAGAGCAAAAGAAAACCTAGAAGAAAACAAAGCTGGGTAACTTCAAAAACAATGTGAAGGGATGGCTAGGTAGCACAGTGGCCCAGGAGGACCTGAGTTCAAATCTGACTTCAGACACTTAACACTTACTAGCTGTGTGACCTTGGGCAAGTCACTTAACCCCAATTGCCCTGCCTTCCCCCCTCCAAAAAGCAAAAAACCAAACCAAACCAATGTGTGGTCTTTATCACATAGATTTTCTTGAAATGAAAATTTATTGTTTTATATTGACTCCTCTCCTATGCTCTGCTGTGTATATAGAAATGTTTTTTTTTCCTTTTCTTGTTTTGTATTTAAGTTTAAAATGAATAAAAAATTTACAAAAAAAAATATCAGTGATTTGGCCATTAAGAGACCATTAGTAACTTTGAAGACAGCAGTTTCAGTTGAATGATAAATTTGGAAATCAAATTGCAAAGAGTTAAGAGAGAGGAAAGGAAGTGGATGCACCACAAAATGTAGATTGTCTTTGCAAGGAGTTAAGCCACAAAGGGCAGAAGAAATATAAGACAACAGCTAGTGGGAGTGGAAGTATCAAGTGAGAGTTTTTTCCAGGATGTGAGAGACATCTTTGTAGGTAATAGAGAGGTAGAGGGAGTTTAAGGATTAGTTATCACCTATCCTCTCTTATCTGTGTCTATGTTCAGCTCCCACATGTCTGCCCTTTGTGTGATCTCTCTCTCAGTTCCAGCCAGGCCCCCATATGGCTGGCCCCAGCTCCTGAGTGTTCCTCCTCCCGTTCTTGCTTCTTTGTCCTCAGCCCTCATATATCTTTGAACCATGTGCCAGCTTCCTCCCTCTACAGATGTGCAGTTCTCTTCCTGCCTCCCTTTTTCCCTCCCTCCCTTCTTCATAGAACAGGTCCACTTACATAAAGTGAGAACTGTCTGTATATACAGGGTTAAAATAAGGGACTAGAGCAGAAGCTACTTTGCTTTAGCTAAAGTAAAAAAGACAAGGATAGTAATCATGACCTCAGACAAATCAAAGACAAAAATTTCCATAAATAAAAGGGAAACTACCTTTTGCTAAGTGGTACCATAGATAATGAATTAACATCAATACTAAACATATATACACCAAATAGCATAGCATCTAAATTCTTTTTTTTTCCTTTTGGAGGGCAATTGGGGTTAAGTAACTTGCCCAAGGTTACACGGCTAGGTATTTTTTTGTGTTAAGTGTCTGAGGCCGGATCCAAACTCAGGTCCTCCTGACTCCAGGGCTGGTGCTTTACTCACTGTGCCACCTAGCCACCCTAACATCTAAATTCTTAAAGGAAAAGTTAAATGAGTTACAGAAAGAAATAGATAGCAAGGGACCTCAAACCCTCTCAGATCTAGATAAAACTAAACAACAAATGAACAAAAAAGAAGTTAAGGACCTGAAAATAGTTTAGAAAAGTTAGATATAATAGACTTCTGGAAAATACTGAATAGAAATAAAAAGGAATACACTTTTTTCCCAGATTGCATGGCACCTTCACAAACACTGATCATGTATTAAGGCATAATAAGCTCACTAAAATGCAGAAAAGCAAATATATATATATAAAATGTATCTCTTACTGACCATAAAACAATAAAATTACATTAAATAAAGCATATTTAAAGAAAAATTAAAAATTAAATGGAAACTAAAACATAATCCTAAAGAGCAGATGGATTAGAGAACAAATTATAGAACAAATCAATAATTTCATTAATGATAATGACAATAATGGGACAATATACAAAAATTTGTAGGATGTAGCCAAAGTAGTAAATATGGGAAATTTTAGATCTTTAAATGTGTTTGTCAATAAAAAAGAGGAAAAGCAGATCAATGAATCAGGCATTCAATTAAAAAAAAAACTAGAACACTAACAAATTAAAAACCTTCAGTTAAACAACAAAATAGAAATCCTGAGAGCCAACAGGAAAGATGAACAAAACTGCAAGTTAAAAAAAAAAAGCTATAAAAAATAAAACCCAGGAGCTAGTTTTTTGAAAGAAAAATCAATAAAATAGATAATCCATTAGGTAATTTGATTTTTAAAAAGAAAGAATAAAAACAAATTATAAATATCAAAAAGAAAAAGGTAAATTCACAAGAAATGAAGAAAAAAATAAAACTATTATTAGGAGTTATTTCACCCAACCATATGCTAATAAAAATGATGACCTAAATGAAATGGATGAATATTTACAAAATTATAAATAACCCAGATTAATAGTACAGGAAATAAAATATTTAATAATGTTATCTTAGAAAAAGAAATTAAACAAGTCATAAGTGAACTCCCAAAGAAAAATACCCAGGACCAGATGGATTTATAAGAGAATTCTACCAAACTTTTAAATTAATTCCAATGATACATTAACTTCTTGAAAAAGTAGTTAAGAAAGGGTCCTGCCAATTCCTTCTGTGTTCTTGATATCTAAACCAACGATTCCAATGTGTATTTGATACTTAAACCAGGAAGATTCAAAAGAGAGAGAGAACTATAGACAAATTTCTCTAATAAATATTGATGCGAAAAATTTAAATAAAATATCAGCAAGGAGACAACAGCAACATATCACAAAGATTGTGTTCTCTGATCAGGCTGGATTTATATCAAGAATGTGGGACCATTTGAATATTAGGAAAAATATAAACATAACTGGTCATATTTACAATAAAAATAACAAAAACTGTGATTATTTCAAACAAAAATGAAGAAAAAGCATTGGACAAGGTACAATATGCATTCCTTTAAAAAAAAAAACAATAGACAGCATAGGGATAAATGGAGCTTTCCTTAAAATGAGGATGAAACCATTTCATGATTGTGAGACATGGGGGACATTGGCACAGGACTATCCAGCATGGCATATCTAGCATCAAAGAAGGTGCTCTGTTTTATGAGCAAAGCAGAATAAAACTAGCTCAAAAGAAATGTGTGATGTGCAGATTTAAAGAATCTCCATCCTGAATGTTCATACTGACTATTTATGCCTGACTTGTAGTTTTCTAAGTTCTTTATTGGTCAAACACACTGTACATTGACCCCAACATTGTGACATCATTCTGGTCCTCTTTAAGAATGAAGGACAAACAACAATGACAAGTAGACTCTATCTAAAACCAAGAGCAAGGGAAAAATAAACTAGAAGTCTTCCAATAAGATAAGGGGTGAAGGAAGGATGTCTGCTATCCACCATTATTATTCAAGACTATATTAGGAATACTAGCTATAGTAGTGAGACAAAAAAGAAATTAAGGGGAAAAGCCTAGCAAAGAGGAAACAGAAGCTATCACTGCTAGGCTCAATTTGGCTTTGTAGGGTTGTTCTCTTCTTTGGGATTTACTGCTTGGGCATCTCTTGGTGCAATGTATTGGTTTTCAGTGTTTTCTTTGTTCTGCTCATAATGGTTTCAATGTCAGAGGTGCTGATTCCAGGACCAAACTTCTCCTCCTAAGTAGACTGGATAGGCCCCAAAGGGCTGGTATTGACTGGCTCTTTCTCTTATTGTTCTGGAGAGATTTCCTGGATGCTGGGCTGGGGCTGCCAAGATTCTGTTCTAGGCCTTTCTTCTGCTGTGGTCCAGCCTCTGGGTCTACCACCAAGGCATTTTCCTGCTGCTTTTGGGACCCCCAGTTGCTCTTTCACTGGATTCTGCTTGGGCCTCTCATTTGCTGTGAGGCTCAAGGCTTGCTTTCTTGTGCTGGATTCTTGCAAGGAGGCCTTGAGTTTGACTCTGCTTAGGGTCTTTCTCTTGTTGCTGAGCTCTTGACTTGTTGGGTTCTTGCACTGTCTCTGGTCACTCTCATACTGGATTCTACTTAGGGCTTTTTTCATCTCACAGTGCTTTGGGGCCACCTTTGTGTTTGTCTTTTCCTGGGGCCTTTCTCTTGCCACTAGGCTCTTGCCAATGAACTCTGAGGCTGCCTCTACTCTGGGTTGTTGGCTACTTGTACAATACAGGTAGTGGTCCTTGCCCAGTCTTATCACCCAGTCCACTAACCCTGTTCTATGATGGTTTAATAGCAGGCAGATTGGTTCAGATGTGCTTATCAGAAAACAGGCAAAGCCCCAACCTGTCCAAGTTCATATTCACACTGGATTTAGCATTCCATACTTGAGCACTAAAAGGAATCACAGCCCCCGAATCAGGGATTTCTAAGTGGGTACATGACAGCTATTGTTAATAGTCTATTGTTGCTAAGAAGTGAATGCAACCTTTTGAGGGAACTGTTATTGTTGCCCTTTTGCCCACTCAATGGAAAAGTCAGTTGTACTTTTGCTTTAGAATTCCTAGGTTCAGATATATGCTATGTCTGGAAAGACTTCAGAGTTCTGGGAGAGAAGTGAACTTTTAGCCACTTAGTAAATATTTTGTATGGATGGGTTATTTGCACGTATTTCATATCTATCTATCTATCTATCTATCTATCTATCTATCTATCTATCTATCTCTATATTACACATGTTGAACTAGCCATTGAATCTAACAGCCATGAGGGCAGACTGTTTTTTGTTTTTGTATAGCACAGTGTCTGGCGCTTAATCAATGCCTGTTGACTGATCATGCATCCTATGAGTTTGTTATTAAGCACTATTTATTTACTCTATACATGAGCCAGGTCAGTGGTGAGACAAATGCTCTCTGCAAAACAGTAGGTGGAGCAAACAAATGGGTGGGGTTTCCTGATTGACAGTTCAAGAGTGATCAAGCCACTAGATCATCTTGTTCCTTCCGAGTCAGGCCAGTAGATTGTTTCTGGCCACAGAAGCAAAAGCACTTAGTCTTTTTCCAGGGATCACTCCCTCTGGCTGTCTCTAAGCCAGTGTGGGGACGCAGCTACAAACTACTAGTCCCAGCATGCACCGTGCCCTCAGAGAAGGCGCGGAAGTGGAAGAAACACTTCCCCCACTATTCTTTCCCGCGAGCGGAAGTGCGCCTGCGCAGCCCGAGCGCCAGCTAGAACCTCGGTTTGGGTCCAGCTCGCCCCGCCCCCTCTCCGGTCCTACGCTTCAGTTTTACGGAGAAGTGGTCCTTGGTGTGCGCGCGCAAACGGCACCCGCTGTCTCTCCCCCATCGAGTGTATACGCCCCCTCCTACACGCAGTCACGCACGCACCCAGCATTCCATACCTCCCTCCTTCTCCGTCGGCGCAGCGAGCTGAGCCGAGCGAGCCTCTGCTGCGGATTGGGGTTGCTCGAGTGGGCCGCCCTGCTGCCACCGAGGTAGGTCACCTCCCTGCTTCCCTGGCAGCTTCGGCCACTGGGGCGCTCTGGGGGAGGCCGCCCCCTCTCTTCTCTCTGTTTTCCCCTCCTTCCCCCATTTCCCTCTTCCCCAATCCCCCCCCCTCCATTCTGCGGGGCGGGGCCTGTGGGGGTGGGGCGAGGGAGAGGTGGAGCTGGGGGGGGGGGTTGGTCACTAGGATCTTTCCTTCCTTCCCTGCCTTTACGTGGCCACACCATGCCTGTCAGAAGGGAAGAATCCTGAGATGCTGAGGGGAAGGACTGTGTTATCACTTCCTGCTGATGTTGTAGAGAGCCCCCCCCCCCCCTTTCAGTTTAGCGAGTGGGTTTAGGAATTGCCTTGGAATCCCAAGGAAAAACAAAAAGAAAAGCACAGAATTGGAAACTGAGGGGATGCCCATCAATTGGGAAATGGCTGAACAAGTTATGGTTTATGAGGGTGATGGTTTCTTATAACCATTGTGTTATAAGAAATAATGTGGGGGATGATTTCAGACAAACTGGGGGACCTGGCTTAACTCTTGCAAACTGAAATGAACAGGACCAGGATAACAGTTTATACAATAGCAGCCATACTGTAAAGACGGTTCTGAAAGATTTATTGACTGATCAACACAAAGGCCTACCACAGTTGTAAAGAATTTGTGATGAGACATGCTGACCACCACCAGAGAGGACTGATGCACTTAGAGAGCAGATCTATGCATATTTTCGGACATGGCCAATGTGTAGATTTGTTTTGCTTAACTGTTTATTTGTTACAAAAGGGGTTGCTGTGGCAGAAAGATTTTTTTCTTGTAACCACTTTAGTCATTAACTTGTCTACCTCCAGTATAAATAAACTGATCCTCAAAGTTGATAAACCTTGTAAAGTTTGTTCTTAACTGGCATAGACCTCTGGACAGTGTCACCTCTACAAGCTCTACTCCAATGGGGGACAAAAATTTGTCATTGGTTGAAAAAGCTATGGGAATAAAGGAGTCAATAATACATTCAGGAAGGAAGCTCAACACACTGTGTGCTAAATACTGTGCTAAGTCCTGGGTATATAGCAGTACAAGATAGAGACACTCACTGCCCTGAAAAATTAACAATTCATACTGGACACTGGTAGCCAAAGAGGGGTGTTTTGGTCTGAAAAATTATTCGTGGAGCCATGAGAGTTGATTGAAATGTTTACATTATATTTTAAGATACTTTTACTTAATAGTACCAGAGGTTTTCATCAAGGATGCTTTAAGCATCTGACTAAATCTAATAAGATATCTAGAATTTTACAGATAGCCTTCTGTGGAAACCGCTGCTTCAGGTTTCCCCCCAGTCTGTTCCATTCAGCTGCCAAAATGCCCAAAGAGCAATTCTTTTTTTTTTAACTTATGACATCATAGTGGGTGTTACCTTTAATAACCTCAAACATGACTAACCTGTATTTTATTTTATATTTTCTTTGAATAATATTCTTTCCCAATTACATGCAAAAACAATTATTGACCTTTTTTAAAATTTTGAGTTCCACATTCTCTCCATCCTTCTCCCCTCCCTGAGACGGTAAGCAATTTAATATAGGTTATACGTGTGTAGTCATGCAAAACATATTTCCTTATTACTCATGTTGTGAAAAAAAACATCAAAAAAAGAAATGAAAAATAATATCCTTTCATCTGTATTCAGACTCCATCAGATCTTTCTTTGGAGTTGGATAGCATTTTTTTATCATGAGTCCTTTGGAATTGTCTTGAATCGTTGTATTGCTGAGAATGGTAATTCACAGTTAATCATCATGTAATATTGCTGTTACTGTGTACAGTGTTCTGGTTCTGCTCACTTTGCATCAGTTCACGTAACTTTTTCCATGTTTTTCAGAAATCATCCTGCTTGTCATTTCTTGTACCACAATAATATTCCATTACAATCATATACCACAACTTGTTCAGCCATTCCCCAATTGATAGACATCCCCTCAGTTCCCAATTCTTTGCTATACAAAAAGAACTGCTATAAATATTTGTGTACAAATAGGTCCTTTTCTTTTCTTTTCTTTTCTTTTCTTTTCTTTTCTATTCTTTTCTTTTTAAAATCTCTTTAGGATACAGACCTAGTATTTGTATTACTAGATCAGTTTTATAGCTCTTTGGACATAGTTCCAAACTGCACTCCAGAATGGTTGGATCACTTCACAATTTCACTAATAGTGTATTAGTGTGTCTTAATTTTCCCACATCCTCTCCAACATTTATCATTTTCCTTTTCTGTCATATTAGCCAATCTGATAGGTGTGGGGTGGTATCTCAGAGTTGTTTTAATTTTCATTTGTCTAATCAGTAGTGATTTAGCACATTTTTTTCATATGGCTATAGATAGCTTTGATTTCTTCTTCTGAAAACTGCCTGTTCATATCCTTTCACCATTTATCAGTTGAGGAACCAAGGAACAGTTCTAACCATGTCACCTTCTGCCTCACCCCCATAAACTTAAGTGACTCCCAGTTACCTCCAGGATCAAATATAAAATCTTTTTATCTTTTAAAGCACTTTACTGACTGTTTCCCTTCCAGCCTTTTAGTCAACCAATCAGTAAACATTTATTAATCACCTACTATGTGCCAGGCCCTGAACTAAGTGCTGGGGGTACAAAAAGGGCAAGACAATCTCTGCCCTCAAGGAACTTAAAATCTAATGGAAGAGATATCATGCAAGCAAATACATACAAAGCAAGCTATACACAGCATAAATGGGAAATAATTAATAGAGGGAAAGCACTAGAATTAAGAGGGATTGGGGAAGGCTCCTTGGAACTTACAATGAAGCCAGGAAGGTCAGTAGGTGGAATGGAGAAAGGAGGCCATGCCTGGCCTGGGGTACAGCTAGAGAGAATGCCCAAAGCCAGAGGTAGAATGTCTTGTTCATAGAACAGCCAGGAGGCCAGGATCACAGGATCAAAGAGTATTTTTCTGGGAGTAAGGTGTGGGAAGAGTGAAAAGGAAGGAGGGGCCTAGGTCATGTCCTACTTTTTCCTTACTTTGAATGCCAAACAGTATTTTGTATTTGTTTCTGGAGGCCATGGAGCCACTGGAGTTGGGAGTGAGGAGAGGGGTAGGACAGCTTGACATGGTCAGACCTTTGTTTTAAGATAATCACTTTGACAGCAGAGTGGAGAATGAACTGGAAACCTAAGGCAAGGTGTTAAGAGTAATTGAGGCATGAGGTGATGAGGGCCTGCACTACTAGAGTGATAGCAGTATCAGAGGAAGGAAGGGGGCATATTCAAGAGATGCTACAGAGGTGAAATCAAGAGGCTTTGGCAGCAGTTTGGATATGGAGAGTGAGGAGGTCAGGAAGACTCCTAGATTTTGAGCCTGGGGGACTGGAAGGATGGTATTGCCCTTTACAGTAACAGGGAAGAGGGTTTTGGCAGAAAGATAGTTGTTTTGAATGTTCTGTGTTTAAGACCTCTACTGAACATCCAGTTTGAGATGCCTCAAAAGCAGTTGGAGATTCAAGACTAGAGGTCAGCAGAGAGGCAGGATTAGTAGATTTGAGTATAATCAGTGTAGAGATGGTAATTAGATCTATGGAAGCTGATGAGATCACCAGGTAAAATCATATACTGGGAGAAGAGAAAAGGGCCCAGGAGGAACCCTGAGGGACACCCATGGTTAGAGGGAATGATCTCAAAGAGGAGACTGAGAAGGAACAGATAGATATGTAGCAAGAGAACCAGGAAGGAGGGGTGACCCAAAAACCTAGAGAGAAGAGAGTGTTCAGCAGTGTCCAAGGCTGCACAGGGATCAGGGAGAATAACGACTGAGAAAAGGTTTGGTGGGATGATGAGGTCAGAAGCCAGATTGTAAGGAGTTAAGAGAACAAGAGGAGAAAAAGTGGAGGCACTTACTGTAAATGGCCTTTTCTAGGAGTTTAGCCACAAAAAGCTGGACCAAGTGAAGGTTTTTTGAGGATGGGGGAGACATGGGCATGTTTGTAGACAGGAGGAGAGGAGCCAGTAGAGGAGAGATTAAAAATAAGGGAAAATGTTAGGGATGACCAAAGGGACAATCTGTTGGAGGAAACAGTATGAAATGGGACCACTTCTTCATGTGAGACAGGGGTGGAGGAGGAGAGAGGGGCAGAAGGCATCTGAGTGATAGGAGATGAGAGAGAGAAGAGGGAGTTAATGGTGAACAGCTGCAATTTTTTCTGTACAATATGAAGCAAGGTTCTCAACCAAGAGATGGGGAGTGCGGGAGGGAAGCCATGGAAGGCTGGAGGAGGGATGAGCTTTGGGAGAAGTTCTGTGAAGAGTGGGAGAGTGAATTGATAAGTAGGATTGGCTAGCAGCAGTGAGGGCCCAGGTGAGGTTATGTAATATCGCCTTGAAGTGGACCTACTCAGAATGGTTGTATGACTTTTTCCATTTTTGTTCAGCTACATGTGTGTAAGAATGAGGGTGATGTGGGGTGGCTAGGTGGTGCAGTGAATAGAGCACCAGCCCTGGAGTTAGGAGGACCTGAGTTCAAATCCAGCCTCAGACACTTACTAGCTGTGTGACCTTGGGAAAATCACTTAACCTTGCCCTGCCTTCCCCCCCTCCAGAAAACCAACCCCAAAACAAGAATGAG
This sequence comes from Gymnobelideus leadbeateri, assembly GCA_011680675.1. NCBI lineage: Eukaryota > Metazoa > Chordata > Mammalia > Diprotodontia > Petauridae > Gymnobelideus > Gymnobelideus leadbeateri. The sequence continues at coordinate 292,351 of WOXC01011889.1, forward strand.
GGTGATAAATGATGAGAATGATCCAAAGCTGAGGCTTGGCTGGGTGTAATTAGGGGTGTTGTAGGTATACTAGAGGATACCAGTGTAGAGCTGAATCATTCATCAAGGGGTCAGGGTGGGCAGAAAATGTGAGAGTGTCTAGTGCTGGGGAGATGGCCTGGGAGAGAACTGAGGAGTCAAGGGATGGGAGGTCACAGTTCAGATGAAGGTTATGGTTTGGTAAAGGAAGGCAGAGGGAGAGATGAAAAGCCAATAGATTGTGGTCAGATAAGGGGAATTGAGAATCCCTGAACACAGAAATGGTACATTTGTGGGTGATAACAAGATCAAGAGTATGACCATCTTTGTGTATGGTTGAAGTGGGGTGAAGGAGTTCATGGGAAGTGAGTAGATTGAGGAATTGAGTTGTTAGCATATTTGAGGGAGAGTAAGTATGAAGGCAGGAGTTGGAGAGGAGAGAAAGACTGTGAGTCAGGCACTGAACTCATTGAGAAAGAGAATTAAGAGAGGGGAGTAACCTGGAAAGGGGGGACAGGGAGAGGAGAACAGCTACCAGAATTTTGATTGGGTGGAAGATGTAGATTGTATGATGGTGGTTGTTCAGTGTCTCTGACTCTTTATGACCCTATTTAAGCTTTTCTTGGCAAAGATACTGGAGTAATTGGCCATTCTTTCTCCAGCTCGTTTTTTTGTTTTTTTTTTTTTTTTGCAGGGGGGAAGGTAAGGCAGTTGGGGTTAAATGACTTAGCCAAGGTAACACAGCTAGTTAAGTGTCAAGTAGCCGTCTTGTCCATTGCCCTTCCTTTTGTGTAGTCTAGGATCCAGTGACACTGGCCTCCTTGGGATTCTTCTTCCATCATGCTTCATGCCTTGGTTGGCCCCCAACCTCCACCTTTTAGTCTTCTTGACTCCCTTCAAGACTCACCTCAAATACCACCTTCTGCTGGAGGTCTGTCCTGGTGATCTCCTCCTCTACCCCACCCCCAAGATTACCTCCCATTCACCTTGTACATTTCTTGTGAACTTGTTTGCCTGCTGTTTCCCTCATTAGAATATGAACTCACTGAGGGCAGGGGTTATGATTCTGGCCATAGTTTTATCAGCAGTGCTTGGTGAGGTGCTTGGCACATAGCATGGGTTTAATAATAAATGCTTCTTGATTGATATTGATTGAATTCTAAAAAAAAATTTCCTTCACCCTCTCTAACTTCATACTAATTTTTAAAAAATACTTTAAGTATGCTCCAGCTGTATGCCAGCACTTATTCAGTATCATTCTATCACTTCAGTGCTAGAATCCATTAAAGTGGTTTTATCCTTTGGGAAAAACAACCAAAGCTTAAACTGAATAAACTGCCTGTTTGAGGATAGGGAAGATATGGGCTTTAGGAAATGTCTCCTGTAGTTGTAAGAACCTTATGAAAAGCTTCAGTTAAGTCCAGGGTCCAGAGCAGAGCTGTGTACTTGAGATTAGATTTTAATGACTTGGCTGGCCTCTGATTATAAAGGTGGGTCCTATTTCTAGGTAAGAAGCATTTGGAACATCTTAACCCAAACTTTGGATTCTTTTTATTGCTTTGGAAGGCTCTTATTTTTTGTTAAGAGATATTGAAGGTGTTTACAAATTGACATGTCGTTTCTGAATGGTGGTGATGGGGAAACAAGTAAAGATAAAATCTGCTTTAATACAAATGTTGCATATCAAACTATAAGAATGGTTATGTCAACCCACTTGGCAATATTTGACGTTTGCCTGCTACTTGCATTTCTATGTACAACTAAAGAACCAGAGGATTGATGACTCCGATTCCATACAGCCAACTTTTTCACAAGTATATCATAAATTCAGCACGATATTTTTGGACCTCTCCTACTTGTCTGTACTTCATTCTGAATTTCCTTCTCTGCATTTAAAATGTTTCAGTGTTTGCCTTTTTTTCTTTGGTGGGGGGGGGGACATTACTGTTCCCTCTTCTTCCATACCCCCATCCCTTATTAAAAAAAAAAACAAATAACAAATAAGCGTACTCAAGCAAAACAAATCCACAGAGTGGCCATGTCAGAATAGTAATGTCTGTTTGTAAAGCATGTTTTAAGTCAAATACACATTTGAATCATTTTGGAATTGTTAAGCATTTTCAGTTAAATTTATAAGTATTTCCCATGTGCTGGACACTATAGTAGATGCCCAGGTTACAAAGAAATCAAAAGGTTTTGCCCAGCTTTTCAGGTACATGTTGGCCTGGAGGGTGGAAGGGAATGCATTATTTATACAGATAAGTAAATAAATTTATTTTTTTTAAACAAATGCTTTATTAACTTCTGGTTTACATCATTCATTTCCACGAGATTTTGAGTCACAATTTTTTCCCCATTTTTCCCTACCCACCACCCCAGAATAACACTCCCACTAGATATCCCCTCATCCAATCTGCTCTCTGCCATATCTTCTCCCATACCACCTTCGACTTTGCCATTAGGGCAAGGTGAATCTCTGAGCCCCAATGCCTGAACATCTTATCTCGAAATTACATGCAAAATAGTATTAATAATAGTATTTATATACATTTGAAACATTTAATTTTAAGACTTCAAATTTCAGACCCATTCCCTTCCTGCCTTGTCACCCACTCCCTCCGGGAAGATAAACAGTTCAGTATGTGTTGTACATGTATAGCTATACAAAACATTACCATGGTAGATATATTGTAAAAGACTGTTAATATTTCCCTCCCACTCATCCCACCCCCCACCTGGTCCATTCCCTACTTTGATCCTGTCCCTCTTTGAAAGTGGGTACTTCCAACCTCCCCTCCCCCTAGAATGCCCTCCCCTCCATTATCCCCCTTCCTCCTACTCTCCTGCAGGGTGAGATATCCCATTTAGTATGTATGTCATTCTCTCCCTGAGCCAACTTCAGTGAGAATAGGGTTTTGCCTTTTTGTCTTCCTGTTCTTCCCCTCCCCTGCAACCACTTCCCCTTGCCCCTTCTACATGAGATAGTTTACCCTACCCTGTCTCTCCCCATCTCCTCTTGTCACTTTCCTCTCTCACCTCTTAACTTCACCTTTTTAAGTATCATCCCTTCCCACCAAATTCAACCTGTGCCCTCTATCCATGTATACCTGTAAACATATATACACACATTCACATATGTATTCATATGACCACACCCCCTTCTTCCATTATTTTCATAACGAGAAAGGTTTCATCAGACACAGTTATTGTTTTTCCATGTAGGAATGTTAATAGTTCAACTTTGATAAGTTCCTTTTGATTTCTTTTCCCTGATTACCTTCTGAAGCATCTCTTGCTTCTTGTGTCTGGATGTCAAATTTTCTATTCAACTCTGGTTTTTTCCTCAAGAATGCTTGAAAGTCCTCTATTCTACTGAACGGCCATATTTTCCCCTGAAACAAGATACTCAGTTTTGCTGGGTAGGTGATTCTTGGTTTTAATCCCAGCTCTTTGCCATCTGGAATATCATACATCCCTCAGTGTAGAAGCTGCCAGGTCCTGTGCTATTGTGATTGTGTTTCCACAATATTGAAATTGTTACTTCCTGGCTGCTTGTAGTATTTTCTCCTTGATCTGGGGATTCTGGAACCTGGCTATAATATTTCTGGGAGTTTTCTTTTTGGGATCTTTTTCAGGAGGTGATCGGTGGATTCTTTCAACCTCTATTTTGCCCTCTGGATCTAAAACATCAGGCAGTTTTCCTTGAGAATTTCTTGAAGGGTGATTTCTAGGTTCTTTCCTTGATCATGGCTTTCAGGTAGTTCAATAATTTTTAAATTGTCTCTCCTGGATCTATTCTCCAGGTCAGTGGTTTTTCCTATGAGATATTTCACATTGCCTTCTAATCTTTCGTTTGTTTGGATCTGCTTAACAGCATCTTGATTTCTCATAAAGTCACTAGCTTCCATTTGTTCCAGTCTAACTCTGAAGGAATGAATCTCCTCAGTGAGCTTTTGAGATTCTTTTTATTGGATTTAATTTTTAATTTTGATAAAATATTTGTCTTTACGCTTTTTTTCCTTGTGTACTTTTACATAGTCTCTTACTAGTCTTATCTGCTGTCACTATGTTGCTATTGTTGTCCTTGGCTGCTGTATTTATTCATTCCTCCTGCATTTCTATTTTTCAAGAAGTAAATAATCTCTTCAGTTTTCATTTTCTTTTTAAAATATTTTTAACATTTCTATATTATTGAACCTTCCATCTTTTTTTCCCGTATTCAGGATTTACCAGGTAGGTCACCCTAGGCATTTCCTGAGCTCCATTACTATTTTTATTTCCTCTTACATTTTCTAGTGGGCACCAAATAGTCTTGCATTATTTAGTTTTCTTTCCTTTATATTTTGAAGTTCTTTCTCTTGATGGCTTACCAAACTTCTTTCTACATTGAATTGTTAAATTTAAACACACTGTGTGTCTTGGAGTTTGCAGCCTTGGTTCCCCCCTTTTTCTGGGGACAATTTAGGAATTTCTAAAATTTTAAAATTGGTGTTTCATTTTTTTATGTTCAGAAGTTCTGGTCAATTCTGTACTGTTACTGTCTACAATATGCTGTTAAAGTTCTTTTGTCCTTTCATGTTCTTCTGAGAAACTGGTCTTTGGTTGTCTCTATATTGTCCTTCCTTACTGTGTATTTGCATTCTAAATCCATTGTTTTCTTTTCCATTTCTTTGGTGAGGCTTGCTGTAGCAGATTCCATTTATCCTGTTTTGCCCATTATTTCTGCTGTGTAGGCCATAATCCTGCTCTCATAATTCTCAATTCTCTCTCCCTTTATTTTGGTGCGGGCGAGGCCAGGCAGTTGGGGTTAAGTGCCTAAGGTCACACAGCTAGTAAGTGTTAAGTGTCTGAGGCTGGATTTGAACTCAGGTCCTCCTGACTCCAGGGCTGGTGCTCTATTCACTGCACCACCTAGCCACCCCTCAGTTCTCTATTGAGCCACTCAGGAACTATCTTCTTCTCAAATTCCATAGGGTCCTCTGTCTCATCAAATGTCAGATTGCTTTCCTTTATTTTGCAGTATTTATTCATGGATTTTGAACTCATTTACTAGATCTCAAGGTCATATTTCCTTCTGTTTTTCCTGTTGATTTATCTACTTGTGTTCAAGGCCTTTGAATTTTCTTCTTCCTGAAATCTTTGATAATTTCAGTCTTTTTAAAATGAAAATAAGGGGGACAGGGGGTGGAGCCAAGATGGCGGAGTAGAAACAGCTCATCCAAGCCACTCTGCCCCCAGATTCCCCCCAAACTATATAAAAGGGGACTCTGAACAACTTCTGGAGCCCCAGCACGCACAGAACGACACAGAGAAGCTAACCTCCCGCTGAGGACATCCCAGCAGCCCTGCAGGAAGGACCAGCTCAGTGGTCTGGGAGCCGGCAGCACCCAGAGCGGAGCCCAGGTCCGTGTGAGCCGAGGTTTTAGCCCAGGGGCGGCAGGGCCAGCAGCCGGCTGGAGGAACCTCAGAACACCAGCAGCTGTGGCGACTCCAGAATTATCAACATAGACATGCCTAGGACAAAGTAAGAGGTTAGTGTCCTATGGACTTTGGGACCTGTATTTGGGGGAATGCGTCAGCTCCCTCCCCTGGGGGCTAGAAGCCACTGAGGAGACACTCCATTTTGTAGTTTTCAGAGGCAGCTCCAGCTCCTGGCCTGCAGTTAATTGTAGGGAGACCCAGCGATCAGTCTTGGGAGGGGTAATCCCTCTTGCTTTAACCTCCCTGGATCTGGATTGTGATCTAGGGTGGAAGTCATGGGTGGGTTTACAGCTTGCCAGAAATGGAAGTTGCCCCCTACCCATTCGGGATGAAAATTCCTCTAGCTGGCCTTAAAGCCATAGTGTGGCAAAAAGCCCAAAAGTCAGGTAATCGAGTGGCAACATGCCAAGGCAAAGGAAACAGAAAAATGCAACCCTAGACTCCTATTTTGGGGGCATAGAGCAGGAAAAGGACTGTGAGGTCAGAAGTCCTGCTCCAAAAGCCCCAGGGGAAAACATGAGCAGGTTGCAGGCCATAGAGGACCTTAAGAAGGACTTTAAAAATCAAATAAGAGAAGTGGAGGGAAAATTGGAAAGAAAAATGAGAAGGATGCAGGAAAAGTATGAAATGAGGGTCAACAGCCTGACTGAGGAAAACAGCACCTTAAAAAATAGACTAACTCAAATGGCAAAGGAGGCCCAAAAGGGCAATGAGGAGAAGAATGCCTTAAAAAGTCGAATTTGCCAGATGGAAAAAGATTCTCAAAAGTTCACTGAGGAGATTCATTCCTTCAGAGTTAGACTGGAGCAAATGGAAGCTAATGAGTTTATGAGAAACCAAGATGCTGTTAAGCAGATCCAAACAAATGAAAGATTAGAAGGCAGTGTGAAATATCTCATGGGAAAAACCACTGACCTGGAAAATAGATCCAGGAGAGACAATTTAAAAATTATTGGACTACCTGAAAGCCATGATCAAGGAAAGAACCTAGAAATCACCCTTCAAGAAATTCTCAAGGAAAGCTGCCCTGATGTTTTAGATCCAGAGGGCAAAATAGAGGTTGAAAGAATCCACCAACCACCTCCTGAAAAAGATCCCAAAAAGAAAACTCCCAGGAATATTATAGCCAGGTTCCAAAATCCCCAGATCAAGGAGAAAATACTACAAGCAGCCAGGAAGAAACAATTTCAATATTGTGGAAACACAATCAGAATAGCCCAGGACCTGGCAGCTTCTACACTGAGGGAGTGAAGGGCATGGAATATGATATTCCAGAGGGCAAAAGAACTGGGAATGAACCCACGGGTCACCTACCCAGCAAAACTGAGTATTTTGTTTTAGGGGAAAATATGGTCATTCAGTGGAATAGAGGACTTTCAAGCATTCTTGAGGAAAAAACCAGAATTGAATAGAAAATTTGACATCCAGACACAAGAAGCAAGAGATGCTTCAGAAGGTAATCAGGGAAAAGAAATCAAAAGGAACTTATCAAAGTTGAACTCTTTACATTCCTATATGGAAAAGCAATAACTGTGACTGATGATATCTTTCTCACTATGAAAATAATGGAAGAAGGGTATGTGGTCAGATGAATACATATGTGAATGAGTGTGTATATGGTTACAGTTATATATGGATAGAGGGCATAGGTTGAATCTGTTGGGAAGGGAGAATACTCAAGGGATGAAATTATGAGGTGAGAGAGGAAAGTGGCAAGAGGAGATGGGGAGAGACAGGGTAGGGTAAACTATCTCATGTAGAAGAAGCAAGGAGAAGTGGTTGCAAGGGAGAGGGAGAATAGGAAGGAAAAAAAAGGCAAAACCACATTCTCATTGAATTTGGTTCAGGGAGAGAATGACATACATACTAAATGGGATATCTCAACCTGCAGCAGAATAGGGGGAAGGGGGATGAGAGGAGGGATGATGGATGGGAGGGCATCCTTGGGGGAGGGGAGGTTGGAAGTACCCACTATAGAAGAGGGACAGGATCATGTAGGGAATGGACCAGGTGGGGGGTGGGATGAGTGGGAGGGAATTATAAGCAGCCTTGTACAATATATCTACTATGTTAATTTTTTGCATAGCTAGACATACAACATATCCTGAATTACTTATCTTCCCAGAGGGAATGGGTGACAAGGGAGGAAAGAAATGGATCTGAAATTCGAGGTCTTAAGATTAAATGTTTAAAATATATATCAATACTAATATTAATACTCTTTTGCTTGTAATTGGGAGATAAGAGGTGCAGGCATTGGGACACAAAGATTCACCTTCCTCCAATGGAAAAGTCGATGGGGGTATGGGAGAAGGTATGGGAGAGAGCAGATTGGAGGAAGCGATATCTTGTGGGACTGCTATTCTGGGAGGCTGGGTAGGGGAATAACAGGGGGAAAACGATTGTAACTCAAAATCTGATGGAAATGAATGGTGTAAAACAGAAGTTAATAAAGCATGTGTTTAAAAATAAATAAATAAACAAATAAAAAATAAGGGGCACTCTTATTTCCCCCTGTCATTCATTTCTTTACTCCCTTTCCTCTGGTGATGGTTTCTTTGGAGGCTGCATTTCACAGTGTCTTATTATGTCTTACTCTTCTCCTTTACCGTTTGATCTAGCTACTCTGGTCTCCTGGCTCTTCCAACATTCAGATTTCATATTCAAAGTGTAGTCATTAATGAGTGTTAGGCAATTACAGGTGTCCTTAACAAGCAGAGTTATGAATCTGATCAAGAGGCTTTTTAACTGAAAATCAAAGGAGAGAAAGAACTGCTTATGTGTTTCCACTAAATCAGATACCACTTAATTCTTTTCTCTGGAATTTTTATTTCACTGTTCATCTCTTGCTTTCTCTCTTTTAAGGATTTTTGTAGTTTTCATGGGAAATCCATTTTTTTCTTACAGTTTCTGCTTGTAGTTTTTATGGAGTTAGAATTATCCACCAAGATGGTCAAGAACTGAGGGTCATGGATGGTTCAGAGCAGTGGTGTCAGAGAAAAACTGGGTCACTAAACCTTTCATAAGGAGCCCTGGGGCCACACAGCAGTTTGGAAAACACCTATTAATATAATCTGTGTGCTACTGTATTTTCATTTAGTTTGTTAGATATGTCCCAAGACATTTAATCTGGTTCCTGAGGTATTCGCAGTTGTTGTGTGTTTGCCTCTCTGGTTTAGACCAGTCCCCTCCAGCTTTTTTGCATATAGGAACTTTTTTTTAACTTCAGCCAGTTTTAACAATGCCCATAATAGAGAAGGGAGGGAATCGGCATTTATTAGTTGTTTGCTATGGGCCAGGCACTGTACTGAGGGGCTGTACAATTAGCACCTCATTTAATCCCCACAACAACCCTGCAAGGTAGGTGATGTTTTATAGCTGAGGAAACTGAGACAGAAGTTAAATACTTGTCCAGGTCACACATCAAAGACATGTCTGAGGTCAAATTTGAACTCAGGTCTTTCTGACTGAGGTCCAGCACTCTCTATCTACTGTGCTACCAGAATATATATATACATGATAAGGCTTTTGTGAAGCTCCTAGGAGCATCTATCTGCATGCAAATTAGCAAATAAACATGTAAATAATACATGTCCAGACTAGACACATTTCTAATGTCAATAGGAATTTTGTTTATGGAAGGATCCTGAGAGGAAACGGGCTATTAAAATATAAAGGGTGTCTTGTCTGGGGTTAATGACCCTTTTTAGTTATGTTTTAGGGCAGGAAGAAAAACAGATAATAAGGGCTGGCCTTATGTGTGGCTGATATAGTCAAAAGATTTGAGAGAAAGCAAATGATGTAGGAGCACTAGACTAGGAGTCCAGGCATCTGCTACTACTATATATCCATAGATAAGTCATTTATCCTCTCAGCCTCAGTTTCTTTAGCTTTAAAATGGAGACAATAATACTCATCTGATAGGAAGGATCAAAAATACTCATGTCTTTATCACAAGTGAATAGATATTTATTAAGCATCTTCCATATGTGCCTGGCACTTGCTAAGCACCGGGAATACAAAGACAGGCAGAAAGTATTGCCTGCCCTCAAGAAGCTTACAGTCTAATGGGGAAGACAACATGCAAACAGCAAATGTATATACTGAGTAAATGAGAAATTGCCAACAGAGGGAAGGATCAGTAAAGAGTTCTTGAAGAAGATAGGATTTTAGCTGGGAGTTGAAGAAAGTCAGGAGGCAGAGAAGGGCTGGGAGAGAATTCCAGGCAGGGGGGAAGGCCAGTGGAAAATGCGCCGCTTCAGGAGGTCTCCTGTGGAGTCCCTTATGAAAGAAGCTGCTGGCCTCTGAATGACAGAGTGTTTGTCCAGGAGGTGATAGGGTGCCACTGGAGTTTGGAGTCTGGGAATGTCATAGTCAGACGTACATTTTAAAAAAATCAGTTTGATGTCTGAGTGGAGGGTGGAAAGGGAAGGGAAGGGAAAGGAGTATACATTTATATAGTGCTCATTTATATGCCAGGTATTGTATTAAGTCACTGGTGGGGAACTTTTAAGTCTCAAGGCCACATGTGGCCTTCTAGGTCCTTGGGTGCCTCCTTTTGACTGAGTCCAAGTTTTAAAGAACTAATCCTTTCATTAAGGGAATTTGTTCTGTGAAGTTTGGATTCAGTCAAAGGGCCTCACTTGAGGACCTAGAGGGCCACCGAGGCCTTAAAGTCAAAGGTTCCCCACCATTTCCATTAAGTGCTTTACTAACATCTCATTTTATCCTCACAACAACCCTATGGGCTAGGTGCTGTTATTATCCCTGTTTTAACGGTTGAAGAAACTGAGGCAGACAGTGGTGAAGTTACTTGCCCAGGGTTACACAGCTAGTAAGTGTGTAAGAAGACCAACTAGAACTCATTCTCTGTTTTGGTTTGATTGTTGTCTTTTATATTTGAAGAGTACCAAAAGGACATCAGTGTTAGGGTCAAGGTACAATGTGTCAGACTGTGGCTGATCAGACCAGTGGTAGGGTAGACAGCTTTACCACAGGTCAGGCACAGATGGCTCTAGATTTATGTAGCTCTTTGATGCAGTCATGCTAGTGTCTCCCATGTCTCATAATCAGTTCCAAAGTTCTTCAGAGAGTCCTTGAGAGTGTCTTTGTCTCACTTCTTCTGACCACCATTTGAGCACTTGCTTACCTTCTTCACCTTGTGTGAGTTCTCCTTAAGATAGGCTTTCATGCAAGTATACATTTGGTATTTGAACAGCATGGCCAGCCCATCCAAGTTGCAGTTTGCTGGCAGTTCTGCTCAAGAAGGGACCTCAGTGTCCAGCACCTTATCCTTCCAGGTGATCTTCAGAATCTTCCTACAACAATTCAAATGGAAGCTGTTCAGTTTCCTGGCACGACACTGGTAGACTATCCAAGGTTTTACAGACATAGAACAATGAGATCCACTAGGTGGAGAGCTTGGAATTAGGAAGACTCATCTTCATGAATTCAGACACTTACTAGCTGTTTGACCCTGGGCAAGTCCCTTAATGCTGTTTGACTCAGTTCCTCATCTATAAAATGAGCTGGAGAAGGACATGGCAAACCACTACAGTATGTCTGCCAAGAAACCCTCAAATGAGGTCACAAAGAGTCAGACATGATTAAAACACCTGAACAACACAGTGGCTCTGTAGACCTTCAATTTGATAGGCAGCCTAGTACCTCTTCTTTCCTAGATTTTCCTTTGGACCCTCCCAAACACTAAGCTAGTTCTGACAATACATGTGTCAACCTCATCATCTATCTGGACCTCCCTAAAAAGTACCCTGACAAGGTAAGTGAACTTATCCATAGGATTCAGAATTTCTCCATTTGCTGTAAGCAATGGTTCCACCTATGGATTTTGTAATGCTGGTTAATAGAGAACCTCTGTTTTCTTGGTGTTAATTGTTAGGCCAAAATTAGCACAAGTGGTAGAGAATTGATCCATAATCTATGTTGCTTTTCAGCCTCAGAGGCTGCATAGAGTATACAGTCATCTGCGAACAAAAAGTTGCACACCACCTCTCCCTCCACTTTAGTCTTGGCTTGTAGCCTTTTCAAGTTAAATAATTTACCATCAGTTCAGTAGCTGACCTTAATGCTGTTTACATCTTGGTGCTGCCTTCGTTGAAGGCATCTGACAACATTATTGAAAACATCGTGCTAAAAAAAGCATGGGAACAAGCATACAGTCACTCCATTGGTGACTGGGGAAAGTCAGACAGCATTGTAGATTATCCCAGGGGCTGGCATACAATAGTGACTAACTTCTCCAGGCAAGCAAATTTGCCATGATCTTCCACGAACCTGGTCAGATTGACGAACATTGTATCAGACTTGTGTTCTGCTCCTGGCATTTCTCCTGGAGTTATCAGACAGCAGACCACCATATCGATTGTTTCTTGGCCCTTTCTGAGGCCATACTGGCTCTTGGATAGATGACCATCTTTCAGATGATGGATCGGTCTATTAAGGAGGACTCTGGCAAAAATCTTGCCAGCAGTGATTAAGAGAGAGAAATCCCTGTGATTGTCACAGGACAATCTGTTTCTTTTTCCTTCATAGAGATGTTCATTGGAGGCATCCTTGAACCTCCTGAGGGATAACCTCCTCTTTGCCATATAACCCAGATGATTTCAGACAGCTTTTGTATGAGTAGTGGACCTTACCACCACCACTACCACCACCTTGTAAATCTCTGTTGGAATAGAATCAACACTTGCCACAGGAGAGGAACCTAATGATATTCAAAATCTCTTCTTCAGTTGGAAGCTCAGCTAGAGAGGGTTAGACTTCAACCTGAAGTATACAGTCAGTGGCCTCAGCATTGATTGATGATGGTCTGTTGAGAACACCATGGAAGAGTCCAGTGTTTTGTTTTTGTTTTGTCCTCATCACTGATCAGTGTGACTCCATCAGCACTGAGTAGGTGAGATGCACCATAGGTCTTTGGCCCACAAATAGCCTTCAGGGCATCATAAAAGTGCTTTGGGTTGTTACTATCAGCATAAAACTGAATTTCACCAGTCTTTTTACTGAGCCAAGAATTCTGCAATTCTCTAAGATTTACTTATACTTTACTTTTGATGGAGTTTAAATACTGCCTTCTTAGACACAGATGAACTATCCTAGCCTGATTCCTTGTCTTAGAGGTTTGTATCTGTCAGTATGGTGAAGTGGTACAATGCTACATCTAATTAGATGTTCACTAAGTGCTTTTTGATAACAAAAAATTCTCGTGGAAGAACTGTTCTGTCTCACTTCTGTTTTCTTTTGTTAGATTGAAAGCATGGCTATCCTTTTCGCAGTTGTTGCCAGAGGCACAACCATCCTTGCCAAACATGCTTGGTGTGGCGGAAACTTCCTGGAGGTGACAGAGCAGATTCTGGCTAAAATACCCTCTGAAAATAACAAACTCACTTATTCACATGGAAAGTGAGTCTTGCTTGGTAATGATGGAAGGGTGGGGAAAGGGAGTTTCATAGCTACAACTAGAACAATACTAGAAAACAAACTTTTGAATTAACTGCCAGTAACCTGATTTTTAAGTTAGAACAGTGTTTGCCAAACTAATTTTGTCACAGGTCATTTCTGTGCTTGAACTGTATTGAGAAGATCCATGACAACTGATGGCTGGAGACACAGAATCATCCCTTGGATAAAGAGGGAGGACAAGAAAAGTTTGGAGTAAAATGGAAGAGAGTCAACCTATTTTCACACCAAAAAACTGACTATACATAATTTTTCAGATACATAAGTTCAAATTTAGTATTTTAGGGAGAACCATATAATAAGAGTAAGTTGGATTTATTTGCAGTAAATCTTTAGGCAGCAGACATACAGTGGCCTGGGCCTAAAGCCTTTGCCTTGGTAGACCCTGCCAGGCCTTATCTTCTACTTATACCTGCCCTTCAAGAACCCTAAGCCATGATGAAGCATTGAAGAGTATTGTCAGTAGGGGGATTCTGAAATAGTCCATGCTTTACATATTCTCTAGCATAGAGACTTTTTTTTTAACGTTAATGGTATTTTTTCTTTGTCTCTACAGTTATTTATTTCACTACATCTGCCAAGACAGGATCGTGTATCTTTGTATCACAGATGATGTAAGTACCTTGGAAATAGATTGTTGTTAATAACCCACTTGCATTTTCTAGTACTGTCACATCGAATCGTATTTTGGTATATAAATGCAGGGGAACACAGTACAGAGACTAACCTAAACTAGCTACAAAAGTAACTGAAACTTAACTAGCCCAAATTCTGTGATTTGAAATTTATCTTCTGAATGTGTCTCTGGATGTTTCAGAGACAAATGACAACAAAAGGAGCTGATGTCAAAGTTTCTGTATTTTTTTTAAACTCAGCTTGATCTGTGGCCTGGGGTTCAGAATAGTTGAGTGATGGCTTATAAGGCCTCTACCTACAGATTCTTAAATCTCAAAAAGGAAATTCTGTTCTCTTCACTAGACTGTCCTAAAGCAGGAAAGTGTTAGAAAGATTTCCAACAAAGCTTTTAAAATAAAATCAGGATTTTATTTAATCCTTAGTTAACTAAAAAATTAAAGTAATCTGAAGGCTCCATTCCCCAATGAATATGGTTAATGGGATATAGGGTTTTATAATAATTGTGATTTTTCTCCCTCCTCTCCTTGTATTTGATCACTCAAGTTATTCCTTGAGACTGCCAATGGATGAAGATAGAAACATGTTTGTAGCTATGCAAAATTGTCTTGAGATGATAATTTTTCCTGGAATAATTAAGACTTGACCATATTTACATTTAATCAGATCAGTCATTAATCAAATTCTGAAGTTGGGATTTAGCTTTTCACTGTTTATAAACTTTTAAGTAACTTCTTGCTAATGTGAGGTGGGAGATTGTAAGAAAGAATATATGTAATTGAGTGGACTATGGGATTGTAGCCCTGTGTTTGGTCCAGTTATCTCAGGTCTTCCACTGGTCAGTCATAAGAGGGATTTGCTTAAGAGTGTACCTGGCAAGGCTACTCCCAGAAAGCCAGCTTCCCAGTCCACACCCTCTTGACCACATGTGTTATCTTTTCTGTTTTCCCTTTTGCTGAACATGTCCTTGGTGCCAGGTGTGACTTCGGCTATGGAGCAGGCTGAAGCATCTGCTGCTGAGCAGCCTGCTGTCTTTCAGATGTGGCACTGTCTTTTCAGGATTTTGAACGTTCCCGAGCCTTCAGTTTTCTGAATGAAATCAAGAAGAGGTTTCAAACTACTTACGGTTCCAGAGCACAAACAGCCCTTCCCTATGCCATGAACAGTGAGTTCTCCAGTGTTCTGGCTGCACAACTGGTAAGTTCTTTTTCAGCATCACATGGTTCTCTTTGCAATTTCTGCCACTTTTAAATATTTTCCCTCAACACCTGCTGAATAACTAGGTCTAATTCACCCCATAGGTGGGAGCTTGACTTCCCTGCTTCCCTTTTATAAAGTTCCTGATTCTTCAGAATAGAGGGGACCCCGAAAGCAGCAGAGGTTAGAACCTGGTGCTTTTGTCTCCCACCAGCCAGGCCTTAGCACTCCAGGCTCCTGTCTGTATTCTCAGAGTCATCCACGTTGCTAGCAGTTGTCTCAGCCTGAAGTTAGTACTCTTACTCTTATCAGTTTTCCAGTTGTCAGGGTGCACACACACACAAAAGACTGGTGTTTATTATTGGCAAGACAGGCTGGACCATATGCATTGTGTAGTGAATTCCTCCTTGTCACCTCTCAGATCAGATACTAAATCCTTCCCAGACAGGCCCCTTCCTGCTTTTCTATTCTTACACCTACTTTATGACCCCATGACCCTGGCCTCCTTGCTGTTCCCCAAATCAGAAATTCTGTCGTTTCTCTGCGTCTTTTCACTGGCTGTCCTCCATCCTGGGCTGCTCCCCTTCCTGGCCTCAGCCTCCTAGCTTCCTTCAGGTATCGGCCAAAATCCCATCTTCTCCTGGAAACCTTTTTTTGCTTCCCCTGAGTTGCTGGTGCCTTCCCTCTGAGACCGCCTCCAATTGAAAATCTCTCTGTCTATATCTTTGTATGTGCCTTTCTTTGTATCTCCAGTGCTTGGCTGGGTACCTGGCACAGAGTAAATACTCAGCAAATGCTCATTGCCTCCATAAGTTTCTGGCAGGATTATTCAGTGTTTGCCAGAGCCATTGAAGTGAGCACTGAAGGAAGCACTAGGAGCTTTTCCAGTGAAATCCTGGTGGAACAGCTTCAGTACATCTTGCTTGAGGCATAGAAACAGCCTCTGGAACTGCTGCTCCTCTGGTTTGCACTCTTGCTCCTGAGACCTTCTCAACACCAGCCACTTGCCTGGGACTATCCCATTTTTGCATTTCAGAGAAAGCATTAGAGCAAGCATGTGGACATGAGGCTGAGGTCAGGGAGCTGTCACAAGAGCCCCATAATGTCAGACATGTGAGGGATGAATCAGTTAGAACTGTTGCTCTTACATAACACCCCCCCCTTCCCTTCCCCCATTTCCTCCTGCCTCCCAGCCTGCCCTGCTTCTTCCTCACACACGCTATCTGGAACCTGGTACAAGGGACATTTCCACATCTCCCTCACCCAGATCACTCAGTAACTTTTGAAAAAGCCAGCTATTTCAAAAGGGCAAAACTTCACTTTCACTTTATTTGGCATTGGAATGAGATTATATATAATTTTTTTTCTCACATAGCTTTTTCAGATGGTACTTTAGCTTTTTCTTGGGCAAAATTAGCCCTTGAAACTGCAGTTTTCACCTGCATACTAGGTTTGGTGAGAAGTTGGGTGGTCGCTAAATTGCTTCTTAGGATTCAAATGAAGAATGTGATGCTAATTTCTGGGCCTTCCAGTGTATGTTATCTCTTAAAATCCATTTAAGAGAGCTTCCAGTAGTCAACCAGCATTTGTTAAATGCTTTCTTTGTACTAGGTACTGATGGGCCTTGCCTTTAAGAATTTCCATTCTAATGGGAAAACAACATGCAAGCTGTTATGTATGGAGGAGATGGGAGGTGACCTCCCAGGGGCTAGCTTTCAGGGGAACTGTCAAATGTAAGGCCTCCTGCCAAAGGGAGGATTTGCAGGGAGTTGTAAGGGAAGCCCAAGAAATCGGGAATTGGAGAGGAGGAAGAGTAGTCCAACAGTGGGAGACCTTCTGCATCTCTGCAGAAGATAGAATGCATGGAGAACAGTGGAAAGGCGAGAAGGGCCCATGTTAGGAAGAGCTCTCTATTCACTGCAGTTGGGGGTCTGGAGGGCTTAGACCTGCTATTTAGGAAAATCACTTTAGGGGCTGAATGGGGAAAGACGAGGCAGCAGATCCACCAGAAGGCTGGTATTCCAGTACTCCAGGCATGCGGGTTTATACCAGTGGAGTGAATGAATAAATGGACAGGAGAAGATATATAAAAAAGTTGTTATAAAAGTAGAAAAGACAAACTCTGGCAATTGATTGGCTGTGTAGGATGAGAGGGTGACTAGGAAGACTGTAATAGGGAGAGTATTTGGGAGTAGACTGGTTATAGCTGTTGGGGGCATACTTCCTCCCCTCCCCCTCTCCTAGGCTCAGCCTCACCTGCTGCTTTGCATGCCTGGTGCTTTGAATTCCCAGATGATTTTGCCTGGGGCAAAAATGGCGTCCAAAATGTTTCTTTAGCTGGAGCCTTCTTAAACTGTGGGTCTGACCCCTTGGGGTTGGAAAAAATTTGGCCACAGTAAAAGGTTTCCAAACGAGCAATGACAAAAAATTAATTAAAAATCAACTGTGTAAATTAGAGGTGTTTTTGGCAGCACTTGCCTATGTTCATTGTATGACTTCACTGCAGCCTTGGTTCTAAACACATGACATGCATACTTCATACTGTGCATGCCATCCTGCCCATGCAGTGTCAACAAATGCAGAAATGGCGTCACCAGTGGCTTACCCATACTGCCTATAGAGTGCTTCCTTCGGGTCCTGACTGGGACGCCTTGTTTCTTTTTGGTTCTTGTATGATGTGTCCAATTTTTTTTTTAGAGGCAGTCTGGGTTAAGTGACCTTTCCAGGATCACATAGCTAGTAAAGTGTCTGAGGACAGATTTGTACACCAGACTCTATCCACTGTACCACCTTACTGCTTCTTGATGTGTCGGTTTTAAACATCAATTGTTTTTAATTGGATTTTTATGGTTCACAAGGGTTGATTGCATTTACAGCAACAACAAAAAGATCACTTGGAACCTTCTGGAGCTTACACTAGTCTTTTCTGTGAGCAGAAGTGTTTTTTATTTGTTTCTATTCATTTTTGCTTTTGTAATGACCTTGTGATTAAATTCCCATTTGAAAGGAGAAAAGGTGTTGTGGAAAAAGGGGAGCTCTGGGTAATGGATTGATTAACAACAGATTTTTTTTTCCTAGTAAAAAAAAAAAGCCTTGTTTAGAGTGGGAGGGGAGGAAAGGGGGGGATAAATGTTTACATGGCACTTACTCCGCTAGACATGGCTTCTAAGCAGTTTCCAAATCTTCACAACGTCCCTGGGAGGTAGGGGCTGTTAGTAGTTCCATTTTACAGTTGAGGAGACTGAGGCAAACAGAGGTTAAGTGATTGCCCAGGGTCACATAGCTAGGAAGTGTCTGAGGCCAGCCCCAGCACTCTATCCACTATGGTGCAACCTAGCTTCCTCAAAACAGGACAATCAGGATGAGAACTGTAACTGATAGTAAAAGAACCTCAAGCTTATCCCCATTACTCCTTCCTATCATACTACTTAGCCAGCTTGGTGGTACAGTGGGTAGTGGTAGTCTTGGATTCTGGAAGACCTGAATTCAAATCTTACCTCAGATAGTCCTGTGACCTTGGGCAAGTCACTTAACCTCTCTTAGCCTTGGTTTTCTGATCTGTAAAATAGGAGTGATAATAGCAGCTACCTCTCCAGGGGTGTTGTGAGAATCCTGAGAAGTAACGTTACTGTTAGTTACTTCCTAGGGAAGGAGTATCTTCTAGGTACGGGAGTCAGTGAGTGGGAGGGCTTTTTCACATTTAGGAAGTAGGACTGTTACATGAGAAATTAAAACCACAAGTTAAAGAAAGCTATGGCTGATAAGGATATGGCCTAATGGGGGTGATTTAGGGTACTTTATAATGAGGCTATTGGAGAAATGCATCTAGTGAAGTGGCTTTACACTCAGATGGAAATGGGCCACTAAACCTGGCATAAGGGTCCCATAAGCCTTAGAAAATCACATATTAATATTATTTCTATTCTATTCTATTCTTATTTAGTTAACTGTTTCCCAACTACTTTTGAACCTGGGTTGGGGTGTAGCACATTTGGACAAGAAGAGCTTGCAAGTGATTTATTCTTGTAAAAGCAGTTAAATCAATTGGCAGTTCCAGATGGGAATCTCCCTTAATTCTTTTTCAGGTAGAAAAATTGGGGAATTCTTTATACTTGGTCCTATAAAGGTGAATTCCTTCATAAGTAGCTCCTCAATGAAGGATAGAGAGAGGGTGAAATTTTTTAGAGAGAGGTTTGGTTTGTTCTCTTTATGCGCCTTCCACATGACACCTCCCTGCCCCCACTGCTTCAGGTATAAATTACACTCCATCCTCTTCTACCTCTTCCTCCTCTTAATCCCATTTTGAACTTCTGTATTCCCTGGTGACCAAAAAGTAGGCTCACCAGAAATGGAGCCACACACAGGCACCACAGAGGAACTAGAACAAGAAAATGGGCTCTTTAGCAATTGGTGAATGTCTGTTCTAATGTCCTCCTTACTCCCTTACCACCAACCACCCTGAAGAATGGGGGACTGAGCTGTGCTCCTTGGTCTTCCTTCCCTTTCCTCTTCTCTGCTCACCCTAAATCAGAGTAAAAATTCACACCATCATCTGATTTTCTAGATACCTATGTCCTTTCTAAAGCCTAAGAAGCATGTTTTCATAATCTGTCCTAGTGAGCAGGCACCTTCCCCCCAAACTTTTCTTCTTAAGGCCCTAAGAAGAGTCTACTTTCTGACTACATTCCCACCATTACTGCCAACTGGAGGACCATGAGAGCATTTAATAGTATAGATGTTTTTTAATTCTTTTTTCTTTCATTTTATCAATCATTTGATCAGTGTGTCATTGGAGAAATATTTCCCATCAAGTTCATGTGATAAATAACTGCTGCTGAATAAATCTACCACAAGGCAGAAATTAATATAGAAATAAAAACCTAGATTTTATTGTGCTTAAAGTCAGGTTCAGAAGGTAGAAAAAAATAACCCTGAACCAAGATCAAGATTCCAACAAGGCTTTTTATAGACAAAAATTAGGTCAGAGAGTCAGAGAAATAATCTTTTTAACATAAAACAGTCTTTATGGTTTCTTTGGCCATACAGACTGCACAGGCCTAGTCAAACTTCAATTAAGGATTGAACAAACTTAAGTGAGAACAAATTGGCAAATAGACTAAAATACAGATGTAAACACTGAGTTTGCAAAATCCCACATTTGCAGAACTACAAGGCTACATTCTAAAGAAGTTACAATTGGGCTAATGGAGAGGAAGGGGTTTACATGTCACCAAGATAGCCAAAGGTTTTCAGGGAAATCCCTCCACAAAGAGTTAACTAAATCACTTTGGGAAGGTTTAAAGAATTTTGTAGATACTGTATTCCCTTCTTCCTCTTCTTTTGGCTTCTGATCTCAAATATCAAACATCTTCCCATAATATTATCATTTCATTAGTCAGCTTTTAGCCAGATGAGGTTAATATGAACAGGCGTCAAGCTTCAGTTAGCCAGATGTTCCAGGAGGAACAGCATACATAGTAAAATTGAATTAAAAAAATTTTTTTAAATTCTCATAATAGAGCCTGGGAATGTCTAAGATCACATCTCAGGGATGGATAGTCTTCTTCTTAAAAGCTACAAATTAGGGGTTTTATTCTCCCCTTTCCTGGGTTGGTAGGGACACAAATTCCTTTTGGAAGGACCTGCCAGTAGCATTGGATTTTAACTATGGAATCTTCACTGCTGTACAAACCTGGGCAGATCAGTTGGTGAAATTTGAGGATGCAACTGGGGCCTTGGCAGCAGCTGTTCAGATAAGCAGTGCCATTCACGTATACAGACAGGCACTTGGAGATGACAAGAGGAGGCACAATGCCCATCCACCATCTTAGGTGGGCAAATGATAATGATACTCTTTCCTTTAATGACAATGAAAGGATTAGTAAAATATTTTTATTACCTGGAACCAGGGTAGAAAGGGTACTTCTGCCCAACCAAAATTTAGGTCATCCCTTAACCCTACTCTACCTGCTTGGTCCTTGCCCCACATGGTTTTTTTATAACTGCCTAAGATTTCCTGTATGCTCTGGAGGAACTTTGAGAACGAGTCTTTCTCAGACAAGTGCCAGCACCGGGAATGATTTAAATGCAGGACCTTGGCAGTGACCATAGAGTGGAAAGGGCAAGGGTTCCAAACATAGGGGGCTGCTAGGGAATCTTTAGTGGCTTCGTAAGGGTTCTCCTGATTCTCTTGGGGACTTGGAATGATTGCCATGCTCAGGGGGAGGTATGTGTTTCCTGATCCTATATTCCTCAACCTAACCCTTCTTTCAGTTACTTCACATTTGTCAAATTTTAATACCCACCCCTTCTTCCACTGTGTTCTTTGGAATATGTGCTTAATTGGTAACAGACCTGCTTTCATCTTAAAATCTTTTCCTTTTCCACTCCTTCCATCTTCTGACACTGAGACCTGGCTCCCTCCTAATGACATTATCTATTGGACACCCTTTTTAGCACTGGTTGCACTTCCCACCATTCCCAACCCCACTAGCTGGTTGAGGCAGGGGATTTGGATTATACCTTGCTCCCCTTGATCACTTCCAGGTTCTTTCCCTGCCCCCTCTATCACTCAGTAACCTCTCTTCCTTTGAGGTTCACTCAATCCATATGTATCATCCAATCAAAATTCTGGTAATTGCTGTCTCTGGGCCCCTGGGCCATTCCCTTTTTTCCTCACTGAGTTCAGTACTTGATTCACAGTCTCCTCCCCAATTCCTGCCATCCTACTCTCTCAAACACCCTTCATTTCCCATGACTTCCTTCACCCCACCTCAGCTACACATAGAGATAGTCAATTCCATGTTTACAAACTCTGAAACTTCATTATGATCCTTTGTCATTCCACCTCTTCCTCTCCCTTGTATCCCCAAACCCCGTTCTTTGGCTTCTTTGTTACCCTTGTCTTTCCCAACCTATCATCCCTGCACTAGCTGAATTTTCTTACTATTCCCATTTTGACCCCTTGTTGAACCAGTTCAACTCTATACTGTCTTCTTCTGGAGTCCTTTGCCTTCTTAGCCTATCTCAGATTTTGCCTTGCCATGCCTCAGCTGTAGATCACTCCTAGTATCTGCTGCCTTGGCTCAAATACATGTGTTACTGAACAAAAGCTAAAGAAATCATGAAATGGTACTGACAGGATCCACTACAAATTTATGTTACTCATGCTTAACTAGGTCCTTACTGAGGCAGCCCGAGCTTCAATTCTAAATCTTTTCATCCCTCCAACCTCCCATAGTTTGCACTCTTATCAACTGAAAACCCTGCCTCATATTTTATAGAAAAAATGGAGACTAGTGATCATGAGTTTCCTCTCTTCCTCATCTCCTATCACTCAGATGCCTTTTACCCCTGTCTCCTTCTTCACCCCTTAGAGTTTCCTGAATCATCACTGTACCCAGTTTTAAACGATATTTGGTCCTAAGTGGGAGGGTTGTGTGGTGCAGGATATTTTCTACCAAGTATTGACTATTGAAGGAGGCTGGAATATGCTGTTATCAACATTCTCCTTGAAATAGCCTGTGTGATCATCAAAGAAGGTGGTTAGCACCCGCTGATTACTGGGTATTGGACAGAGTAGTTATGCTGGTTGCCACAGCTGTCCCTGACCTTGCTAGTGTGGTGGGCCAGATAGCCCAGGCCCTATATGCATGACATGGGATTATTATGGCTGAAAACATTCAGGACCAGTAGTTTTCTTTTTTTTTTTTAAACAAATGCTTTATTAGCTTCTGTTTTACATCATTCATTTCTGCCAGATTTTGAGTTACAATCATTTTCCCCCCGTTATTCGCCTACCCAACCTCCCAGAATAGCAGTCCCACAAGATAACACTTCCTCCAATCTGCTCTCTCCCATACCTTGTCCCATACCCCCTTCGACTTTTCCATTAGAGGAAGGTGAATCTTTGTGTCCCAAAGCCTGCACATCTTATCTCCCAATTATAAGCAAAAGAGTATTAATAATAGTATTTATATATATTTTAAACATTTAATCTTAAGACCTCGAATTTCAGATCCATTTCCTTCCTCCCTTGTCACCCATTCCCTCTGGGGAGATAAGTAATTCAGTACATGTTGTACATGTCTAGCTATGCAAAACATTATCATAGTAGATATATTGTACAAGGCTGCTTATAATTCCCTCCCACTCGTCCCACCCCCCACCTGGTCCATTCCCTACATGATCCTGTCCCTCTTCTATAGTGGGTACTTCCAACCTCCCCTCCCCCCAAGGATGCCCCCCCCCCATCCATCATCCCTCCTCTCATCCCCCTTCCCCCTATTCTGCTGCAGGTTGAGATATCCCATTTAGTATGTATGTCATTCTCTCCCTGAACCAAATTCAATGAGAATGTGGATTTGCCTTTTTTTTTCCCTTCCTATTCTCCCCCTCCCTTGCAACCACTTCCCCTTGCTTCTTCTACATGAGATAGTTTACCCTACCCTGTCTTTCCTCATCTCCTCTTGCCACTTTCCTCTCTCACCTCATAATTTCATCCCTTGAGTATTCTCCCTTCCCAACAAATTCAACCTATGCCCTCTATCCATATACACACATTCACATATGTATTCATATGACCACACACCCTTCTTCCATTATTTTCATAGTGAGAAAGATATCATCAGTCACAGTTATTGCTTTTCCATATAGGAATGTAAAGAGTTCAACTTTGATAAGTTCCTTTTGATTTCTTTTCCCTGATTACCTTCTCAGGCATCTCTTGCTTCTTGTGTCTGGATGTCAAATTTTCTATTCAATTCTGGTTTTTTCTCAAGAATGCTTGAAAGTCCTCTATTCCACTGAATGACCATATTTTCCCCTGAAACAAAATACTCAGTTTTGCTGGGTAGGTGACCCTTGGGTTCATTCTCAGTTCTTTTGCCCTCTGGAATATCATATTCCATGCCCTTCACTCCCTCAGTGTAGAAGCTGCCAGGTCCTGGGCTATTCTGATTGTGTTTCCACAATATTAAAATTGTTTCTTCCTGGCTGCTTGTAGTATTTTCTCCTTGATCTGGGGATTCTGGAACCTGGCTATAATATTCCTGGGAGTTTTCTTTTTGGGATCTTTTTCAGGAGCTGATTGGTGGATTCTTTCAACCTCTATTTTGCCCTCTGGATCTAAAACATCAGGGCAGTTTTCCTTCAGAATTTCTTGAAGGGTGATTTCTAGGTTCTTTCTTTAATCATGGCTTTCAGGTAGTCCAATTATTTTTAAATTGTCTCTCCTGGATCTATTCTCCAGGTCAGTGGTTTTTCCCATGAGATATTTCACATTGCCTTCTAATCTTTCATTTGTTTGGATCTGCTTAACAGCATCTTGGTTTCTCATAAAGTCATTAGCTTCCATTTGCTCCAGTCTAACTCTGAAGGAATGAATCTCCTCAGTGAACTTTTGAGATTCTTTTTCCATCTGGCAAATTCGACTTTTTAAGGCATTCTTCTCCTCATTGCCCTTTTGGGCCTCCTTTGCCATTTGAGTTAGTCTATTTTTTAAGGTGTTGTTTTCCTCAGTCAGGCTATTGACCCTCATTTCATACTTTTCCTGCATCCTTCTCATTTCTCTTTCCAATTTTTCCTCCACTTCTCTTATTTGATTTTTAAAGTCCTTCTTAAGGTCCTCTATGGCCTGCAACCCGCTCATGTTTTCCCCTGAGGCTTTTGGAGCAGGACTTCTGACCTCACAGTCCTTTTCCCACTCTATGCCCCCAAAATAGGAGTCTAGGGTTGCATTTTTCTGTTTCCTTTGCCTTGGCATGTTGCCACTTAATTACTTGACTTTTGGGCTTGTTGCCACAC
This sequence comes from Gymnobelideus leadbeateri, assembly GCA_011680675.1. NCBI lineage: Eukaryota > Metazoa > Chordata > Mammalia > Diprotodontia > Petauridae > Gymnobelideus > Gymnobelideus leadbeateri. The sequence goes on from WOXC01011889.1 coordinate 316,963, forward strand.
TATGGCTTTAAGGCCAGATAGAGGAATTTTCGTCCCGAACGTGTGGGGGCAACTTCCGTTTCTGGCAAGCTGTAAACCCACCCACAACTTCCACCCTAGATCACAATCCAGATCCAGGGAGGTTAAAGCAAGAGCGATTACCCCCCAAGACTGATCACTGGATCTCCCTACAATTTGCAGGCTGGGAGCTGGAGCTGCCTCTGAAAACTACAAAATGGCGTGTCTCCTCAGCGGCTTCTAGCCCCCAGGGGAGGGAGCTGACGCATTCCCCAAATACAGGTCCCAAAGTCCATAGGACACTAACCTCTTACTTTGTCCTAGGCATGTCTATGTTGATAATTCTGGAGTCACCACAGCTGCTGGTGTTCTGGGGTTCCTCCAGCTGGCTGCTGGCCCTGCCGCCCTGGGGCTAAAACCTCGGCTCACGTGGACCTGGGCTCGGCTCGGCTCGGCTCGGCTCCTGCGCTTTGCGCGCTGCACGCTGCCATGTCCCAGACCACTGCGCTGGTCCTGCAGGGCTGCTGGGCTGTCCTCAGCGGGAGTTTAGCTTCTCTGTGTCGTTCTGTGGGTGCTGGGGCTCCAGAAGTTGTTCAGAGTCCCCTTTTACATAGTTTGGGGGGAATCTGGGGGCAGAGTGGCTTGGATGAGCTGTTTCTACTCCGCCATCTTGGCTCCGCCCCCAGTAGTTTTCTTTTTATGTATTTTTTTAAAAGTTTTTAAAACTTAAATACAAAATAAGAAAATAAATAAGCATTGCCATATATATACACAGCAGAACATGAGTAGATTCAGTATACGGCAATGAATTTCCATTTCAAGAAAACCTATATAATAAATGCCACACACTGTTTTCAAAGCTGTCCAGCTTTTCATTGTTTCCTTGGTTTTCTTTTCTTCTCTCCTGTGTAGTTTTTGCCTTATTTTTCTCCTTCTGGCCTCCCAGAAGGCTACAGTTAAACATAGATATGTGTGTTTGTGTGTATATGCATGTGTAGATAGATATGTGTGTATGTGTATATGTACATATGCACAGACAGATATCTATAAACATACACATATTCTCATACCCATATATGTAAGACCATACTATGCTTATTTCCACTTGTCATCTGTTTCTCTGAAAGTGGATATCATCTTCCTTCATAAATCTAAGACTTTCCACTTTTTTCTAAATCAACAAGCTCATCATTTCCTAAACTACAACAATATTCCAACCCAACACCATTTTATCTGAGAGATTGTCTGTGAAAGTTTTTTCTAAATTTTCTGCATTCCTCCTATTCTTGGCTGTATGAGTTTTATTTATGCAATAAATTTTTAATTTAAAATAATTAAAATTATCCATTTTACACTTAAACAGTTTTCTCACCTTTTAATGTGGTTTAAGGTCTGATACTACTATGCAATAAATTTTTAATTTAAAATAATTAAATTTAATTTAAAATAATTAAAATTATCCATTTTATACTTAAACAGTTTTCTCACCTTTTAATGTGGTTTAAGGTCTGATACTACTAAATCTGATACTACTAAATCTTTTTTCCCCTGGTCTCTCTGAAGTTCCTGACTCTTTTTTTTTTTGGAGGGCAATTGGGATTAAGTAACTTGCCCAAGGTCACACAGATAGGTTTTTGTTTGTGTGCGTTAAGTGTCTGAGGCCAGATCCGAACTCAGGTCCTTCTGACTCCAAGGCGGACTCTCGTACTCACTGTGCTACCTAGCCGCCCCATGACCCTTTTTTTTTTTTCCAAATGAAGTTAAGTTATTATTTTTTCTAACTTAGTAAGATAATTTTTTAGTAATTTAATTGGGATGGCATCACGTAAATAGATTAGGTAAAATATAACTTCGGTCATTTTTATTTTTTGCTTTTTTTGGAAGGCAATTGGGGTTAAGTAACTTGCCCAAGGTCACACGGCTAGGTTTTTGTTTGTGCGTTAAGTGTCTGAGGCCGGATCCGAACTCAGGTCCTTCTGACTCCAGGGCCGACACTCTACTCACTGCGCCACCTAGCCACCCCTACTTCAGTCATTTATTTATTTATTTTCCCCCCTCCCCTTTTTTTGGAGGGGCAATTGGGGTTAAGTGACTTGCCCAAAGTTACATGGCTAGTTAAGTGTCCAAGGCTGGATTTGAACTCAGGTCCTCCTGACTCCAGGGCCGGTGCTCTATTCACTGCACCACCTATGTCAATTATTTAGATCTAACTTTACTTGTACAAAAAGTATTTTATGTTTATATTCATATGGTTCCTGTATCTGTTTTGGCAGGTATACTCTCAAGTATTTTATACTGTCTAGTTATTTTCAGTGGTCTAAAACAATATTGAATAATATGGCTAACATATAGTGTAGTTTCCCTCTTTTTCTCTTTTGATTAAATTTATTTTAACTTTAACTTTTCCTGAAATCTTGATTATTACCCCTGCTTTTTTTACATAATAAATTCTAATCCTGACCTTTATTTTATGTTTGTGTATATCTTTCATTTTTATAACATTTACTGAAAGCAACATATTGTTGAATTCAAATTTTTAATCTGCTTTCATTTTCCATTTTATGGGTAAATTCATTCCATTCACATTCTAAGCTATAATTATTTGTTGTATATTTTCCTCCTTCCTATTTTTCCTCACTATCTTTCTCACCCTATACCTATCCTTCCTCACTTCTCTGTTTTATTTCTACCAACTACCTTGGCCTCCTATTCCTTAACCTACTCACCCCTCCAAGAATACCTCCCTTATCCTCTCTTCTCACCCTACTCCCTTGCCCTCTTGGTTCTTTCTGAATTTAGAAGGCTTTTGTACCCTGTTTCTGCTTTGCCTTCTTATTCTAGAACTTCAGGACAATTTTCCTTAATAATTTTTTGTAATATTATACCAAGATTCTTTTTTTATCATAATTTTCAGGCTGTCTGATTATTCATATATATATATATATATTCTTTCCTCTTTAACCCATTCCCAATGAGAGTAAGGTTGTAGCCCTACCCACCCTCCCCCTACTGGTTTCTTCTGTATCAAACATTTTTTGCCTTATTTCTATGAGATAATTTCTCCTTTTTTTTCCCCCAAATGATTTATTAAGTTCTGGTTTACTTCATTTCTGCCAGATTTTGTGTTAAAATATTCTCCCCATTTTTCCCCTACCCACCTCCCCAAAAAAGCAGTCCCCCAGGATATCCCCTCCTCTTATTTCCCAATTACATGTAAAGTAGTATTAATAATAGTGTATATGTGTGTGTATATATATATATGTATGTGTGTATGTGTGTATGTATGTATGTGTATATATATATATATATATATATATATATATATATATATATATATATATATAAATAAAACATTATTGGTTTAAAACTTTGAATTCCAGATTCATTCCCTTTCTCCCTTGTCACCCACCCTTACTGGGAAGATAAGAAGTCAATATAGGTTGTACATGTGTAGCTAATACAAAACATTACCACAGTAGATATATTGTAGAAGACTGACTATATTTCCCTCCCTCCTATTCCACCTCCCATTTGTTCTATTCTCTACTTTGGTCCTGTCCCTTTTCAAAAGTGTGTGCTTCCAACTTCCTTCCCCCCGAGCCTGCCCTCCCTCCCATTACTCCCCCTATCTTCCCCTTCCCCTCTACTCTCCTGTAGGGTGAGATACCCTATTTCATGTGTATGTCATTCCCTCTCTAAGCCAAATTCAATGATTATAAGGTTGACCCATTCCCTTATTCCTGTTCTTACCCTCCATTGAACCCATTTTCCCTTGCCTCTTCTGTATGAGATAGTTTGCCCCATTCTGTCTCTCCCCATCTCCTCTCATTATATTCCTCTCTCACCTCTTAATTTCATCTTTTAAGTATCAACCCTTCCTATTAAATTGGTCCTGTGCCCTCTATCTATGTATACCTGTACACATATATATACATTCATATATGTATTCATATGCCTATATACCCTCCAATAAAGACTATATATATATTTCTGTTCCCTTCAACTATTTTCATACTGAGAAAAGTTTCATCACTTACAATTATGGTTTTTCCATGTAGGAATATAAATAGTTCAACTTTGATAAGTTCATTAGGATTTCTTTTCCTTGTTTACCTTCTCATGCTTCTCTTGCTTCTTGTGTCTGAATGTCAGATTTTCTATTCAACTCTGGTTTTTTCTTCAAAAATACTTGAAAGTCCTCTATTCCACTGAATGACCATATTTTCCTCTGAAACATGACGCCCAGTCTTGCTGGTTAGGTGATTCTTGGTTTTAATCCTAGCTCCTTTGCCCTCTGGAATATTATATTCCAAGTCCTTTGATCCCTCAGTGTAGAAGCTGCCAGATCCTGTGTTATCTTGATTGTGTTTCCACAATATTCAAATTGTTTCTTCCTGGCTGCTTGGAATATTCTCTCCTTGATCTGGGAATTCTGGAACCTGGCTACAGTATTCCTAGGAGTTTTCTTTTTGGGATCTTTTTTTCAGGAGGTGATCTGTGGATTCTTTCAACCTCTGTTTTGCCCTCTGGGCCTAAAACATCAGGGCAGTTTTCCTTGATAATTTCTTGAAGGATGATTTCTAGGTTCTTTCTTTGATCATGGCTTTCAGGTAGTCCCATAATTTTTATATTATCTCTCCTGGATCTATTTATTTTCCAGGTCAGTGGTTTTCCCAATGACATATTTCACATTGCCTTCTATTTTTTCATTTGTTTGGATCTGTTTAGTAGTATCTTGATTTCTCATAAAGTCACTAGCTTCCATTTGTTCCCATCTAAATCTGAGGGATTGATTCTCCTCAGTTAGCTTTTGAGATTCTTTTTCCATCTGGCAGATTTGGCTTTTTAAGGCATTCTTCTCTTCATTCCCTTTTTGAGCCTCTTTTGCCATTTGAGTTAGTCTATTTTTTTTTTTAAAGCAATTGGGGTTAAGTAACTTGCTCAAGGTTACACGGCTAGTCATTATTTATGCGTGGGTGCTCATTTTCTGAGGCCGGATCTGATCTCGGGTCATCCAAACTCCGAGGCCGGCGCTCTTACTCACTGCGCCATCTAGCCGCCCCTTTAGGGCAATTGGGGTTAAGTAACTTGCCCAAGGTTACACGGCTAGGTTTTTTTGTTCGTATGGATTAAGTGTCAGAGGCCGGCTCCAAACTCAGGGCCTTCTGATTCCAGGGCCGGCGCTCTATTCACTGCGCCACCTAGCCGCCCCGAGTTAGTCTATTTTTTAAGGTGTTATTTTCTTCAGTCAGGCTGTTGACTCTCATTTCATAATTTTCTTGCATTGTTGTCATTTCTCTTCCCAGTTTTTCCTCCACTTCTCTTATCTGCTTCTTAAGGTCCTCTATGGCCTATAACCAGCTCATATTTTCTTTTGAAGCTTTTGGTGCAGGAGTTCTGACTTCACTGTCTTTCTCCTGTTCTATGCTTTGATCCTTTTTATCCCCCAAACAGGAGTCTCATGTTGGATTCTTCTGTTTGTTTTGTTTCCTTTGTCTAGGCATGTTGCCACTCAGTTACTTGACTTTTGGGTTTTTTGCTACAGCCAGTGGATCTTCAGTCCCAAACACTGGGGTTTTCTCAGTTGCTGGAGGTATTAGTTGGGTGCCCTCTCTGAAGCCCCCACATGCTCTGGCAAGCTGGTTACACACCCCAGGACTTCCACCCCAGTCCACAATCCAGATCTAAGTAGGTTAAAGCAAGAGCAATCACCCCCCAGACCAGTCTCCTGGTCCCCCCACAGTCTGCAGGCCAGGAGCTGAAGCCGCAACATGGCATCGGTCTCAGCGGGATCTCAGCCAGGGGAAAAAGCTGATGCTCTCCTAACTGCTGTTCCCAAACTCTACAGTACACTGACCTTTCACTTTGTCCTTAGTATTTATGTGTTGATAATTCTGGAAATGGCCACATCTGCTGGTGTTTTGGAGTCCCTCCAGCAGGTGTTTGGTGAGGCTCACCCTGGTGCTAAAACAGTGTGCTCATGGGGGCCTGGGCTTAGCTCCCAGACCACTGTGCTGGCTGCTCCCTGCCAGGCTGTCCTCAGTGGGAGGTTAGCTTCTCTGTCATTTTGTGTATTCTGTAGCTCCAAAGTTTGTTCAGAGTCACCTTTTACATGGATTGGGGAAGGTGGAAGCTGGAGCCATGTGGAAGTCCTGTTTCTACTCCGCCATCTTGACTCCAATAATTTCTCCTTTTTTATCTCTCCCCACACACCCCATCATACTCACCTCAGCCCAAGCCTTTTTTTCAAGCTACCCAAATAAAAATGATAGTCATAAAAGAACTGATAATATTTTCATATATAGGAGTAAATTATTTATTGAGTCCCTTGAGTTAGTCCTTAACGTCTACTTTATATTTCTCTTGCTGTTTTCGTCACAGATACCTGAAGGTCTTTCAGTTCATTAAATGTCCACTTTTTTCTTTATACTTAACTTTGCTGGATAAGGTACCCTTGTCATAACCCAGCTTTTCTGCTCTATGTAATAGAGAACTATAGGTCTTGTGTAATCCTTATTGTAGCTCCACTGTATTTAAATTGTTTTTGTTTCTTGTTGCTTCCAATGTTTTCTCCTTAACCTGCAGCTTTGAAACTTGGCCATTACATTCTTGTAAGTTTTCCTCCTGAGATCTCTTTCAGATGGTGATTGGTGGATTTTTTTTGTTTCTTCTTTGCCTTCTTATTCTAGAACTCCAGGACAATTTTCCTTAATAATTTCTTGTAATATTATATCAATATTCTTTTTTTATCATAATTTTCAGGCAGTCTGATTATTCATATATTATTTCTCCCTAATCTGTTCTCCAGATTAGTCGTTTTTCTGATGAGATATTTCATATTATTTTCTATTTTTTTCGTTCTTTTGATTTTGTTTCATTTCTTTGTGTCTTAGAATGTCATTAGCTTCCCTTTACCCAATTCAAGTTTTCAAGGAATTATTTTCTTCCTTAACGTTTTTGGTTTTCTATTTCAAGTTGGTTGACTTTCTTTTTATAATTTTCTTGGTTTTCTTCGGTTGCTCTTATTTATTTTTTTCTAATTTTTCCTTGATCTCTCTTATTTGATTTTTAGAGTCCTTTTAAAGTTTTTTCAAGAAATCCCTTTGGACCATTTGACGTTTTCTCATTGAAAAACGAGTGGCTTTTTTGGCTCTATTATCTTCTTTTGAATATGAATCCAGATCTCTTTCCCCCATAGTGGCTATCTATGGTTAGGTCCTTTCTCCTTTGCTTCCTCATATTTATTTATTTATTTATTTATTTTTTTGCAGATGTTAATGTGATCAAGTTCTAGTCCCAAGGTATGGGGAATGATACCCCAAACCTCAGGTCCTTTTTTTTTTTTTTTGCTTTTTGGAGGGCTATTGGGGTTAAGTAACTTGCCCAAGGTCACACGGCTAGGTTTTTTGTTTGTGTGTGCGTTAAGTGTCTGAGGCCGGATCCGAACTCAGGTCCTTCTGACTCCAGGGCCGACGCTCTATTCACTGCGCCACCTAGCCGCCCCTCTCAGGTCCTTTTTTAGTGGTATTTTCTGTTGTCTGTCCTGGGGCTCAACCTTGGGCTCTCCTCTCCACTGCTAAGCCATGGCTAGAACCCCTGGTCATGCTGTCCCGCAAATGATTTTACTTCCTGCAGTCCCTCTGGTGGCTGCAAACTACAACTGTCCTCTCTGTCCTAGAACTGAGACCAGGGACTCTGCTGTCCTGCAAGTGCCCACAGCAAGCAGGGTCCCTGCCCCTCACTACTGCACTCATCAGGTATGTGCTACGTTCTTCTCCCTGCAGCCATAGCCTGGGACACATCTGTTCTTAACTTCCCTAGACAGTGGAAGGTCCTTCAGTCTTCTCCTCTTCAGCCATCAGACCCCCCCACACTGTTTGTAAGATGAAAGCTTCTAAGGCTGAGGCTGCCTCCCAACCTCATCGGCCCCCTGGGCTTGTTTGTAGATTCCAGAGTTGGCCTGGAGGTGTTTGTACTTCACTCAGGCCAAACCTCTGCCTCTAGAGGCCAGGTCTTTCCTGGGGTCTTCTTAGGTTGTCTTAGGAGAACAACTGTTTTATCCTTACTTTATTTTATTTTCCCTGCTCTGCATTCCCTCTGAGGCAATGTTCTATCTTTTTTAGTGGAGGAAATTTGGAGAGCAGCCAAGTTTTCTGACCTACTCTGCCATCTTCCTGAAATCCTCTCTCCAATAGTTTTCTTTTTAACTCAGGAGTTAAGTATACTTTGACCATCCTTCCCTGGGGTTTTCTGAACTCCCTGTAGTTTTGCTATTTAGTTGGAGGCTCCATTTCCTGAGTTCTTCTAAATCTACCATTATGTTTTTGATGTAATGCCAACTGGGCATTAGATCTGATACTAGCTGATTAAGAAAGCATGTTTTGGGAAATAAACTGGAAGAAAATTCAGGGACCAGTTAAATTTGTAGGGCTCCATTGGGCAGGATGAACTTGATAAGTGTATGCGTCCTCACTCTAAGTTCTTGACGCTGGACTCAGAAGGTGCCCACTAAATAAGTCTGGGTATTTCAAAGGCTCCTGTTGAATTATCCCAAAGTCTGCCCCTTTTGCTTCCAGAACCAAAAGATTGCAGCTCTGGAAGAGCTCTGTACAGCCCATGATCCCCTTGGGTCCTAATGGTGCCATGGGGCCTGTGTTTATAAAGACCACGCTGAATGGAGTGGAACCTTTGGCATGCACTCCTGAATCAGCTGGTCATATATTACATTCACAAAACAACTTGCTTTGAAGTTATCGGGCCTTGGTTTGCTGTTGAAAGGATGACGCATATATTACCCTTTATCTTATGTTGCCCACATCCTTGGGCAGCTCAGTGTCCAGCACTTAGCATGATTCAGAGACGTAAATAAGAAATGACCAGGCCATGTGGGTTCAAGGAAGAAGGATGAACTCCATTTGTTGATTCTTTTTTTTTTTTTGCTTTTTTTTTTGGAGGGCTATTGGGGTTAAGTAACTTGCCCAAGGTCACAGGGCTAGGTTTTTGTTTGTATGTGTTAATTGTCTGAGGCCGGATCCGAACTCAGGTCCTTCTGACTCCAGGGCCAGCACTCTACTCACTGCGCCACCTAGCCACCCCCGCCATTTGTTGATTCTTAGGACAAGGTTTTTATAGAGCAGTGAGACTAAGGAAGGGGACTCAAGTTTTCTAATCATTACCTGGTCTGGTGTATCCTGGAAATAGCACAGAATAGATAATTTGATAAGGATTTCTTTTTTTAGGTGCCAGAGAGTCTTAGGAAGAGTCAGTTAACTCCTTTCATATGCAGTCACATTACAAAGGATGCTCTTGAGAGCTGGCTTAAAGGCCTGAAGCCAAAGTCACATCATCAAGTACATCTGCATAGGAACTGACCACCTAAGAATTAAAATATTTTGTTTTTGAACAACCAAAGTCTTGGTGCAGAGCCTATTGGTTTCAGAACTCAAACAGAATCCTTTTAAGTGTAACCCATAAGAAAGAACGCAGGAGCTAACTTAACAAAAAGTCACATCTCAAAGAGGTCTTTGATATTAAAGTCCACTGTTATCAAGGTAATTTTCTGAGTCCTGGATTAGGCCTCTTTGGCTCCCCACAGCCCGTCATGAGTTGGTTAATTCTAGATGGATCCTTTAACAAGATAGGGCACAAGAAGGACCTTAGGCATTAGTGTTCTTCATGAGCAAGCAGTGCTGTTGCTAGAAACTGAAGCTTCCAGTCTCAGCCCCAAAGCTTGGGCCAACTCTCTCCTCCCTTTCTCTCCCTACTCCAGAAGCCCAATGGGCCCTTGCCTGTGAAGACCTAGCACTTCAAGAATGTTGTTTTGCTTGATTTAGTAATGATTTTGCTCATTATGAGAAAGGTAAATGTTACTGCACTTTTACAGCTATAGTGTCCCTAGTAACTAATGGATGGGCTCCTGGCAAGTCTTCCAAATGGGCTGAGCTGCAAGTTGCCTGACAAGCCTAGGAGAGAGCCTTAAGCTGCAAGTTGCCTGACAAGCCTAGGAGAGAGCCTTAAGGGACAGCAGATAAAAGTTTTATTTATACTGACTCTTGCACCATGGCTAGAAATTTGGCTGAGTGGTCTGGGGCCTAAAGAGAGTGTAGCACCAGTCAGGTTTGCTATAGCTGCAGCCACCAGTGAGGCCCTTTACTGTACACAGACCTTTCCTCCATCAGCCCTTTTGTCCTACTCCCATGAAGGGTCAGTATTGGGTCTGCCAGTATCATTTCCTGGGTTCACTGTCTTCCATAGCAGCCTAAGGTAGATGATATTGGAAAATTAGACTTTTAAAGCAGCAGCTTTGTTGTTACATTCACCATTATCCAGGTCAGGTGTCCTGCCTTTGACTGGTTAATCTTTGATTAATCAGCACCATCATGGGAATGGGGAGAGCACTCTACTCTAACGATTTCTTGGATTCTGTCTTGATGGAGCCTTCATTTATCTTAGGAGACCTTAACAGAACAAACCTGATTTTTCCAGTTCCTGAGATCCTAAAGTTCAGGCAAACCTTTTTCCAATTTGAGTTCTTAAGAATTTACAAATATATATTCTATTCCAATTCTTTTTAGGTGACTTTGCTTCTTAATTTACCTAAGCAATCAAATTCTTTTAAATCATTCACAGTGACAAGGTATTTTGCTTATTCTCAAATTATTTGCTTCTTGATTTAAACAAGCCACTTTCTTTCCAACCTAGAGAGATGAAAAAACAGGTAGTTCTTAAGAACTGTTATTGGAGGGCAGCTAGGTGGTGCAGTGGATAGAGTGCTGGACCTGGAGTCAAGAAGACTCATCTCCCTGAGTTCAAGTCTGGCATCAGACACTTATTAGCTGTGTGACTCTGGGCAAGACCCTTAATCCTGTTTGCTTCAGTTTCCTCATCTGTAAAATGAACTAGAGAAGGAAATGGCAAACCACTCCAGTATCCTTATTAAGAAAAACCCAAAATGGCAACACAAAGAATTAAATACCATTGAAAAACAACTGAACAACAAGAAAAAGACAAACTATTTTTTCTTCTCTTTTGGACTTCATTGGAGATTAAACTTTTACATTGACCAGTTCTGTTTACTTTCTAATCAGTGAACTCCTGGTTTTTTTCCCCTCACACTAAAACAGTAAATCTTTTACTCTCCAGGGAAGGTAAAGAGTGATAGAAGGGAGTGCCATTTGTGTGAAAAAGTCCTAAGAGGCTGCAGCCCCCAAAACCCACTAAAATATTTCACCATTCCTTCAAACTACATTTTCATCATGATTGGGAGAATGCATGGTAAATAGACTAACTTTCTGTTCACAGATTTAGTCTCTAATTAGTTTGCAATGCTATAAATTTCTGCAAAGAAGAAAGGACTCTTCCCTCTTAACTCTTTCTTTTTGCATTCCCAAACTGGCCAATATTGAGAACATGAAGATGAGATGAGATCCTATTTTTTTGAAAGCTATGAAACTTTCTGCATAAAAAATTCCAACACTATCTGCCCATTCATTCTTAAAACTTATCTCACACTTGAAAGTTTAATCAAAGAATCAATAGAAGTCCCTATTTATTGGGAAAGCCAGTTTACCATGAGAATTGCAGTAATTATAGATATCAGAAAAAACTGATTTGTGTATCAACAGTTAGCTTAAGTGTATACAATATTTCAGAATCAAAAGCTCCTCCCTGGGGTCAAGGATGTTTGGGCTGTTACTGCAATCCATACATTTTTTTTTTTTTTTGACTGAGGCTAACCAGACTAGAGTTCCCATATCAGGAATAGATTACACCAGGAATACTTTAGTTTCCAAATAGACAGGCAGTGGCCACAAACCAAGATCACCAGAACCTGAAGGCTCCCTTACTGATCACTGACCACTCAAGGTAGAGTTGAAACTTAAGTGAGATTTATAGAGGTCCCGCTGAGCACTTGAGATTTTTGTCAGACCAGACCCAGAGTACTCAAAAATCTAGATATGGAAGGAAGGCAAGACAGCACAGCAGTTATAAATGACAGACAATTAAAGAAATATAGAAAACACTAACCTAATCCCTGCAGTTTTTCCAGATAGGACTCTGACTTTACTTACCAGTAGATATTTCTTACCCATAAATGTCCTTAAGTAAAATCCTCCTTGTGTGTTCTATAGGGTTAATGGGATAGAAAATTAGATCTTGATCTTAACCTAGGCAGTCTCATATGGAGGTCTAGTAATTGAGATAAAAATTGCCAGAGGGTCCATTGACTTGGGTATCTCATCAGCTCCCACAGATTGAACAACCATCTTTGCTGTTGATTTTCACATCTAGCCATCCTGCCCCAACCTCTCTGCTGACCTCCAGTCTTACATCTCCAACCACTTTTCAGACATCTCAGACTGGATGTCCAGTGGGCATCTGAAACTCAACATGTCTAAAACAGAATTTTTTGTCTTTGCTCTGAACCCTCCCTGCTTTCTATTCAGTGTTCAGTAGTTTTTTGTCGTATCTGACTCTTTCTGACCCCATTTGGAGTTTTCTTGGCAGAGAGACTGGTGTAGTTTGCCATTTCCTTCTTGAGCTCGTTTTACAAATGAGGAAACTCAGGCAAACAGGATTAAGTGCCCAGGATCATACAGCTAGGAAGTGTCTGGGGCCTGATCTGAACTCATGGAGATGAGTCTTCCTGATCCCAGGACCTCCCCTCTATCTGCTAAGTCAAGCTCTCCCTCCCCCACTGCCCCATCTTCCCTATTACCATTGAGGTCACCACCATCCCCCCAGTCCCTCAGGTTCCCAACCTAGGAGTCAGCCTGGCCTCCTCACCTTTTTTTTTTTGGCTTTCTTTTTAGCTTTTAGCATTCACTTTTATAAGATTTTGAGTTCTAAATTTTTTCCTCTTACCTCTGCTCCCCCCTCCCTAAGATGGCATGCAATCTGATATAGGCTCTACATGTATAATCATATCAAACCTATTTTCACATTAGTCGTGTTGTGAAGGAAGCATGAGAACAAGATTCCTCACTCTCTTAACCCCCTATATCCAGGCTGTTGCCAAGGCCTGTCCATTTCACCTTTGCAGAATCTCTAGAATATGCTTCCTTTTCTCCTCTGTCCCACCCTAGTGCAGACCCTTATCACATCTGACCTGCTGGGGAGTGAGAAAGGGGGGCAAAGTCAGCCTGCCTCATGTCTTTCCCTACCCCATTCCTTCCTCCATTCATCCAACAAAGTGATTTTCCTAAATTACAAGTCACCCCCATACCCAACAAACTCCAGTGGTTCCCTGTCACTGTCACCTCCAGGAAAAAATACAAAGCATTCTGTGTCATTCAATATATAACCTTCACAACCTACCTCTCCACTCTTCTCACACCTTACTTCTTCACATGTTCTTTGACCCAGTGATGCTGTTCCATGAACAAGACCATCTCTCAGATCCAGGCATTTTCTCCCCCATGCCTGGAACACTCTCCCTCCTCTCTTCTGACTACTGATTCCCCTGGTTTCCTTTAAGTCCCAGCTAAAATCCTATTTTTCACCAGAAGTCTTCCTCAACCCCTCTTAATTCCAGTGCCTAATCTCTGTTGATTATTTCCCATTTCTCCCATAGATCGCTTGCTTTGTATCTGTTTGTTTGCATGTTGTCTCCTCCATTAGATTGGAAGCTCCTTAAGGGCAAGGACTGTCTTTTTACATCTGTATATCCCTGGAGCTTAGCACAGTAGTGCCCAGCACATAGTAGGCACTTAATAAATGTTTATTTTGATTGAGTGGTAGCTGTCATTCACCCAAATTATGATGCTCAGATAGTAACTCCTGTTTTATTACACTTTGAGCACTGGCTGCAATCAGTCAGTGAGGCCAGAATGTGACTATAGCAGCAGGACTGTACTGGACCAGGGATACAGGCTAGATCCAATGGAATTTTCCAGAAAGCAGAAGGGGAAGCTAAGGATGGATGTCAGGGCACTGAAGGTTCTGTCCCAAGCTTGATTTGGCAGATTGTTATAGGATGGGTGCCCTGCTTGCTTCCAGCAAACCCTGGAGGAAGCCCAGGCTCTGTAGAGTCTGGGGCCAGAAGCTACAACCCAATATTTTCTTGTCACTCTTTGCATTTCCTTAGATATGTACAGACTGTTTCCCCTGAGAGAATGTAAGCTCCCTGAGAACAGGATTGTTTTATTTTGATCTTGGTATCTCCTGTACCCATCACAGTGCACAGCACATAATAGGTATTTAATAAGACAGAAGCCTTTCAGTTTGATGTCGTGCCTTGGGTGATGGGGGAGGGGAAGATTAAAGGGTTTTCACAGCAATAAAATGTCCTGATTTATAAAGTGTTCACTAGGAAGCTTAATCTGATTGCAGTGATCAGGCTGAATTGGAAGGGGGAGAGACCAAATTTAGAGAAACAAACTAGGATGTTGTTAACAGTAATTGAGGTGTGAGATGATAAAGGTTAGGACTAGTAGCCTTCGTAATGGAAAGAAAGAGATATGTTCAGAGGTGAATTTGGAAAGAGAACCGACAGAATTTGGTAACTGGATGTGTAGAGAAATAAGCAAGAGCTGGAGATGGCAGGTTTTGAACCTGTTAGAATAGTGGTACCTGTCAAGCAGGGAAGGGAACTAACTGATTGAGGGAGGGAAGGAGGATGAGTTCCTTGTTACATATGTTGTTTGAGGTTATAACGGGACATCTTCATGGAAATGTTTAGTGGGTAGAGGCCGAGTTAAGGTTAGAAATCCCTAAGATTGTGGAGTCATCAGTATAGAGGTGATAATTGAAGCAGTGATTAATGGACCCATTTCCTGAAGGGGAGAGTGTGTAATGGGAAAAGGGACTGGAAGAGGAACTGAAGCAGGAGAAGAAGCAGGACTCATGGAGGAGCCTCAAATGAGCCCAAGGATGCATCTTGAGGAAAGGGTGGTCAGTAGTATAAAATATAGTTAGGACCCCAAATATTCAGACTGATAAGAGGCCAGAGGATTTACCAAGTAAGTAACCCTTCTGAATTTCATGAATATGTGGGTGGATCTCATGAAGTTACAGGAATAATAAAGGGCTATAGAAATGGTAGCTTTGGGGAAGCTAGGTGAGTAGAGCACCAGCCCTGGAGTCAGGAGGACCTGAGTTCAAATTTGGCCTCAGACACTTAACACAAAACTAGCCATGTGACCTTGGGCAAGTCATTTAACCCCAATTGCCCTACCTTCCCCCCTCAAAAAAAAAAATGGTAGCTTTGGGGCCCAGGAGCTAGATTTCTTGATGTTAGAGGGATTTACAGCAAGGAAATGGAGGGATCTGCTGTAGACTTTTTGCTTTTAAATTTTGACTTTTTAAGATTATCAAAGCAGAACCTGAATCCAATCATAAGTACTTTCTGATGAGATGATTGTTTTTGTTTATTCTGGTTATTGTAAGTCACAGATAATGGACTGTTGTGTTATTTCCAGTTTGGACACTTTAATTCTGAATGATTCTGAATGGCTTGTTGAACTTTGGTCTGTGACAAGTCAGAATGCCTTATTGTTCAAGCCAAACTAATCATTCACGTTTCTATCTTAGAATTTACAAAGTGCCTTCCCTCACAACAACCCTCCCAGATATGTGTTACAAGTAGTATTAGAATTTGACAAATGAAGAAACTAAGGCTCAATGAGATTGTTGGTTACCTCTGATCACACAGGTAACCTACCACACAGGTGGTAGGTCAGATTTGAATACAAGTCTGCTGCCTCTAAATCCAGCACACTATTTATTGTACTATATAATTGGACTTTAAAGGATAGGAGGGATATCAGGGGGGTTTTGGCTTTTTTTTTTGGAGGGCAGTTGGGGTTAAGTGACTTGCCCAAGGCCACATGGCTAGTGTTTGTGTTAAGTTTCTGAGGCCGAATTTGAACTCGGGTCCTCCTGACTCCAGAGCTGGTGCTCTTTTCACTGCACCACCTAGCCGCCCTGAGAGATATCGTTTTATGATTAAAGTTTTAATTTTTAAAAATTATGTTTTATTTATTGTCTTTAGTGTAATGAATAATGTTAGATTTGAAGACCTGAATTCAGATCCCATTCAACACTGACTTGTTTTTTGAGCCTCAGTTTTCTCTACTATGTAGTATATGCCTTCCTTCAAAGAGTGGTTGTTGGGAGTACTAATGAGTTTTTGTTTGTAAAGCACTTCACAAACTTTCCTGAAATTCCAGCACTGTAGGGATATAATTGTCATCCTTTTGAGGGTTTAGGTCCCAAGGTGTACAGAGAATAACCTCTACTGTCTTGCTTATTCAAGGGAACCTCTAATAGAACAGAATGCCCTCACATAATTTATCATTGTTTGAGAATACATTAATTGCACATTAAACATCCCCATCATATTGTGTAGACAATAATACAATAAGATGGATTTGGAACTGTTGGAAAGGCCAGGTTTGAAGAGTAATCATTAATGGGCCAATTCCTACTTGGCAGGATGTCTTCAGTGGAGTGTCATAGGGATCTTTGCTTGGC
The DNA here is from genome assembly GCA_011680675.1 of Gymnobelideus leadbeateri. Taxonomy (NCBI): domain Eukaryota; kingdom Metazoa; phylum Chordata; class Mammalia; order Diprotodontia; family Petauridae; genus Gymnobelideus; species Gymnobelideus leadbeateri. The sequence continues at coordinate 333,433 of WOXC01011889.1, forward strand.
CCCATCTGTTGAAGATTTTTATCAATGACTAGGATAAAAGCTAGCCCTAGATAGTACGCTCATCAGTTTTCCAGATGGCAGAAAATTAGAAGGGAAAACTAACACATTGGATTACAGAGTCGGGCTCTTAATAGTTAGAACATTATATTGAATCTAACAAAATGAAATTTTGGCACATTGGTAGTGAACTGATGGTCTAGCCTTTGTACCAAGTCCTCCAACTTCAAATTAAGTAAGCTTCCACTGTTCCTGCTGCCATGGGGAAAACAGGATTAGATATCAGTTTGTCTCAAAAAGTTCCTCAGGCTTTAGTGGTCTGCCTGTGAGTGACCCTGTGAGGCAGCCCAGTGATCTTGGGCTGTTGCATTCCAAAGGGCAGAGTTTCTGGGAATAAGGAGGCAAGAGTCCTGTGTTCTGCCCTGATCACACCTCACCTGTGCTATTATGTTCTCTTATGGTTAGGGTTATGGTTTAGGAAAGGCCCTGAGAAGCTAGATAGTTCTTTACTTTTTTGTGTTGTCGATCCCTTCAGCAAGAATGGTGAAGCCAAATCCCTCCTCAGAATAATGTTTTTAAATGCATAAAATATATGAGATTACAAAGTATTAAAATAGCATTATCAAAATCTTTTTTAAAACAAGTTCATGGACCCCAGGTTAAGAGGTCTACCATGATGGTAAAGAGCCGTGAGTCCATGTCCTATGTCCCGTGAGGAACCTGAGGATATTTAGCCAGGAGAAGGGAAGACACAGAAGGACTGTTGGGCCTGTCCTGTTTGACCTCTGAAGGATCATTTTGGAATGTGCAAAGAAGCTTGATGTTGGGGGAAAATTTCCTAACAGTTTGAGCCATCCAGAAGTGGAAAGCCCTTCCTTAGAGAGGTAGTGAGTTTCTCTTTCTTGAAGATCTTCAAGCAGAGACTAAATGAGCACTTGTGAAATGTAAAGTCAGGATTCCTTTTCAGGTATGGTCAGGACTAGATGACCATATCAGTCCTTTTCTAATTAAAAAATTCTCTAAGTGGGGCGGCTAGGTGGCACAGTGAGTAGAGCGTCGGCCCTGGAGTCAGAAGGACCTGAGTTCAGATCCGGCCTCAGACACTTAACACACACACAAACAAAAACCTAGCTGTGGCAAGTTACTGTAGCAGCAAGCACCCCAATATCCCCAGGGTGACTGCCAACACAGGTTCTTAGATCTGCTTTTCAAAAGGAAAGCAACTCAAAATGGGTTTACAAGCTTGCTTTAATCAAACAAACATACATTACCTAGTTCAGGGGGAAAAGGTCAGCACCCCAAACTTCAGAGTTACAGAACTTACAGATCAAACAGACAGGCTTCCAAACTGTCCAACCATTATATCAATACCAAATCACAGTTACCAGAGAGGGAAGCATCAACATCTGGGTTTTCAAAGCCGGGGGGGGGGGGCTCTCAACAACGGCTTCCCAGAGTCTCATCTGGTCAAATCACACAACACTTCTCAAAGTGAGCCCCAAAGCAAAGCCTCTCATCAGAGTTTATATAGCCTTCTCCTGGCTCAAAGCTTGTAACAACCTCCTTGACCCACTGCCCAATCACAAAGTATCAAGGTGTGGGCTTTCCTGGAAAACAAGCCTCCCACCACAGGCTCCAGGTGCATTTAAGCTAGGGGCAGGGAAGATCTTTAAATTTGCATTTCCATTACAGTTACTTAACCCCAATTGCCCTCCAAAAAAAAAGCAAAAAAAAAATTCTCTAAGTTAGAAGAAGTCAAAATGTCAGCAAAGTGTAATAGTTGAAAATCCAGTCTTTCTTTCAATCCCATTGGATCATAGGATCAGAAATTTAGAAGATCTCCTTTTCCACACCCCAATCCCCAACCCTGTGGCATTATATACTGAGTTTGAAGTCGAGGATCTAGGGCAAAGGCCAGATTTGCCATTCTCTGCCAATGTGCCTTTGAATGAGTTCCTTAACTCTGAATTTAGACCCATTTGCATAATCTGGTTTCTGACTACATACCTTGATTGAAGATGCTCTCCCCAAAGTTACCAGTAATCTCTTTAATTGTCATATCCAATGGCCTTTTCTCACTCAAAATACTTCTTGACTTTTCAGCAGCTTATGACCCTATTGACCACTCTCTCTCCTCTGGGTTTTCATAAGGTTCTGCTCTCTTATCTTTCCATGTACACACCCTTGGTGACCTCATTAGCTCACACAGTTAACAAAGATCTTCTTGCTTGCAAATGACTCCATCCATTAAAGTGATTTTCCTTAATTTCTGGTTCAATCATGTCCCCCTCCTACTCAATAAACTCCAGTGGTTCCTCATCCTCTCTGGGATCAAATACAAAATACTCTGTTCGACATTCAAAACCCTTAGTAACCTAGCCCCCTCCCCTCTTTACAGTCTTCTTACACATTATTTGCCTCATGCACTCTTGGATCCAATGACACTGGCCTCTCAGCTGTTCCCCAAGAAAGCCCCTTCATCTCTCAGCTCCGCTCCGGGCATTCTCACTGGCTGTCCCCTATGCTTTGGAGTGCTCTCCCTTCTCCACTCTGCTCCCTGGCTTCCTTTAAACCCTAGCAAAATCTCAACTTCTAAGGGAAGTCTTCCCAAACTGCTCTTAACTCTAGCACCTTCTCTCTGTTAATTATTTCCTATTTGTCCTGTACTTTGCTTACTTTATGTTTATTTATTTGATTACATATTGTCTCTGCCTGTTGATTCTAAGCCCTTAGGGCAGGGCTGACTTTTGCCTCTTTTTGTATTTCCTGTGCTTAATGGAGTGGCTTAAGTAAGTGCTTAATAAATGTTTATTGATTGATTGATTGGTGATTCCCAAGTCTATAAATCCACCCTAACCTTTCCTGAATTCCATTCTAAAGAGATTGATGTGGAATCACAAAGAACTATTTGACTTTTAAATCTGCTTCATTCTGAATCCTTTCTAAAGGTTTCTTAGCCTCCTCCCATACTCATGGAGGCATCCCTTCTAACTGGATGAAATACAAAAGAGAGCTTTTTAAAACTGCTTTTTTCTGAACCTTTTTGTGTCCTGGTGATACCTATGGATCTCTTCTCAGAATAATATTTTTAAATGCTTAAAATAAATAGGATAGGTCTGGTGGGGGGTGGAGTCAAGATGGCAGAGTAGAAACAGCACCTCCACAGAGTTCCAGCCCACACCACTTCAAAATTATGTAAAAGAGGGACTATGAACAACCTCTGGAGCTCCAGAACCCACAAAATGACACAGAGAAGCTAATCTCCTGCTGAGGACAGTCTGGCAGCCTGGCAGGGAGAGGCCAGCACAGCACTCTGGGAGCTGAGTCCAGGCCCATGTGAGTCTTGGTTTTAGCCCATGGGCAGCCAGACCAGCAGCCAGCTGGAGGGACCCCAGAACACCAGCAGCTGTGGCATTTCCAGAATTATCAACATATAGATGCCTAGGACAAAGTGAGAGGTCAGTGCCCTATGGACTTTGGGACTGGTTTGGAGAATGCCTCAGCTTCTTCCCCTGGGGGCGAGAAGCCCCTGAGGAGCCGGCGAAGCTTGCACCACATTGCTACTTTGCAGCTTCAGCTCTTAGCCTGCGAACTATAGGGAGATCCGGCAGTCAGTCTGGGGGGTAAGCGCTCTTGCTTTACCCTTCTTGGATCGGGATTGTGGACTGGGGTGGAGGTCTTGAGGTGTGTGACCAGCTTGCCAGAGTGTGTGGAGGCTTCAGAGAGGCCACCCAACTAATACCTCAGGCAGTTGAGAAAACCCCAACATTTGGGATGGAAGTTCCCCTAGCTGATAGCAAAGTCCTACTGTGGCAACAGGCCCAAAAGTCAAGTAATTGAGTGGCAACATGCCTAGGCAAAGGAGGCAAAATAAACAGAAAAATTCAACATTAAACTCCTATTTTGGGGGCAAAGAGGATCAAAGCATGGAACAGGAGGAGGACTGGGAGGTCAGAACTCCTGCACCAAAAGCCCCAAATGAAAATATGAGTTGGGTACATGCCATAGAGGACCTTAAGAAGCAGATAAGAGAAGTGGGGGGGAAATTGGGTAGAGAAATGAGAAAGATGCAAGAAAAGTATGAAATGAGAGTCAACAGCCTGACTGAGGAAAATAACACCTTAAAAAATAGACTAACTCAAGTGGCAAAAGAGGCTCAAAAAGGCAATGAGGAGAAGAATGCCTTAAAAAGCCAAATTTGCCAGATGGAAAAAGAATCTCAAAAGCTCACTGAGGAGATTCATTCCTTGAGAATTAGACTGAAGGAAATGGAAGCTAGTGACTTTATGAGAAATCAAGATGCTATTAAGCAGATACAAACAAATGAAAGAATAGAAGGCAGTGTGAAATATCTCATGGGAAAAACCACTGACCTGGAAAATAGATCCAGGAGAGACAATCTAAAAATTATTGGACTACCTGAAAACCATGATCAAAGAAAAAAAATCTAGAAACCATCCTTCAAGAAATTCTCAAGGAAAATTGCCCTGATGTTTTAGAACCAGAGGGCAAAATAGAGGTTGAAAAAATCCACCGATCACCTCCTGAAAAAGATCCCAAAAAAGAAAACCCCTAGGAATATTGTAGCCAGGTTCCAGAATTCCCAGATAAAGGAAAGAATACTACAAGCAGCCAGGAAGAAACAATTTGAATACTATGGAAACAAAATCAGGATAACACTGGATCTGGCAGCTTCTACATTGAGGGATTGAAGGGCATGGAATATGATATTACAGAGGGCAAAGGAACTGGGATTAAAACCAAGAATCACCTACCCAGCAAAACTGAGTATCTTGTTTCAATGGAAAATATGGTCATTCAGTGGAGTAGAGGACTTTCAAGTGTTCTTGATGAAAAAACCAGAGCTGAATAGAAAATTTGACATTCAGACACAAGAAGCAAGAGATGCTTGAGAAGGTAAATAGGGAAAAGAAATCACTATGAACTTAACAAATTTGTTTACATTCCTACAGGGGAATTTATTTATTTATTTATTTTTTTATTTTTTTATTTTTTAAACAAATACTTTATTAACTTCTGTTTTACATCATTCATTTCCGCCAGATTTTGAGTTACAATCATTTTCCCCCCATTATTCCCCTACCCAACCTCCCAGAATAGCAGTCCCACAAGATATCTCTTCCTCCAATCTGCTCTCTCCGAATTTATTTATTTTTTAAAAAATAAAGTAGACCACACACCCCACGACCTCCACCCCAGTCCACAAAATTGTAACATAACATAAAAAATTGTTTACATTCCTACAAGGAAAAACAGTAACTGTAACTGATTAAACTTTTCTCAAAATGAAAATAGTTGAAGAAGGGTATATGGGCATATGAATACATATGTGAATGTGTGTATATATGTTTTCAGGTATACATTGATAGAGGGCACAGGTCGAATTTAATAGGAAGGGATGATACTTAAAAAGGTGAAGTTAAGAGGTGAGAGAGTAATGTGGTGAGGGGGAATGGGGAGAGACAATGGGGTGAACTGTCTCGTGTAGAGGAGGTGGGGGAAGATGGTTGCAGGGGAGTGGAGGAACAGGAAGGCAAAAAGGCAAAAACCTTATTCTCATTGAATTTGGACCAGGGAGAGAATGACATGCATACTAAATACAGGAGCGTGGGGGGGAGGGGGAGAGGGGAGAAGGTGGTGGTGGGGAGGGCGGGCTGGAGGGGGAGGGAAGTTGGAAGCACCCACTTTTGAAAAGGGTGGGGAGTGGACTAGGTGGAAGGTGGGATGGGAGGGAAATATAGTCAGTCTTTTACAATATATCTACTATGGTAATGTTTTGCATAGCTACACATATACAGCATATACTGAATTGCTTATCTTCCTTTTAAAATCAAGTTTTTTTTTAAATAAATATTATGATTAATACTATTTTGCATATAATTGGAAGATAAGATGTGCAGGCATTGGGGCACAGAGATTCACCTTGCCCTAATGGAAAAGTCGAAGGGGGTATGGGAGAAGAGATGGGAGAGAGCAGATTGGTTGAGGGAATATCCTGTATGACTGTTATTCTGGGGTGGTGGGTAGGGGGAAAATGGGGAAAAAATTGTAACTCAAAATCTGGTGGAAATGAATGATGTAAACCAGAAGTTAATAAAGCATTTGGAAAAAAAAAATACATAGGATAGCAAAGGGAACTAATTATGTTTAGTTTAGTTCAGTTATCAGAATATTTTAATAACAAGTTCATTACCCCAGCTTAACCCTGCTCAGAGACACCAGCTGGGTCTGATAGTACATGCAATTTTTTTCATATTCAAGGTCCTCTACAGCTGCAAGGAAGGCAGAGATGTGCGCCAAGTGAGGTCATAATAATGACCTAATGATAACTTTCCTTTCATATTATTTTTTTTTCCATTTTCATGATTACCATCATCTCTGTCATTTTCTAATTAAACTTCACTCTGCGTCAGCTCACATGGCTGCCTTTACCTGATTCTCTGAATTCTTTATATTTCTTTTTATATTATTTTTATATTATATTTCTTCAATTTCATCCACTTTACCATAGTTTTTTTTTTTAACTATTTCCCAATCAGTGGACAGACATCCTGTTTGTTTCCAGTTCTTTGCTACCAAAAAGTATAGCTATCATATTTTCTACCTTACGTTAACACACAACATATTCTCTCTCTCTCTCTCTCTCTCTCTCTCTCTCTCTCTCTCTCTCTCTCTCTCTCTCTCGCCCTCCCTCCCTCCCTCCCTCCCTCCCTCTCTCCCTCTCCCTCTCCCTCTCCCTCCCTCCCCTCACCCCACCCCCCCAACACACACACACACTGAAAACAGTGGCAGGTAATCAGAGATTAACACAAAAATGTTTCAACCATCTTAGAGAGAGGTATAAAAGGGATGAATGATGGCCCATATGTTGAAGTTTCTCACCTCTTATTTCATTCCTAGGTTTGGTTTGGTTTGATTTTTTTTTCCTATTATATTGAATGATCTTTATTCTTTCTCTGCCTCCTTCCCATTCTTTACTCCCAGGCTCCAAGATATATTTTATATTTTCTTGTAAATTAAAAGAAAATTTTTTTCCATAGTATAAAATGATGTTTTGGTACCTTAATCCTTCCTTTTCTGTTTCCTGTAATGTGTCTTTCTGCTTTCTGTGTTATTTCTACCTATGATCTTATGATACCTATGACCAAGAGGTAGGCTATGCCTCTTAGTTACTAGACACATTTTTCCCAGTCTTGTCATACTCACTAATTTTTGCAATGTAAATAAGTTTTCATTGTATATTGTTAGGTTCCTTTACATAAACCTTCTTTTCTTATAGAAACATCACTCTGAGAACAAAAACATCGACAAAGTGATGGAGACTCAAGCCCAAGTGGATGAACTGAAAGGAATCATGGTCCGGAACATTGGTATGGATTGTGATCTAGTAGGAGAAGCCTCTGTGCAAATGGAGGGGCAGGAGCCAAACTGCTTGGGCTTGTCAGGATTCTGCACTGCTAGAATGATTCCCCCAGTTTTACTCCCAAGCATAGTTGTCTACTCAGGGAGAACATGTGTTACCCTACCTAAATATTTTATATCTCTTCTGTATCTTCTGACCATCCTTAGATACAGAGCAAGAGAAATTCACCCAAAAGACAAACAGTGTCAGATGTGTTACATTGGCAAGTAATTAAAAAAAGAGTGAGGTAAATATCTCCTTGTAAATCTATACCTTAAACTATAACTTTCTTAGAAATACAAGTTTTATAGAGAGAAAAGTATGCATGACTGAGTTTCAGTGCTTTTAAAAAAAAGAAATTTGCCATAATCTCCAATTTGTGGGGTCCATTTTTGTCCTGACTGTCTCAAACCCAAACTTATTCTCCAAAACCTTACAAGACTAGCTTATGCTAAGAAGTTTAAAATTAGCTCAAACTTTTGTTTAGTGGTACTTAAATTGATCATCTTTCAAGATGACATTGAAGGGGATCTGAATTTTAGTTCCTAAATTTGATCTTTTATTAATAACTATGAATAGTTGTTAGTGTTTAGGCATTTGATTAGAAATGATTAGAGAATTATTCGATTAGATAGAAGTGATTAGAAATATTAGAGAAATTATTGGGTGGGCTACTTCTATATCTCCGTCACATTTTGCAATAACAGTTATCTTCTTATAAGAGAGAGAGCTGATGTTTTGGTTTTTCTCATTCCTTCCAGTGATTTAAGAGCATGAATGGTTCTGTAGTGAACAAATACTGGCAAGAGTGCCAGCCATGGAATCAGATAAATTTGGTTATAACCAAGAACAAAAATAGCAGAATTTTAAACTGGCCTTTTTCTTTCTTTTCTGTTTTCCCAATTTCTTTATTCGGCTGCTTCTCTCCTCCTTCCTTCCCTGCTCCCCAGATTTAGTGGCCCAACGAGGAGAAAGACTGGAGTTACTGATAGATAAAACAGAACATCTGGTAGATTCAGTAAGTATTTTGCAAGAACCACATTTGATTTGATGGCTGAGTCATTGGGGAAAATTCCAGAGTTTGGTTCCAAAGCGGATTAGCTGTTATTAAATGCTTTCTACTGTGTGCTAGGCAGGGAACTGGGGAAATACAAAGATGAGTAAGGTAAGTCTCTGACAATAAAGAGCCTACATGATCAAAGAGAGAGAAAAGACATGTACACAGATAAGGGAGAAATCGCTTTCAGCACAAGGGCTTGGAGAAAGCTTCATGACGGACAGCCTTTTGAGTTGGACCTTGAAGGAAGACATTGTGGATAGACATGTTGTAACTAAAGAAACCTGAAGGACAGAGAGTAATTCAGAATCCTGCTTGGCTTTCTCCTAAGAATGTGGAAAGGAAGTAGTAGAAGTCAAAGCCAGAATTGGCCAGAGCCAGTTTGAGGAGGCCTTGAATACAAGCCTGAGGCCTTTGGGCTTTAACCATACCTTTTATCTGGTAACTCTCTATAAGCTAACAGCTTTTCTATTAGCTTAAGAAGAAGGAGTACCTTCCTAAGCCCCAAAGGAGTGGATCCCTAATAGTGGAATTTGGAGCACTATAAGCACTGGTGGTAGTATTTTGGGGCGGGGGGGAGAAGGCTAGTGACCAGGTGTGTGGTTGGGTTTGGGTTTTTGATTTGGGATGGGGTTGTTTTGACCACAGAAACTCATGAAGTTAGAGGGGTTGTGATCTACATTGGTGGAGTGAGCATCCACACTGATGAGATCACAGTTCTTTCAAGCCTTCCTGGCCCCCCCTCAGATTACATCAGCTTGACTGATAGCCACTTCTCTGCTTATATAGAAGACTGGCCTTGCCTGGAGTAGCCTTAAAGCAAGACAGATTTAGGGAAATAAGAATCACTTGGAAAATTATTTGCCACATGCCCTTTATTCAAGGGCCACATTCATTTCATATGCTTGTTGAAAACTGTGTCATAGTTTTTGCTAACTAACCATTATGAGACATGAAAGTCTAGAATACACTAATATAAGGGAGAGGTAAGCAGAAGCTGCAAAGACACCTGTAAAGGTATAGACAAACCACATTCATTTTGCCCTTGTCCATTCACCATTGGCCAGGCCCATCCTGACAGAAGCCAGTGAATAACAGCTTGGTGTGCATTATAAAACTGAAGCTCTTCCTTCTGAATAGACAGTGAGCCCACTGACCTCAGTGGGGCTCATGATCTCCCCAGGATCCTGAAATTAGAGTCAGGAAAGAACTGGGAGGTCTAGTATGGGACTCCAGCTTCTCTTCTTTCCAAGGTCTTCCCTGAGATGATGCAGGTCTCACACTGAAGCAGCCCCTCTCTGTTTTCTCTTAATCCTCTCCTCTCCTTCCCTTAATTATTTATAAACAGGCACATTTTTTTGTCTATATGAGGCTAAACAAGATAAAAGAAAGGTAGGATTAAGAACTTTACCCCATTAAAAGTCAATAAAGATTTGCTTTAGAAGGCTCCCTTATTATATAGAAATAAACTTTCCCCCCCCCCAAAGGACAGAATTGTCAGTGTCTTGGCTATATGGGCCATTTCACTAACTGCTAGAATGTTCAGGGAGCCTACATTTGGAAAATGAGAAACCCTGGCATGTGCCTGCTATTCAAGGCATTCTCCAATGTGCCACTAAGCAACATTTTCAGCTTGAGATAATGGGGAACTATTATATACCATGTCCTCTTGGCAAATTAGGCAAACAGTTTGGAGAATTTTGGTGCCCTTTGGATGTTCACTTGTCAAGGTTCAGCTCACGTTGCCATCTTTTCCATAAAGCGTTTCCCACTGAGCTCCTCTTATTTGCTTTTCATGTTCCAGTTTTTAGTGTATTTATCTCTTTACATGTTCTGTGTTGACCGGCACTATTCATTACATATAATAGCTGCTTAATAAATGCTTATTAAATTTCAAGAAAAGGCCACATGTAGCCAAGTGCAACGCATGTAGCTCTTTCATAGTCTATGTGGATCCAAAATAAAAGAGAATGTTGATAGGTTCCCTGTTAAGTCACCAGATTTAGGCTGGGATTAGATTAAAAAAAAAAAAAACATTTGGGATTGTTTTAAAGAGTGAACATGAAATAATGCTTGTTTACCTCTCTTATATTGTATAGATTTTAAAAAATCTTTCTCTAGTCTTGACTCAACTTAGCTTTTGATATGTTATCCTGACTTAGTTTAAGGTAAAGTAGTGGAGTTTCTTTGTGGATGAATGAGATCAAAAGCTTTGTGGTTTGAACAGAAACTGTGATCTGTGCTTTCCAGATGGGCAGTTGAGGTAAGCCACTCTGTTTTATTATACTCAAGTACTCAGATGGATCTGGGGATGTTCCTTTCACCAGTGCAGATTCCAGTGCATCCATGTCTGCCCAGCCTGTTCAGCTACTGTCCATGTTTTCCCATAAACTTGCTGGAAGCATTCCTCCCAATAGGCTGAGGGCCTTCCTCAGTGTCACCTCACATTGCAAGGATGCTATAGGTGGAACACAGACTTTCCAGCTGTTATTCCTCACCACATGGCCAGCCTGTCTTATTTTTCAGTCATGCATTTCCCTAATAACATCCTTTACTCCTGTTTTGCAAAGGTCCTTATTTGTTTTATGTTGTAGCTTGTTCACACCCACCATGAGTTTTTCCTTGCCCCTAGTGCAATACTTATTTTTGATTCTTCAAAGACTACTATGTTCCATGTCTCACACCTCTATAATATATTGGTAGTATATTGGTATTTAAAAGATAGACTTTTGTTTCTAGGAGAACTTTGGTATTATTAAGAGAGCTTTGCAATTTCCTGAAGGTAATCCGGCCTTCTCTCCTCTTTCTATTTAATTCTGAGCCTGGCTAAATACCCATTTTTATGTATCTATACATGTATAGATGTGTCTATACTGATAGACATGTTTTCAATGTGTGCAGTATAAAGGTAATAGACATTCTTCATGTACTCGGTTTTTCCTGTGTGGGTGGTTACTTCAGACTCATCCACATTGTTGCAAATTTTTTCCAGGAGGCTTTGCCCCTCCATCATAGTAGTGAATACCTTGTATAGTTATACCCCTCTCTGTTTTAAGTCCTATCTGATGTTATGTCTGTTGTTTTATCTTTAAATAAATCTTAAGTAATTTTGATACATAGAGAGGAGACACCTTGTTGGAAGAAATGGTACTTTGCTCTATCAAATTAAATGTTTTTCATTGTATTCTCAATATCTCAGTCAATTGCATGACCTGGAGCTGGAAAGGGCCTTAGAGGTTATCTATTCCAACTCCTTCATTTGATAGATAAGGAAACTGAAGCTCAGAAGTTAAGTGCCACAGGTTGTAAGTATTAGAGCTGGTATTTGAACTCGGGTCCTGGAACCCCAAGTTCTGTGGTATTTCCTCTGCACCACACTGCCTCCTATAAAATCCTCACTACTGCTCTGTGTGTATAGATAGCTACTTCAGGAATAACATAGTAATCACCACATCAGTAACAAATCATTTCCTGTCAAAATATAAATACATTTCACTTTTTGTAATGTTATTTAGCCCTCATCATGTCTAGCACCTAGTGATTCTCTTCTCACAGATTTGTGATGTAGAGGCATGAGACTTCTGTATACAGTCTACAAGTCTTTAGCCTTTTTCAGTCCTTATTCCTAAACTGCTTTCCAGTATATTCCTCACCATCCTTGCTAGTCTCACCTTTTCATTGAAAGGTCCCAGTACCAAAACCTCTGTCGACCTAGTTGGGAGGCTCTTACTGAGTTCTATGTAGAATGTCTCTCCCTCTTTCTTCTTTAAAATAACTGTTGGTGCATAAGCTGCAGTGACTCTCTGGTGGTCTTTTTTGCAGATACTTATCATGAGCAGTGCAATGTAAGATGAAAAATTCTGTAGTAGGCCTTTGAGCAACTCTTTCAACTCCTTTGCCTCTCCAAGGAGTGCCTCCCACCATCTTTCCCTTCTTTCTTTGGGCTCTGTTTCTATCCAGAATGGCAAGACTGCTAGGAACCTGGTCTTCAAAGCAGTATGTCTGCTTGTTGATCTTGAGACAAGGATCTCATATTTCGAGTCCCAACAGCCAAGTTAAAGTTTAGAGACATTTGGAAGACTGGGACTCTTAGCCCCTCTGTCAAAGCTCTTTGCTGCCACTCACAAATCATCAACCACAGAGGCCACACAGCCTTAAGGGCTACTTTGTGTTTGTTTCATGGATCACCATGAAGACGTCTCCAGTGGGCAGCCTCCTGGTGAGGAGGCTCTCTTCCCTTAGCAAGAACTGATTAATGGGCTCTGATTCAAGCTTTCCTTTCCTTTCTGCCATTGCAACATGAGCAGCTTAGTTGTAGAAATAGCACTGAAACTAAATGTCAGCTTTTGTTAAAGAGTACCAAGTGCCAACGTTCTTCATAGCAGTCCAAATGTTAAGCCAGGAAATTTGCCATATTTTACAAACCTTTAACCAAAGCTCATCAGGATGAGCAAGTTCCATTTGACTGCCAAAGTTTGTTTAGCCCTTTCCCCCACCTCTCGTCCTTCCTCAGTGTTCAGTGTCACTAGAAGCAGTATGGTCTGTGTTTTCCCAGGCAGCAACTAGAGGGCCTTTAATAGCTGACCAAAATGAAATGGGCCAGTAGGGAAAGAGGGGAGCTGAAGTTTGGGCCCCAAATTGACTTTCTTTTTTTTTCAAACAGATTGCTTGCTATTGGTCTTGGTCTTATTTAGAAGAGATAACTATTTTTATCCCCCTTTGTATTTCTTGCTCACTTTTCTCTACTTAGAAGTCAAATGTTTTAAAGAAACAGTAAAGAAAATGGTTTTGCCTAATTTTGTATGTATGCTCAACAGAGCTTTCTGGGGGAAGCAAGATATATTTCAGAAGTTACTGAGAGAATGGAATATTGAATATTATGGATCAAACTCTTCACTCATTTTGTTCTAGTCAGTCACCTTCAAAACTACTAGCAGGAACCTTGCCAGAGCCATGTGTATGAAGAACCTGAAGCTCACCATCATCATCATCATCGCATCAATGGTAAGTTAAGTGAGCTTCTCTACACTCTTCTATGAGCATGGACAGCTCCCATTGTCCTTAGAGAAGGCGGGCTGCTGAGAAACTCCTTCATGGTCACTAAGCAAGAAGTTGGATATCTCACTTTTTCACTAAAAGGTTGACAAGATAGTGAAAATGATTTCCATAGCTTCCTTGGGCCATATGAAAATACTTCAGTATCCACTGTGATCTGATGTGATCTCATTCATGTAGTAATGTCCTCCAGATGGATTGTGGAGGTCACGACCCATCCACCACTGCCCATCTTGTATAGGGCATGTCCTCCCATAAATCCTCCACAAGGAGTCTACCCAAAATGACAGCAGCCTCCCTCTACATCTCTTGACATTGGGTCAAGATAAATGGAGCTCCCAGGCTGTCCACTAGATATCCTTTGCTCTCACCAATGACCAGTTCTCCTTTTCTAATTATAAATCTGGAGGGTGCTGAGAATCTCACAGTTTTTAGAACAACTATAATCTCAAATTTAGCTGCTCCTTGTTGGTCCTCTGAATCTGAGATACAAATAGCAATGCCATGATTAAAACCCAGAAAGTTCTGCCCTGATAGCAGAAAACTGAATTTTCAGGTTCAGGATAAAAGTACATAAGGAGGATCCTTATCTCTTTAAAGCATGTGGCTGAACAGGAGGCATTTATTAAGCACTTACTGTGTGCCAGACACTGTGCTAGGCACTGGGAATATAAAGAAAGGCCAAAGATAGTCCTTGCCCTTGAGATTATAATCTAAAGGGGGAGACAACATGCAAACAAATATATAAAGGCAAGCTGTGTAAAGAATAAATAGGAGGGTTGAGAAAGGCTTCTTGTAAAGGATGGGAATTCACTTGGGACTTAGAGGAAACTAGACAGATTAATAGGTGAGTTGAGGGAGAACATTCCATATATAGAGGACAGCTGGAGAAAATTCCAGGAACTGAGAGATGGAGGCTCTTGTTTGTGGAACAGCCAAGAGGCCAGTGTGGAAGGTGATAAGATCACCATGAGAGAGACCATAGAGGGAGAAAAAGAGGGTCCAGAACAAAACTGGGGACAATACCTATAAGTGACTCTTGAGTAATAACCCAATAAAAACGAGTCAGAAGAAAGATGGGCAGGAGGAGAACTAAGAGAGCAAGGGAGGAAGGAGGGAATGGGTAGAAGTCCCAGAGGACCAGGACCATCTTTCTAAACTAGAGCAAAAGCATAAAAAAACAAGGATGGATAAAATAGAGGGAATGGGAGGTATAGAGTAGGAGAGAAGAAGGACCTTCCCCCAAATGGCTTCTTTTTGCTCAGATCTTCTTGAGTAAAAACCTTGAAAAGAGAAGGTATGGAACAGCTGCTGTGGGATTACAATACATCACATTCCATTTATTGATTATTCATCAGCAGAAGAATAAAAGCAGAGCATTGCTGCAGCCTTCCCACCTCTGATTGACTAACAGATTTGTAGTTTTGTGACTCATGTGACTGAATAGTTGCAAGAAGAAGCAGAAAAGATGAATGGTGGGGAGGTAACACAGAACCAGGAGTTAGGCCAAGGGGTCAAGGGGAACTGGTTAGCTCCAGCTTCAAGACTTCAAAGAGAGGGAAATAAAGCCTGAGAAGGGATGATGGCCTGGAAGAGGTAGAGGGCCTGGAGGCAAAAGGAGAAGGGATTGGTTAGAAAGCAGTGGTCTGAAGAATTTTAGAGCTTTGGAATGTGGAGGCATTTCCAAATGAGAATTCTAAGTGTTCTTGGGATCTACAGTTCTACTAGACCTTTTAAATATTGTTTCTATGGGAAAATGCATTCTGAGTTACAAACAATTCATTTATAAGCAGACTTTTGAAATATAACTCATTCAAAAATGGGATGCTGTCTCCAGTGATAATACAGGCAAAGTCCAATGTCAGTGTCCATGTTGAAGGAAACTAGGATTACTCTAGATCAAGGCTTCTTAAACTTTTTCCACTCATGACCCCTTCAACACCTCTTAAACCATGAGTCATGGCCCCATATGGCGTCATGACCTGCAGCTTAAGAAGCCCTGCTCTAGATGGTTTTGCAGTGAGACAAAACTATTAGTAGAAATCCAGACCTTCACAAAAGTGGATTGTTCTGATGTAGTTGCACTCCCTACTTCACAGGGTTGTGAAGTCAACCATTTTGTTTTAAAGCTTTTTTTTTTGTTTGTTTGTTTGTTTTGGTTTTTTTGGGGGTGGGCAGTTGGGGTTAAGTGACTTGCCCAAAGTCACATGGCTAGTAAGTGTGTTAAGTGTCTGGGGCCGGATTTGAACTCAGGTTCTCCTGACTTCAGGGCTGGTGCTCTATTCACTGTGCCACCTAGCCACCCCTAAGAACCTTTTTTTTTGGAGGGCAATTGGGGTTAAGTGACTTGCCCAAAGTCACATGGCTAGTAATTGTATCAAGTGTTTGAGGTCAGATTTGAACTCAGGTCCTGCTGACTCCAGGGCCGGTGCTCTATTCACTGTGCCACCTAGCCACCCCCACCTTAAAGCATTTTAGAAGTAGGAATTGCTCCTGTTGATTAGTTACTCAGGGGTATCTTGAACTGACCCATCATAATCCTTTGAATAGATAGCAGCATCGTGTGGGCTTTTGGCTACCAATTCAGCCTGAGTCCTAGAACTTTTATAGTTAGGCCTAGCTAGTTCTGCAGCCTAAGAACACAAGAAAGTCTACTGGATCAGATTCATTCTTTCTCCAGGCCAATGTGCTGTCTTTGATCTCCCCTTATTTCCAGCCCTACATCCCCACTCCAATCAAATCAGCTGTCTTCCTATATCTCACATGTCTCATCTGTTACCACTTAGAAGTTCTGAACTAACCACATACTGGAATTGGTTTTTTGCTTCAGCAGAAATCATGCAACCATGCTGACTTGAGTGATTGGGACCACTACAGATTTATGTTGCATGGTCTCAACATCATTGAAGCTAGGCAATCTTTTTGCCCTGTCTTCTTCATTAACTTACTATCCCACTCTCTATAGAGGCTTTTGCAAACTTTTCATCTGTTCTCAAACCTCCTATGACTCCCCTTTCCCCCACCTTCTGTGGTGAGAACTTTGCCTTTTGTTTTAATGAAAAAACTGAAGACATTCATCAAGACCTCTTTCTTCTCCCATCCTTCTTATCTTACATTATTCAGGCATCTGCCTTCTGTCACTCTCCTTCACCCCTGCCTCACATGATGAAGTTACTGTTCATGCACTGGACTTCAATGAGTCTGGAAGAGAGAATGAGGCTGACAGTTCTGCCTCATTTAAATCCAGTTCACATGAAAGTCAAGACATCACCTGTGATGTCATTGGTCTTCTTCGAAAATGAAGGATGAACAGCAACCCCTCTATGTGCACAAGTAATCCCCATCTTCTCCAACAGATTGCATCCCCTCCCCACCTCCCATCATCCTACCTCTCCCTTACTGTCTGCAAACATGTCCAGGTCAACCCCATCTGCAAAAAACTTGATCCATCCATCCATATTCACCTTATCTCCCTTCCCTTTTCTGGTTTAACTGTGAAAATGCTGAGTCTGCAATAGGTGCTTCCACCTCCTCTCTTCTCACTTTCTTATTAATGCTCTACAATCTGCTTTCTGACTTCATCATTCAACTGAAATGGCTTTCTCTGTAGTTGCCAGTGATCTCCTTATTGCTGAATTCAATGACCTTTCTCAATCTTTATCTTCCTGGACCTCTCCTTTGACTCTGTTGATCACTCTTTCCTCCTTGGTACTCTGTTCTCTCTAGGTTTAAGGGACACAACTCTCTCTTGGTTCTCTTCCTCTCTGACCACTCTTTCTCAGCCTCCTTTATTGGACCTTTATCCAACTTGTACCCTCAGTTAGAGAGTTTCTCCCAGGGCTCTCACCTGGGTTTGCTTCTCACCTCCCTCTATCCTACTTCTCTCGTTGGCTCCCATGGATTGAGTTATCATCTCTATGCTGGTGATTCTCAAACCTGCTTATCCAGCCTTAACTTCTTTGCTGATGTCTAGACTCAAATAGGCTACCTCTAGATGTTAAATCTCAAACTAGATGTCCTCTAGACGTCTTAAACTTAATATGCCCCGGTCAGAACTTATCACCTTTCTCCTTATACCCTCCCCCCTTCTACCTTCTGCTCACAATCTAGAAGTTATCTTGGACTCCGCCCTCTCAAGTCCCAGATCCAAGCTATATCTATATTGCTGAGGCCTGTTGAGTTCACCTCTGCAGCATCTCTCAGATATGCTCCTTTCTCTTTGTCACTCCTCCCTCCCCTGAAGTTTAGTCATCTTCCAATGGAAGTAACACGACTTTTAATTACTTTGCTTTTTTGACTAGCACATAACACTGATGGTCCCCTTTGAAGCTCCCACAGATTTCATAGGAAGACAGAGACACAGAAAATTTCATTAATTAAATTAATCTCATTAATATGGAAAATAGTCCCCCATAGCTAATGAAAGCTTTTATTCTATATGAAGTTGTCATGGCTAAAATTTATGCTAATTAAGTAAAATGTTTTTGAAAATTTCATTCATTTCATTTATTGAAAATATGCATAGTTAATGAGATTTCCTATGTGTCCAGACTAAAGGGACACCCTGTAGAATGTTATCATAAATAGTGATTGAAATGCCACTTCACACTTAGCAAGGACAAATCTAAAGCCATATGGCTCAGGTGCAAAAATGTCAGCTGCACTAGTACAGGATATGAGAAGACAGTACAAAGTACTGGGATCTTCAAAGGGGACCATCAGTGTTATGTTCTAGTCAAAAAAGCAGAATGACCCTATGCTGTGTTACTTTAGAACAGGGAAAGTGGTAGCTCTGCTGTCCTCTGCCCAGGTCTAAACAACATTGGGAGTGGTCAGTTCTTGATGCCACTTACTAGGAGAGACAGTAATTAAAAGCTGTGTTACTTCCATTGGAAGATGACTAAGCTTCAGGGGAGGGAGAGAAGACTCTAAACTGTGCCATGTGAGGTTTAGTTAAAGGAACTGACATCTAACCTAGGAAAGAGAGGGCTTGGGGTTTGGATTGGGGGAAAGACTAGACTATTGATTTTAAATGTTTGAAGAACTATCATATTGAAAGGAGATTAGGAAGCTGATTTAGAGCTACAAGAGACTTTTACTTCATCCCCATCATCTTACAGATGAAGAAACTGAGGACCAGAAAGATTCAATAACTTGCCTGGGGCAAAGTGGGACAATCCAGATTAATATGAAATTTTGTTTTGTCCCAGAAGGTAGAACTAGGACTGACAGAAGTTACATAATGGCAGATTTCACCTTAATATAGGGAAATTCCGAAGTAGAACTGTACAGGAAAGGAATAGCTGCCATGATAGCTAGTGAATTCTCCATCATTAGAAGGGTAAAAGCAATAGTGAAGATACTGTCAAGTAGCAGGGAAGGGTTGAATTAGATGATAAATGATTAAGATCTCTTCTTTATAGGCAAGGAGATGACAGGTATGTGTGGTTGACTCAATAGATCTATTGTTTGGTTTTACCAAATAGCTTTTTTTTCCTTTTTTCATTCTTTGTTACAAAGGGTGGCTCCCTACCTATGGGGAGAGAGAGGAGAAATACTTGAAAATGAGAGTAAATGCAAAATAAATCAATAAACATTTTAAGTAAAATTTTTAAAATACTGTATCATGGGAATCACGGAATTGGAGAGTAGAAGGGGACTTTAGCAGTTCAACCCATGTTGAGAAGGAATCCTCACTATAGTATACTAGACAAGTAGTCATCCAGCTTTTGTTTGTAGCCCTCCAAGGAGGGGAATCTCACCACTTCTGGAGGCAGTCCATTCCATTTGGGGATTGTTCTCATTGTTAAGAAGCTTTTTCTGACATCAGACCCAAATTTACGACTTCTACCCATTTCTTGCTGGTAACTGGGGCTAAGCAAAACAAGACTAATCTTTCTTTCACATGATAGTTCTTCAAATACTTGAATCTATCATCTTCCATATAAGCTATCTCTCCCCAAGGCTAAACATATCCAGTTCCTTCAACTACTCCCCATAGGACATGACAGAAGGCCAGTCACCACCCTGGTTGCCTAGAACTGAACACAGTACTTCATGAGATCATCCCTATCCTTCCTTCCATGTCTGCTTTCCCCAAGTCCCGATAGCATGTCATTAGATTATGCCCAAATTTCCTCTTTTTCTGTGGTGGTGATCTGCCCCCAGTATTCCCATCATTTCTGCCCTAGCAACTAGTTCCCCTATAGTAGTGAAAATCAGAGTCAGAATAGAATTTCCCCATCTACTTTTTTTTTTTTTTTGCTTTTTGGAGGCCAGTTGGAGTTAAGTGACTTGCCCAAGGTCACACAGCTAGGTGGTTTTTGTTTTTGTTTTTTTTTTTTTTTGGTGTGTGTGTGTTAAGTGTCTGACGCCCAATCCAAACCAAGGTCCTCCTGACTCCAGGGCCAGTGCTCTATTCACTGCACCACCTAGCTCCCCCATCTACCTTTTAAAGGATAAAATTGTCATCAGCAAGTCAAGAAGTCCCTCATCTATGCCAGAGCTATTATGTGCACATTCGAGAATCCTCATCTATTTTTTCATTCTTTACAGTCTGTAGTCTATTCAGATAACAAATTCTCTTCTATTTTTCCCTCCTTTGAACTTCACCTAAATGTCTCCAAACATCCTCAGTTTCCCTTAATATGTCAGACATGAGCATTTTCTTCTACTACATGGGGTATGGTACACTTTGCCAGAGGTGGCACCAAGTACCACTAACATTTGCACCTGAAATGTCATAAACTCCAGTTCTTGTCAAAGGAATTAGTGACTGACTAAAAAACAAATTCTGAATTTGTCATTTTGACCGACGAGCCCATCAATTTGTATAGGAAGGAAGTGGAACCTGATAGGCAGCATAGTAGGGTAGAAAGAGCTGATCTTAGAGGACCCAGGTTCAAGGCCTAGCTGAGAGACTTAGTAGCTAAATAGCCATTAGCAAGTGGTCCATGAGCTTAGAATTTCTGCTTTGTAATACTAATAAGTCATTACATGTAATATGTAATAATGATAAATTGTTACATGTAATGTGTAATACTAATGTGTAATTACACATTACATATAATATTAATACTAATATGCAATTATACATTACATGTAATGTATAGTACTAATATAATCACATTATATGTAATGTATAATGCTAATATGTAAACATTTAATATTAACATGTAATTACACATTACACATGAGATGTAATGCTAACATGTAATTAATGATGTGTCATTACATATTACATGTGATATGTAATACTAAAATAATACTGACATGCTCAGGCCACCTTACCAGGGTTATCATGAGGGGACAGCAGTTTGCAGACCTTAAAGTACTTTATAAACATGGCTCGTTAATGACTTTTGAAATGATGGGATCACAGTGGGGTATAGTGAGGTGCTTCCTAATGGAATGTACTTTGGATGTAATGCTCTAAAGTACTCTGTACTTTGCTCACGACCATAAATGTCATTTCTCCCCAGATTTTCATCTACGTCGTTGTGTCAGTTGCCTGTGGCGGGCTTACCTGGCCAAGCTGTGTGGCAAAATAAATTCAGAACAATCTTAAGCCAAGAACATGAGGGAGCAAGGATTTAAGAAGCAACCCAAGTACCTTCCTCCTAATTGCTACAGTCCACCCCTTCCTTCTACTTTTCTTCCACCATCCCCAGACTGTACTTTTCTTTGTGTATCCCAGTGCCCCCCAAATGGAGCCATCCAGTCACTGCTTCTGGTCCATTGCCACCTTGGTTGGAAAGGGTCTTGTCATTTTGAACTCTTTGCTGTCACCCAGATGGAGCCACCCAGGTCATCAACTGCTACTTGAGAATAAAGAGGGCACACGTATTGATGTGACCATATACACCGAAGCATTTGCACTTTAATGGAATCCAAATGATGCATCTCAGCCTCATCCCCTCTGATATGTATGGATGGACTCCTTTCCGAGTAGAGAGTGAGTAGTGGGGGCACGCCTTTGCTTCTTTGGGGGGTTGGAATTCCAGGAATGGTGCAGTCCATCCGTTCATGTAGAGTCCTCTCAAGACTTAGTGTTGGTAACCAACTGGAGATCAGATCAATGATTAATGGAAAGCACCTGGTGGAATTCCTCGAGTCCATTCATCCCATATGGTATTTTTTGGCATCCAGTTCAGAAAAATGGACCAAACTGTTCCTCTGCTTTTCTGTTGCAATTGAGTTGAAAGAGTGATGGTTTCATTTATGTCCAAAGTTGGAACAGTGTTGCTACTTTCCATGTTGTGTGTTTAAGTATTTTTGTCCTCTTGGGGGGAGGGGCTCTTCAGATCAACCCACTTGTTCCCAGAATGGTAGAACTGCTTTGGCCAAGCATGATGCAGGAACAGAGACTGCCTTTTAACAGTTTGGATTGGATTGGAAGCTATTTAAGTAGAACACAGGAAATCTTTTTCTTATGGGGGCTTACCAGTTGTGTTGCCTTGAATGAATAAACTGAATGCAAGTCAACAGTGGAGCTGGTGTGGTCGCTGAGAGTGCCTCTCTTCCCCCATCCCATGTATTGGGCTTGGCTGCTGAGCTACAGACTGCAAGGCCGGGCCCGTACACATTTAAGTGGTTGTCTACAGTTGGACCAGAGGTTGAGCAGATGCTTAGCCAGAGCTCGGGTCACCAAGCAAAGCACATTTTGGTGACTAAACAGCCTTCATTGGGTGTGGGGGCAGGACCCTTTAAAAATTTACATGATTGCAAAATCATTTGACTAGAATGGAGATGGAGAGAAAGCAAATAGTATGGTGCAGAAAGCAGTGTAATAAGCCTGTCTTGAAACCTAGCCAGAGGCCATGTAGTTTAAAGGACACACCTGCTATCAAGGAGATTGGTATGTGTATGTCTCAAAGGGAGCCAGGGGTCTGTCTGTAGATTTCCCAGTAAGTGCCCTTCAGTGAGATTATAGGAAGCTTGGACCCCTTTGTTAACTGAAGAATTAGTGTCTGTGCCCCATTCTCGTCAGATTGCAGCTTCTCTTGAATTATCCCAACCATGTGCCTTGACTATATAT
The DNA here is from genome assembly GCA_011680675.1 of Gymnobelideus leadbeateri. NCBI lineage: Eukaryota > Metazoa > Chordata > Mammalia > Diprotodontia > Petauridae > Gymnobelideus > Gymnobelideus leadbeateri. Next base: position 356,002 of record WOXC01011889.1, read on the forward strand.
GCATCACTTCCTGTGGCTTGCAGTGCCTATCCTTTTAACTGCATTCCATAATTCACACTGTTTTATTGGGACGTGCTCCTTCTCCCCCTTCCCTTAATCCAACATACACATTGAAAGTATCACGCATTGGTCAGGTCTATCACAGTGGCCCTTTCAAATCCTTTTTTTTATTATTACTTTAGCCTGGTCCAGAACAGAATTGTGCATCCTTGGGTTATAACCACCAGAGTAGCTTTACTCAGAAGCAAATGGCTTCAAAGTCCAATTCCCTTTTGTGATCACACCTTCACGAAGTTATCAGTGCACCTAACTGTGCATGTTTCAGGGAATTGACTTTGCTCTCAGTTCTATTTCTGTATAAAACCACTTTTATGCCATACCAATCAATTTACCAAAAAACTACTTTCTAGAGTTAGACAAAATAATAACAAAATTTATTTGGAAAAACAAACGGTCTAGAATATCAAGGGAATTAATGAAAAGAAACGCTAGGGAAGGTGGACTAGCTATGCCAGATCTTAATCTGTATTATACAGCAGCAGGTATCAAAACTGCTTGGTACTGGCTGAGGAATAGAGTAGTGGATCAATGGAATAGATTGGGTGCACAAGATCCAGCAATTAATGAGTATGGTAATCTATTGTTTGATAAACCCAAAGACCCTAGTTTTTGGGATAAGAATGCACTATTTGACAAAAACTGCTGGGAAAACTGGAATACAGTATGGCAGAAACTGGGCATAGACCATTATCTAACACCATATACCAAAATCAAGTCCAAATGGGTGCATGATCTAGGTGTAAAGGATGATACTGTAAGCAATTTGGGAAAGCAAGGAATAGTTTACCTGACAGATCTGTGGAGAGGGGAAGACTTTAGGACCAAACAATAATTAGAGAGCATTATAAAATGCAAAATGGATAATTTTGATTACATTAAATTGAAAAGCTACTGTACAAACAAAGCCAATGTAACCAAGATCAAGAGGGAGGTGGGAAATTGGGAAAGAATTTTTACAACTTGTGTCTCTGATAAAGGACTCATCTCTAAAATTTATAGAGAACTGAGCCAAATCTATATGAATACAAGTCATTCCCCAATTGATAAATGGTCAAAGGATATGAACAGGAAGTTTTCAGAGAAAGAAATTAAAGATATCTATAAGCATATGAAGAAATGCTCTAAATCACTATTGATTAGAGAAATGCAAATCAAAACAACTCTGAGATACCACATCTCTCCAGTCAGATTGGCTAAGATGACAAACAAGAAAGTGACAAATGCTGGAGAGGATGTGGACAAATTGGAACACTAATACATTGCTGGTGGAGTTGTGAACTTATCCAACCATTCTGGAGAGCAATCTGGAATTATGCCCAAAGGACTATAAATAATTTCATACCCTTTGACCCAGCCATACCACTTCTAGGGTTATATCCCAAAGAGATCATAGAAGTGGGAGGAAGACCCATATGTACAAAAATATTTTTAGCAGCCCTTTTTGTGGTTGCAAAGAATTGGAAACTAAAGGGGTGCCCATCAATTGGGGAATGGCTAAACAAGTTGTGGTATATGAATGTAATGGGATATTATTGTGCTATAAGAAACGAGGAGGTGACGGATTTCATAATTACCTGGAGAGACTTATACAAACTGATGCTGAGCGAGAAGAGTAGAATCAGAAGAAATTTGTATACAATCACAGACATACCATATCTGTGATGACCAACTATGACAGACTGGACTCTTTTCAGCAGTGCAGTGATATAAGTTAATCCTGAAAGACTCAAGAAAGTGAGAAATGCGCCATCCAGAGATATAACTAGAAAGAACTGAGCCTGAATCCTGATGGAAGCAAACTAAATGATCTTGTTCTTTTCATTGTTTGGTTTTATTTCTTCCTTAACATCTTTCATCCCACCTAGTACAATACGCCTTTGTAATTGGAATAATGTCTAATATGAATGCATTTGTAGATCCTATACTGGACTATATGCTGTCATGTGGGGAGGGGTGAGGGAAGTAAAGGAAATTTGAAAATCAAGGAACTATGGAATTAAATCTTGTTAACTGAAAAAAAAAACACTTTTAACAAAGATGCTCTTGTCTTAAAGAATGCATTCATTGACAGCTTAATTGAAAAGCTTCACTTCTTGAAATAAAATGACACAGAAATGTGAGTGGCCTTTGTTTTTAAAACATTTACTTCAGTGACTTCAATTTGGAAGCCAGGAGGTTGTTACCTCTGCCAGAGTGGGGCAGTGTTTGGATGGCAAGGAACATCCATTTTAAAAGTGCCGCCTGAGCAACCAAAAGGCATCAGAGCTGCTGGGGACTGTGAATGACATCTGAAAGAGTTTAAAGATGATTCATTTCTACAGTTACTGAAGATTTTACAGGAACCAATAGGATGAGTGCATGCAGAAACAGAAATTTTCTGGCCTTTGTTCCACCTGAACACAAAGATCACCAGAGTTGAATTTCACAGGAACCGAGTCCCTCTGTTCGATTTGTCTGCTCCCTCTTCAACATTCCCAACGAGTGGCCATCTATTCATTGTCCAGTGGAAGGTGCCTTAACCTCCAGAGATGCAGAGCATTTTGGGACAGCAATGTCAGGGGTGAAGGTGGAGCTGGGATCTCATTGATATCAATGTTCCCTCCAACCAAGCCGATTGCAACCCCTCCGTGCCTGCCCATTCCGTGGGATTCCTGTCCATGTTCTTCAGTAAGTTGGTAAGTTTTTCTTACATCAAACCTAAATCCTTCTCTATGTAATTCCAACCCAACCCATTATTCCTAGTTCTTCCACTTGGAGTTAAGTAGCAGTGTCTTATCCCTCTTCCACTTGACAGTCTTTCAGATATTTATAGGATCATAGAACTTGAAGGGACCAACCTCCTCACTGTACAAATGCAACTGGTGGCAGAGAAGTTAAATGAATTGCCTAAGGTCATACAGATAGTAAGTATGAGAGTCAGGACTTGACCTCGACTCCTCTGACTCCAGACCTAGAGCTTTTGCAATTCTGGTAGCTTATACAGATACTGTTTGCAAATCAGTTTGCACATCTCATTTGACCCTCATAAACAACACTTGGGAGGTAGGTACTGTTATGATTCCCATTTACAAAGGAGGAAACTGAGGCAGATAAAGGTGAAGTGACTTGCCCCAGGTCACACAGCTAACCTGGGGCTGGATTTGAATTCGGATCTTCCTGGCTCCAGGCCCAGCACTCTGCACTGTGGCACTCCCTTCTTCCAGCCTCTTAATAAAACTATTCCCTAAGCGTCTGACCTAGACCAAAACTTTTCTCTTTCTTTGCAATTCCATTAACTTCTGGTTTCAGCTGCCCACCTTTATGATGAACTCCAGATCTGTACTTTCTCAATTCAGCAAGCACTCAGCAAGCACCTAGTTGTGCTGGGCTCAAGGGATAAAAGCAAAACAATGAAAATAGCATCAGGGAGTTTATCTCCTATTGGGGGTGGGACAGAGAATTCAAGACTTCCAACTGAAAGGGACCTCTGAGAGTTCATCCAGTCCCAACACCACCATCTTACAGATGGGGAAACCAAAGCCCAAGGTTCCATGGTTCAGAAGTGGCAGAGCTGGGTTTTGAACCTATAACATCTGATTGCAAATCTAGTATTCTATCCACTATAACATGAGGTGCAATATCACATTATGGGGAAGACCAAAGAGGCCAATTTTGGTTGTCTCTCCCCCTGCACTGCTATACCCTTCCAATAAAACAACTTTTTCCATACCCTGAGGAGTAGGCTTATTATACTTTACATACACTTTAGCAAGCCCATTACAGTATGCCTGTTGTGTCCCACACGGAGGACTCCGAAGATCCCAGTATATTTTCCTAGATTACTGCACTCAAGATGGTGGCCAACAAGTAACTCCACAACCTTAGGGACACTTAAGACATTATAAGTTCCCCTTTAGCTTGCAGCTCTTCTCTTTGACCCACATGGCCTTCTACCCCACAGCCCCCATAACACCATTGTTACACACAGTCTTAGAGCCCTTAGGCTTAGGCTGGCATCCACATAACTCCACCTGTTTAGGCTTCTTCTTCACCAAGATGTTTCCATGTGTGTCAGGACCTTACAGTCCCTATCTGGCCATCGTGTGGCATATGGATATATCTGTGCCCCACTACATCCCACCCTCTGCCATTTTTTATCCCACCCACTTTTTATACCCTGGTCTGAGGCCCACTGGTTCCCACACCCCAATCAATGTCTATCACGTTCAATCCCGGAGCACTGGGCTCACAACAGCTATCTGCAAGTGAGAATCTGGTCAGCAGACGTCAAAGGATCTAAACAAAGTCTTTTTAAAAGAAGAATTATAGAGAAGAAACAAAGATCAATATTCACCAAAGAATAATCCAAGTCACATTCAACAGCTCTGAAGTTTTCCACTCATTTCCATAAAATGAGCATGTAGTGGGCCATTAGGCACACTAATACAGTGTCAGGGAGCTGTATGTTGGGCCAGCCATGCTGGAAAACCATTTGGACTTGTTTGAGAAAAGTTGCCAAAATTGTTCATTGCCTTTGACCCAGATATGTAATATTACAGGGCTTGTACCCCAAAAGGTCAATATGATGGAGGTAGAGCAGGTAATAAAATGATGTGAATTATGAAATACAATTAAAAGGACAGAACTCATACCAAAATATCAGTGGCAGCAGTTTCTTGTAGCAAAAAGGTAGAAACAAAATGGGTGCCGATCAATTGGGGACTTGTAGTATATAAATTTAATGAAATACTGTTGAGCTATGGAAAATAAGATGAAGAATTCAAAGAAAATTGGAGACAGAATCGAGAAATAATACAAGGAGCCCTTCACAACCTAGGCCCTTCTAGCTTTCTTGTCTTCTTACTCCTGACCCTCTTCCATGTACTCTGATCCAGAAACACTGTTCTCCTTGCTATTCCTTGCACAAGACACTTTTAACCGACTGTACCTCATTCCTGCAGTGTTCTCTACCTTCATCTCCATCTCCTGGCTTTCCTCATTTCATTCCCCTTCAATGCTAGACCCTTCCCTCTGAGATTACCTCCAGTTTACCCTGTATATAGCTTGTGGGTACATAGCTGTTTGTATGGGTTAGAGAGCAGGGACCACTTTACCTTTCTTTTTATCCCAAGTACTTAGCAAAATGCCTGACACATAAATGCTTGTTGATTTGACAGAAACATGGAAACATTAAGTTGATGCAGAGCAAAGAAAAGTAGAATCAGATGACATGCACAATAATAATGTAAGTGAAAATCATACTGAGACATCAAAATTCAGATTATATACTATGATGTTGGTAATTCTTCCACTTTGTTAGAAGTGTTCTAGTGAGATAGGAGGGAATATTGGGGAAAGATGGTGCAAAAGATAAAAAGAATACTTTTTTTTTTAGAAGTAAGAAAAAACATCCCAGACACAGATGGATCTATAAGGAAATTCTATCATCCAAAGAACAGTTAACATAGTATTACATAAATTGTTTGCAAAACAAGAGAAAGAAGACATTCTACCAAATGCCTTTTATGAGACAAATATGGCCTTGATACCTAAACCAGGGAGAGAGAAAGCACAGGAGGAAAACTGCAAACTAATATCTAATCCATATCAGCGAAAAATAGTGAATTATTGAATATTAGCAAAGAGGCTACACAATCACATAAAAAAGTACATGGTATAACCAGTCTAGATTTATACCAAGAATGCATGGCTGGTTCAATATTATGAAAATTATAAACATGATAGATCATATCAATAATAAAAACTACAGTCATCTGTGGATTTTTTCTAAAAAAATTTTGACAAGATACAACACTAGTATGTATCTAAAAAAATATCAAAGCATATGAATAAATGAACCATTCCTTTTCATGGCAGATTATATCTAAAACTTATCTGTAATGAATGCTGAAGATGAGGAGTAAAGCAAGGGTATCCACTCATTACAGTGATGTGGTTCTAGAAATAGTAACTATAGCAATAAGACAAGAACAAGAAACTGAGGGAATAAGAATAGGTTGGGTTGTTTTTTTTCCTTTAAAAACTACACCATTATAATTTTTATAAATGACGTGATGGTTTACTTAGCTTGAGATTCAACCAAAAATTGAAACAGCAATTTTAGCAAGGTGGCAGATTATAAAGTAAGCCTACAGAAACCATTGACTTTTCTGTATAGTACCAGCACAACCCAGCATGAAGAGATTTTTTTTAATTCAAAATAACTGAATATATAAAATATATTGGATGTAAGCTACCAAGACCACACAAAATATAAGATTACAATTACAAAACACTTAACAGAAATAAATAAATAACTGGAGGCATTCATTGTTCATGGTTGGACTATGCAAATATACTAAAAAAAAGCATTTTATATATTCAGTGCTAGCAATCAAGCTACCACAGGTTGCCTTAGACAAGATAATACCAACTTTCATCTATAGGAACAGAAGATCAAAAATCTCAAGGGAAATGATGAAAGAAAATGGGAAAGAAGGGGGCTTAGCAGTATCATCAAACTACTACCAAGCAGTAGCCATCAAAACTACTTGGAATGGATTTAAAAGTTGATCTTTGGAACAGATGAGGCACACAAGGCCCAGAAACAGTAGAATAATGTTTGATAAATCCGAGAACATCAACAACTTGGATCTCTATTCATTCCTGATCTCTACTCTAGTCTTGCATCTCCAGCTGCCTGTTGGATTTTGACTTGTGACATTCTTCTGGAAGAAATTGAGTCCTTAAGTTGTTCCTATACATCCTGTCTTGGAATCAATATTTTTCTTGTATAGAATTGATGTTTTCTTTGAACGTTACTGTTTTATACTTCTCTTCTTCCACTTTGTCCTGCACTTCTGTGTTTTTGCAGCCCCAATCATTTGTTTCTCTTTAGTTCTTTTGGCAAGAGTGGCCACTGTGGATTCAGACTTTTCTGTTTTGCTATGAAGGCCATAAACTCTACTTTCACAATTCTTATTTCTCAGACTTTTCAGAACATCCTGCTGTGGTTCTCCGCTGTCCTGAGAATCTACAGAGTATGTGCCTTATCAGGTATTAATTCATTTTTCTTAGTTTTTATCTGTTCATAGATATCTGACTTTGTTTAGCTGAATTAAAGGCCACCTTTCCTTCTGTTGTTATTGTCTTTCCTGTTGGTTTATCTGCTAGTGTTTAGGGTCTTTGAGTTTTCTTCCTTCTGAGATCTTTGGCAATTTCAGTCTTTTTTCCATATGCCTCCCTATTGCTCACTTTTTTTCTTGGCACCTAAGTGGCACAGTAGATAGAACTCTAGGCATGGAGTCAGGAAGACCTGAGTTCAAAACTGGCCTCAGTCCCTTATGAGTTGTGATCCTGGGCAAGTCACTTCACCTTTGTCTGCCTCAGTTTTCTCAACTGTAAAATGGGGATGATAATAATAGCTCTTATCTCTTGGTGTTGTTTGTGAAGATCAAATGACAATAATATTTGTAAATATTTGTAAAGAACAGTTCCTGGCACATAGTAGGCACACATGCACACACTAGCATTGTGCCTCTGTTCCTCAGAAAGCCAGCACATTTCAGTACTAGGCAGAACAAGTTTTTGGCCTTTTTTTGGGGGGGGGGCTTTTTGGAGGGGGAAGGCAAGGCACTTGGGGTTAAGTGACTTGCCCAAGGTCATACAGCTAGTAAGTGTTAAGTGACTGAGGCCGGATTTGTACTCAGGTCCTCCTGAGTCCAGGGCCACCTAGCTGCCCCTGGCTTTCAAAAGTGCAGAGCCAGGTAGCCAGTAGAGGAGAGGGGGCTGAGTGACTACATTAACTTTCTCTATCATTAGTTCACATCAGGTTGTTGCCTCACTGTGTCTCTTAGTGTTATATCATGGAGACAGCTAAATGTGTGTCATCTCTTGTGCATAATTACTATTTTGGAAAAGTTTGAAATTTTTGAGCATCTGGAATAGTGTTCCATCTCATTCATCACGTGACCCTAAAGTCCTCCAGCAGCCTGTTAGACATCTTGAATATCTTCAAAAAACTCAGCATGGCCAAGACTGAACACATTATCTTTGCCCTTAAACTTTTCCCTGCCTCCTGCCTTCTCTATTATGGTAGAGGGCACCACTATCCTCCCAGTACCCCAGTTCACAACCTAGGGGTCATCCTAGCTTCCTCACTCTCTCACACCCCTATATTCAAGCTGTTGCCAAGGCCTGCTGATTTTACCTCTGCAACTTCTCTTGAATATACCCCCCTTCTCTCCTGTGACACTGCCATCTTGGTGCAGGCCTTGTCGTTTCATGCAGTAGCTGCTGGAGGGGCAGGGTCTGCTGCCTGCCCCAAAACTCTCTCCCCACTCCAGTCCATCCTCCATTCAGCCACCAAGGTGATCTTCTTAGAACAGACCTATGTCACCCCCACCTCCTCAAACTACAGTGACTTCTGTACCTCCAGGATAAGATACAAAATGCTCACTGTTTGACATTCAGAACTCCTCGTATTGTCCCTTTCCAGTCTTCTTACACCTTACTCCCAAACACTTGCTCTTTGATCCAGGGATACTTGCCTCCTAGCTGTTTCCTAAACAATACCCTCCATCTCCTGGCTCTGGCCATTTTCTCTGATTGTCCCTTGTGCCTAGAATATTCTCCCTCCCCTCCAATTACTGACCTCTGGCTTCCCTGAAGTATCAGTTAAAATCCTACCTTCTACAGAAAGCCTTCCCCAACCCTCCTTAATTCCAGTGCCTTCCTTTTCTTCACTATTTCCTATATGTAGCTTTTTTGTACATATTTGTTTGCATGTTGTCTCCCCTATTAGATTGTAAGCTCCTTGAGGGCAGGGACTGCCTTTTTGCCTCATTTTGTATCCCCAGTGCTTAAGCACAATGCCTGGCCCATAGTTGCACTTAATAAATGAATGATTGATTGATTGATGATGTCACATGTTTAGTACCAAAACTTTCTGATTTCCTTAAGTACTGTCGTTATGGATCAGTCTTTTGAAAATAGGGAGGTTCCATAATAGATGTATTGTCATGTAATAAGTGTTTCGGCACACAGAGGTCTACTCATACTGAGTGAACCTAGGTATAAAACTTTTAAAGACACTATAAGATCAGAGTACTGAAAGGAGCTATAAAATAATTAGGGAATTAAACAATAATTTACAGCCAAGTTTAGCCCAAGAAAATGCACAATATACTCTGTAAAGTGCCAGACCAATTTTATCACTTAGAAATTCTTGATACAGTCCCAGTAGGGGGCAGTAGATGAAAATTGGATTTTAAACCACCATCTAAGGAAGAAGAATTACTCAGTTTGAATGAGCAAAGAGGGCACTCCAGCAAAGAAATTGGGAGGTAGACAGACCAAAATTAGAAGTCTCTCATATGGATGAAGCTAAGTCATGATCGTATTTGTAAGTGAGGCAGAATTCATATTTCCTAGGTCAGAAATATAATATTTGCCTATGGAGAAGGCAGGTGATGGTTCCATCCTCAAAGTCAGAGCACTGTCTGTGGGCAAAACCAAGAGATAATAGCAGTGGCTTTTATCAGAAATCTCTGTATTGGCAGCATCTCCCTAGGGAACAAAAATGGAAATTTTGGATTACTTGGGTGTCAGAATTATTACAGAAGACTGATAGGCATATGTATAGAAAAGAGGAAAAGGTTAATTGAGTCTTAAAGGACCAGATTTTGGATCTTTACAGAGCCTGGAGGCAGCCAAGCGTGAAATCACATGGCAAATCTGTTAGCTAGACAGACAGTGTAATGGTGATGAGACACTGTGGTGAGCATGTGCTCCATTCAATAAATCTATATTTCATTACAAAGCAAAAATGCTCTCTGAATTTGTAATTTACATAAGCACCACATTACAGAAACTGAAAGAGTTATAGAGGCAATCAAGTGTGAAGCAGAGAACCCAATTAAACTAGAGCAAGTGTTCAGTGGCACTATCTACAACAGCACTTCCCAGTGGTTTGTGTTTCTCGAATCCCTTTTTACCACCAAAATGTGGCATGAACCCTGTGATGATTTCAAATAATGTAATTCACATGCTTTAAAAAAAAAAAAGATATATTCATTAAGTGCTTACATAAACTGCAATGATAACTTTTGCCCCCATGCATGCACCCTGGTTTCATGTATTCTCTACTTGTGTGTTTCCCCCCACCCCATCTGTTCCTGGGAACTTTTTCTTAGGGAACTTATTTGAAGCTTATTTAATTTTTTTTTAAACAAATGCTTTATTAACTTCTGTTTTACATCATTCATTTCCGCCAGATTTTGAGTTACAATCATTTTTCCCCCCGTTATTCCCCTACCCAACCTCCCAGAACAGTAATCCCACAAGATATCGCTTCCTCCAATCTGCTCTCTCCCATATCTTCTCCCATACCCCCATCGACTTTTCCATTAGAGGGAGGTGAGTCTTTGTATCCCAATGCCTGCACGTCTTATCTCCCTATTACAAGCAAAAGAGTATTAATAATAGTATTTATATATATTTGAAACATTTAATGTTATGACCTCAAATTTCAGATCCATTTCCTTCCTCCCTTGTCACCCATTCCCTCTTGGGAGATAAGTAATTCAGTATATGTTGTACATGTCTAGCTATGCAAAACATTATCATAGTAGATATATTGTACAAGGCTGCTTATAATTCCCTCCCACTCATCCCACCCCCCACCTGGTCCATTCCCTACATGATCCTGTCCCTCTTTTATAGTGGGTACTTCCAACCTCCCCTCACCCCAAGGATGCCCTCCCATCCATCATCCCTCCTCCCATCCCCCTTCCCCCTATCCTGCTGCAGGTTGAGATATCCCATTTAGTATGTATGTCATTTTCTCCCTGAACCAAATTCAATGTGAATGTGGTTTTGCCTTTTTAGCCTTCCTTATTCTCCCCCTCCTTTGCAACCACTTCCCCTTGCTTCTTCTGCATGGGATAGTTTACACTACCCTGTCTCTCCCCATCTCCTCTTGCCACTTTCCTCTCTCACCTCATAATTTCATCCCTTGAGTATTCTCCCTTCCCAACAAATTCAACCTATGCCCTCTATCCATATATAACTGTAACCATATACACACACATTCACATATGTATTCATATGACCACACACCCTTCTTCCATTATTTTCATAGTGAGAAAGATATCATCAGTCACAGTTATTGCTTTTCCATATAGGAATGTAAATAGTTCAACTTTGATAAGTTCCTTTTGATTTCTTTTCCCTGATTACCTTCTCAGGCATCTCTTCCTTCTTGTGTCTGGATGTCAAATTTTCTATTCAATTCTGGTTTTTTCCTCAAGAATGCTTGAAAGTCCTCTATTCCACTGAATGACCATATTTTCCCCTGAAACAAAATACTCAGTTTTGCTGGGTAGGTGACCCTTGGGTTCATTCCCAGTTCTTTTGCCCTCTGGAATATCATATTCCATGCCCTTCGATCCCTCAGTGTAGAAGCTGCCAGGTCCTGGGCTATTCTGATTGTGTTTCCACAATATTGAAATTGTTTCTTCCTGGCTGCTTGTAGTATTTTCTCCTTGATCTGAGGATTCTGGAACCTGGCTATAATATTCCTGGGAGTTTTCTTTTTGGGATCTTTTTCAGGAGGTGATCTGTGGATTCTTTCAACCTATTTTGCCCTCTGGATCTAAAACATCAGGGCAGTTTTCCTTGAGAATTTCTTGAAGGGTGATTTCTAGGTTCTTTCCTTGATCATGGCTTTCAGGTAGTCCAATAATTTTTAAATTGTCTCTCCTGGATCTATTTTCCAGGTAAGTGGTTTTTCCCATGAGATATTTCACATTGCCTTCTAATCTTTCATTTGTTTGGATCTGCTTAACAGCATCTTGATTTCTCATAAAGTCATTAGCTTCCATTTGCTCCAGTCTAACTCTGAAGGAATGAATCTCCTCAGTGAACTTTTGAGATTCTTTTTCCATCTGGCAAATTCGACTTTTTAAGGCATTCTTCTCCTCATTGCCCTTTTGGGCCTCCTTTGCCATTTGAGTTAGTCTATTTTTTAAGGTGTTGTTTTCCTCAGTCAGGCTGTTGACCCTCATTTCATACTTTTCCTGCATCCTTCTCATTTCTCTTTCCAATTTTTCCTCCACTTCTCTTATTTGGTTTTTAAAGTCCTTCTTAAGGTCCTCTATGGCCTGCAACCCGCTCATGTTTTCCCCTGGGGCTTTTGGAGCAGGACTTCTGACCTCACAGTCCTTTTCCCGCTCTATGCCCCCAAAATAGAGTCTAGGGTTGCATTTTTCTGTTTCCTTTGCCTTGGCATGTTGCCACTTAATTGCTTGACTTTTGGGCTTGTTGCCACACTATGGCTTTAAGGCCAGCTAGAGGAATTTTCGTCCCGAACGTGTGGGGGGCAACTTCCGTTTCTGGCAAGCTGTAAACCCACCCACAACTTCCACCCTAGATCACAATCCAGATCCAGGGAGGTTAAAGCAAGAGCGATTACCCCCCAAGACTGATCGCTGGATCTCCCTACAAATTTGCAGGCTGGGAGCGGGAGCTGCCTCTGAAAACTACAAAATGGCGTTTGTCCTCAGAGGCTTCTAGCCCCCAGGGGAGGGAGCCGACGCATTCCCTAAATACCAGTCCCAAAGTCCATAGGACACTAACCCTCTACTTTGTCCTAGGCATGTCTATGTTGATAATTCTGGAGTCACCACAGCTCCTGGTGTTCTGGGGTTCCTCCAGCTGGCTGCTGGCCCTGCCGCCCTGGGGCTAAAACCTCGGCTCACGTGGACCTGGGCTCGGCTCGGCTCGGCTCGGCTCCTGCGCTTTGCGCGCTGCACGCTGCCATGTCCCAGACCACTGCGCTGGTCCTGCAGGGCTGCTGGGCTGTCCTCAGCGGGAGTTTAGCTTCTCTGTGTCGTTCTGTGGGTGCTGGGGCTCCAGAAGTTGTTCAGAGTCCCCTTTTACATAGTTTGGGGGGAATGTGGGGGCAGAGTGGCTTGGATGAGCTGTTTCTACTCCGCCATCTTGGCTCCGCCCCCAGCTTATTTAATTTCAAGATGGATAAATAGTATCATGGAAACAATGAACATGAACTAAGGTAGAAGGTCTTGGCATGCTATGGTCCATGGTGTCAAAAAGAGACACAACTGAACAACAAAAAAGATAGGATTATTTATGTCTTCTATTGCCTCTTCTGTTAATCTGGGCAATTTATATTTTTGTAGCTATCCATTTCACTTTGATTGTCAAATTTTATTAACACATAATTGGGCAAAATAGTTCCTAATAGTTGCTTTAATTTCATCTTCATTGGTGGTGCATTCATCCTTTTAATTTTTAATAGTGGTCATTTGGTTTTCTTCATTTTTAAAAATCAGAATTGCCAGTGGTTTATCTGGTTTTTCACAAAGCCAGTGCCTAGTTTTATTTATTAGTTAAATATTTGATTTTTTTTTTACTTTTAATTTTATTAATTTCTCCTTTGATTTTCAGGAGTCTATGTTGATGTTTAACTAAGGATTTTTAATTTGGTATTTTTCTAGGTTTTTTTTTCTTTGGTTGCATACCCAATTGCAATGATTCAAAAGTTAAAAAATCTGCTTTTTCTCTTTTTTTATTGATGTAAACAAAAGATATAAATTTCCTGTACTGCTTTGACTCCATCCCACAAATTTGGGTATGTTGTCTCATTGTTGTCATTATCTTTAATGAAATTATTGTTTCTGTGATTTGTTCTTTGGCTCACTCATTCTTTAGGATTAGACTATTTCGTTTTCCAGTTAATTTTAAATGTATGCTTCCAAGGCCCTTTATTGAATATAATTTTTATTGCATTATGGTCTGAGAAGGGTGCATTTAATATTTCTGTCTTTCTGCATTTTTGTTTTTTAATGCCATGGTTAGTTTTTGTGAAAGTGCCATGTACAGCTGAGGAAAACGGGCACTGTTCTAAGTGCTTTAACATTGTTATCCTGCATTGTCCTCACAACAACCTTGGGAGATAGGTACAGTTATCCGCATTTTATAGATGATGAAACTAAGGCAGACAGGTGAAATGACTTGTACAAGGTTGCATGGCTAGACAGTATCTGAAGCTGGATCTGAGCTCAGGTCTTCCTGACTCCAGGCCCAGCTCTCTATTGAATGTGATGCCACCAGCTGCCTCAAACAGTAGTACTCTATACACCACCTATGTGTATCAGGCTTCTTAAGTACTGGAGATCAGAGTTGACCAATAACAGCCCTGGTCATTTAAATATTGGACGGTCTTCTATAAGACCCTAATGACCTTACCACCAAGGATTGGGGTCTGATAGGAGAAATATCCTAATCCTTCTCCCCATGCTACTTAGGTTGTTTTTTTCCTTAAAAGATATTGAGATATCACCCTCAAGATTTGGTTGGCTCAGAAGACTAAAGGTTCAGACTACTTACATCAATTCCTTATCACCTGAGTACAAAATAGCTCCAGGTGTTTTGTAAGGCTTTTGGCAGGTCATGGTGGGTAATTCAGGCAAGCAAGTTAGGCTCAGCGGAATCACCTTGAAGGGTGATTGAAGGTTCAGAAAAATGCCTTTCTTGACCTGATATGACTAAGTAAAATTCCTTTTTTATCTTAACTGTTGAATGACCTATAAAGTGTCACATTTTGTTCCAATATCAAACCAGAGGACTAGTCTCAGTGAGTCCAAGCCCACAGATATAGTTGCCAAGTGTTAATAAACCCAAGGACACATGTAACTGGATGAGAATTGCTGAAAAAACTGGAAACCAATTTCCCAAGAACTACAATATAGCATGTACCATATAATAAACTCTGTAATCTTAACTCTGTTAATCTTAGCTCTATAATAAGCTCTGTTGTCTTAACAAAAGGTTACATTATATTTTAAAAATTGGAAAACAGAAGGTGGAAATGGTTTGGTAAGAATTCTTTAATAAGAGATTGAGGCAATTATAAAAATAAAATAGAAAATTTTGACTACATAAACTTTTTTTTTGCTTTTTGGAGGGCAATTGGGGTTAAGTAACTTGCCCAAGGTCACACGGCTAGGTTTATGTGTGTTAGGTGTCTGAGGCTGGATCCGAACTCAGGTCCTTCTGACTCCAGGGCCAACGCTCTACTCACTGAGCCACGTAGCCGCCCCTACATAAACTTTTAAAGCTTATAAATCAGCAAAATCAATGCAGCAATGAGCCTGCTCAGATACCCTTGGCTGTTGGAAGGGAATAAGCATTTATATAGCACCTACTATTCACCAGGCACTGTACTAAGTTTGTACTAACATTGTTTCATTTGATCCTTACAACAATCCTGGGAAGAAGGTGCTTTTTTGTTGTTCAGTCATTCCTGACTCTTCATGACCCTATTTGGCATTTTCTTGGCAAAGGTACTGAAGTGGTTTTCCATTTCCTTCTCCAGGTCATTTTACACATGAGGAAACTGAGGCAAACAAGGCTAAGTAACTTGTCCAGGGTCACACAGCTAGTAAGTGTCTGAGACTGGATTGGAACTCAAACATTTCCTGTCCAGCGCTCTCTCCCTACCACCAGCTGCTTCTTGGAAGTTGAGGGGAAATCTTTTTATGAAATATTTCCAATGAAAATCTAATATCCAACATATTTAGAAAATTATCACAAATATATAGACCAAAAGACATTTCCCCAGAGATCAGTGATCAAAAGATATAAACATACTGTTTTCAAAATAAGAAATTAAAATGATCAATGGTTGGTTGGTTGTCCTTCATTCTTGAAGAGGACCAAAATGACATCACTATGCTAGAGTCAAGTTTCAATGTATCTTGCTGGCTGATCAGATACAAGCTTGGAATGCTCTACCACAGGCTGGGCACAAATAGTCCATGTTAGCATTTGGGATGGATTCTCCAAATCTCCACATCTTGTCCTCCTTTTGAACTACTTCAGTTCTTCTTTGCTCACAGAGCCCAGCACCTTCTCTGATGTCTGCACGCCATGCTGAGCAGTCCTGTGCCAGTATCTCCCATGTCACATAATTCCAAAATTCTTGAGAGTGTCCTTGTATCACTTCTGATCACCATGTCTTGGACAAGCATATGTTTGGCATTTGAACAGCATGGGCAGCCCATCAGAGTCGTGCTCTCTGCAGTAGAGTTTGAATGCTTGGCAGTTTAGTTCAAGAAAGAACCTCAGTGTCTAGTACCTTATCCTGCCAGGTGATCTTCAGGATCTTCCTAAGACAATTCAAATGGAAGAGATTCAGTTTCCTGGCATGGTACTGGTAGACTGTCCATGTTTCACAGGCATACAACAAGAGGTCAGCACCATGTCTCTGTAGACCTTCAGTTTAGTAGTCAGTCTAATACCTCTTCCACACTTTTCATTGGGAGCCTGCCAAACAATGAGCTAGCTTTGGCAATTTGTGCGTCAACCTCATTATCAATGTGTACATCCCTGGAAAGTATACTGCCAAGGTAAGTGAGCTTAGTGTGTTCAGGGAAGACTACTACCTTCTGGTAGACTACACACCTTCTGGTGTGAAGGCTACCAACCCCTTTTCAGGGCTGCTTTCCACCTTTGGTGTCCACCTGTTCCACCTAACTCTCACCTGTGGCTCCAAGAAACTGTAGCATGCACAGCAGCAACACCCTGATAAACCTTTCAGCAGACAGGCTAAACCAGGTTGAAGGGAACCAAGGGGTCTCAAACCCACTGGTGAATTAGGGGGGGTGTCTACCCCAAAATGATCACTAATCTGATTGCCATCAACTTGGCAAAAATGAAGATAAATGTTAGATTGTGAGGAGATAGAATGGGAATTGGTCCAATCATTTTGGAAAACCATCTGGAATTATACTAGAAGTCACTAAACTATTCACACCCTCAGCTCTGGTGATACCACAGCTGGGCTTACATCCTAAGGAGGTAAGAGACAGAAGGAATATGATAAGGAATCATATGATTAAAGATAATTGGGCCCACTGGAGTTAATAAAGATGTCACAAGAAGAGATCAAAGAAAGGAAAAGGACCCATAGATAAAAAATATAGCAGCTCTTTTTATGGTGGCAAAGAATTAGAAATTAAGGGGATGCCCATCAGTTGGGGAAGAACTGAACAAGTTGTTGTATATGAATGTGATGGAATACAATTGTGCTATAAGAAATGACAAAGGGGATGGTTTCAGAAAAACCTAGGAAGACTTGTATGAGTTAATTCGTGAACATTGTACACAGTAACATCAGAATTGTAATGGTAACTGTGAAAGACTTAGTAACTGATCAACACGATGATCCATCACAATTCCAAAGGATTCATGATTTTTAAAAATGTTATCCACTTCCAGCTAGTGAACTGATAGATTCAGAGTGCAGACTGAAGCATATTTTCTTTTTTTTCCCCAAAAATGGCCAATATGTTTTCCATGACTTCATATGTATGATGATTACTGTAATCCTTGTCTTCTCAATGAATAGGGAAGGGAGTGGGAGGAAGGAGAAAATTTGGAATTGTAAATAAAATTGAATTTTTAAAAATATATGAGAAGAGGGCCTAGAGTAGAGACTTGGGATACACCTTCAACTAGGGGGTGTAACATGAAGAATAAACCATCAAAAGGAAGCTTAGGAGGAACAGACGGGTAAGAGGCAAACCAGGAGAGAACAGTGTCACAAAACCAAATCTACAGAGTTATTACCCTGTGCGGGGAAAAAAATAAAATAGATGAAACTATACTTCAATTCAAACAGAAACCAGATGACATATCAAAGACCTGGGTCCTTGAGTTTAAAACTCTGATGCTGGGAGTCTTGTTACCTGATTGAGAACTACTGAACCACTCAGAATCAGAGTTGTAGAATTGGAGTTGGAAGTATCCATCTGATCCAACCCATACCCAAAAGAAATGTCAGCTATAATATAACCGTACAATTGCTCATCCAGTCTCTGCTAGAAGACTTCCACTGAGGATACTTCTCCCAAAGTAAACCACTCCACTTTTGGATGGCTCTAATTGTTAAAAAAAAAAAAAAGCCATATAATCAACTTACCAACATAATAATAGACCTTTTTCCCCAGTCCCCACTAACTTTCAAAAAAAACAAAAATTATGAGCCAGGTATAAAACAGTTGCAATTAAGTCCATAAGATATAAAAGGAGAACTCCAACAAGAGTTCTTAGCCTTAGAAAACTGCCAAGAATATTATAGCTAAATTCCAGAGTTCCCAGGTCAGGGACAAAATATTATAAAATAAAAGCCTTAAATTTTAAGAATAAAGAATACTAATTCACCCAATATAGCTTCCTCAACAGCCTCCATGTTCCTGGATGCAAACTCATCCATGCCATTGAGATCCATTCCTGCTACATACAGACTTCACTAACAAAGCCCACCTTCTTCACACTTCCCACCCTGCAAGTCAAACATTCTTCCCAATCACATGAGAAAGAGGAGGAAAGAGGAAATAGGTGCCTCCTATCTGGGATAGCCAGTAGATTGGGGACCCGGCAAAAAGCAACAGACATTGATTTAGCCCACCATAAGAGTCAAAGGCAAGCACCAAGGGAGGGAATGGGGTAGAGGGCCTGACATGAAGAAAAGGGAATTGAGACCCACTTACAACCAGTCCTATTCTAACAGAAGCTACTTGGAGCAGGAACTAAGGCCAGTGAAATGTAAGTTCCAGTGAGCACAAGCAGTTAAAACATAAGAGAATGTCCTAAAACTAGAAGGAAGGACAGCCACTAAAATCTTAAAAGAAATTACAAAACTCTCTTAAGAAATATATCAATATAGAGAAAAATGAATCCAGTGCCTGATGAAATATAAAATACTGTATTTCACAGGATACACCTGTGGGTATATATCCCAAGACAGCATGGAAATTCCAGAATGATGCAAAGGAGAAATGAAAATAAAGGAAATTAGGAATGAATAAGTAGATCATTTGTAGCTTATAAAGCATAAATTTTTAAAAAGCAGATTAGAAAAAAAGTAAATAATCAGAAGTTTTTTCTCAAAAAAAAGTGAAATAGATTAACAGATTTTGAATACAAAAATACTAGAGGACAGAAAAAAAGCAAAATGTAACAGCATAAAAAAAAAAAAAGCCAAAGCCTTGAAAACAGAGACAACATAATGATCATAGGTCTCAGAAGATCATGACCAAAGAAGAGAAAAATACCCTGAACATGATAATTTAGTAAACTGCCCAGAACAACTGGACATAGAAAACAAAGCACCAATTGACAGATCATCTCTGGAGGGGAAAAAAAAACCCTACACTTCAAACTCCCAAGACTTGGTAATTAAATTTAACAATTTCAATGACGACAAATTCTGCAAGCATCCAGGAAAGGAAATTTTAATAACATATGGCTATTCTGCATCCACTGAAAGTCACAGTAGGAAACAGGTATATTAGCAAAGGAGTTCAAGATACAATACCCTGAAATTTTAAGCCTAATCAATGCAGAAAGATATATGTAACAGGAGCAACAAAATGGTGGACCAGACATCTTCTCTGATCCCCATGTCCTCTCAAACCTCCAAAACAAAAATTATGCACTAAACAAAGTAACTTCAACTGTTTCCATGGTCTAAGACACCTCAGATGTAAAGGTTTTCTTTTTTTCAAAACAAGAACTGATGCTCACTGATCCTAACCCTAAATGTGCTCACTCAGCACTCTTCTCCCATCTTCCATAGTATCAGAAAGGTCATGCTAGTGGACCCAAAGATACAACACATTCTTACACCAAAATCCACCCTACACCCCGTTCTCCCCCCCACCTTTCTGATGCCAGAGAAAACAGACCAAACTGCCTCTAGGTGAATGGTTTTTTTCCAAGGGACAACATTATAATATGGAAGGGTATATGAAAGTGGGGAGAGGAAGGGGAGTGAGTGATGCACCAGGGTCAAATCAAAATCTAGCAATGAGAGGAAGGTGACCTCTGTGGTCTCAGAAAGAGAAGAGCAGGAGAGTGAATGAGGAGGGGGGAAAAATCAAAAATGGAGAAAGGAAGGAGGCCTTACCTTTGAGGTGGGTGCAGGTTCCAATGATGAATTCTCAATGGGTGAAGGGAGGGTATAGATTTCTGGGGAGGGAGAACCTAATATGATTTAGTGTCCTCTCTGACACCTGCAGTAATTGGCATTGTCCTGAGAATGAGGCATAACGGAAAAGTTAAATTCATGGAGTAAGCTCTACAAGGCAGTGGCAGAAAGTGTATAGGAGGCAGAGCCTGGAATGAATACCCTGGAAGCTTTGATTTCTTGAATAATACAGGGGGAAAGTAGACCACATGATTACAGGGATTATGAATCAGAGAATGAGGGTTTAGAGTAAATAGAGAAAATGATTGATGAAGAAAGTGAGAGAAATTTTCCTTCTTGGAAAGAGGTGCAAAATGAAATTTAAAAACAGCAATAGAATTAGCTGAAGGGGAGAAGAGAAAAGGGGGGGTCTATTTGACTGAGAGGAAAGAAGATTGGGAAGAAATAACCAAATAAAAGGAGAAGAGAGGAATTAAAACTCTAAAGGGCAAGGGGTGATAAATGAGAGGAGGGGATCAGGGATGAGGGGAAGAGAGCCAGTAGGAACAGGATCACCTTTTTAAAAAATTGAAGAAGGGGGAGAATCATAATTTGAAAAAACAATTTTAGAGATGGCTGGAGAAAAATATGAACCCAGCTTGTAACTTTAAATGTGAATGGATTAAACAATGTAAGAAAACAAAAAGGAGTGGCAGATTGGGAAGAAAACAAAACCATACAATCTGTTGCTTACAAGAAATGCATTTTAAAAACAAAGACAGGAGAAGATTCTGGGAAGATGGCAGAATAGGTCAGACAACTTGGCTGCTCTCCAAATTTCCTCCACTAAAAAGACAGAACATTGCCTCAGAGAGAATGTAGAGTAGCAGAAATAAACAAGTTAGGGTAAAGCAGTTGTTCTCTTAAAATATCTTAAGACGACCCTAGGAAAAACCTGGCCCTCTGGAGGCAGAGGTTTGGCCTGAGTGAAGTACAAACACCTCCAGGCCAACTCTGGAATCTACAAACAAGCCCAGGGGGCCGATGAGGTTGGGAGGCAGCCTCAGCCTTAGAAGCTTTCATCTTACAAACAGTGTGGGGGGTCTGATGGCTGAAGAGGAGAAGACTGAAGGACCTTCCACTGTCTAGGGAAGTTAAGAACAGATGTGTCCCAGGCTATGGCTGCAGGGAGAAGAACCTAGCACATACCTGATGAGTGCAGTAGTGAGGGGCAGGGACCCTGCTTGCTGTGGGCACTTGCAGGACAGCAGAGTCCCTGTTCTCAGTTCTAGGACAGAGAGGACAGTTGTAGTTTGCAGCCACCAGAGGGACTGCAGGGAGTAAAATCATTTGCGGGACAGCATGACCAGGGGTTCTAGCCATGGCTTAGCAGTGGAGAGGAGAGCCCAAGGTTGAGCCCCAGGACAGACAACAGAAAATACCAGTAAAAAAGGACCTGAGGTCTGGGGCATCATTCCCCATACCTTGGGGACTAAAACTTGATGACACTAATAGCTGCAAAAAAAAACCCAAAAACAAAAAAAAATAAAAATAAGCAAGCAAAGGAGAAAGAACCCAATCATAGATAGTTACTATGAGGATAGAGAAGATCTGGGTTCATATTCAGAAGAAGATAATAGAACTTTAAAAAAAACCCTTCCTTTTTCAATGAGAAATGTCAAATGGTGCCAAGCACAAAAAGATTTCTTACAATTTAATTTAAAAATGAAATAAGATCAAGAAAAAATTGGGGGGAAAAAGTAATTCAAGAAAACCAAGAAGATTATAAAAAGAAAGTCAACCAACTTGAAATAGAAAACCAAAAACTTAAGGAAGAAAATAATTCCTTGAAAATTTGAATTGGGTAAAGGGAAGCTAATAACGTTCTAAGACACAAAGAAATACTAAAACAAAATCAAAACAAAAAATAGAAGAGAATATGAAACACCTCATCAGAAAGAGAACAGATCAAGGGAAAACAATATAAGAATAGTTGGGCTACCTGAAAAGTATGATTTATTTTTTTAAAAAGCATCTTGATACAATATTAGAAGAAATTATCAAGGAAAATTGCCCTGAAGTTCTAGAACAAGAAGGTGAAGCAGAAATAGGAAAAATGCATTTATCAACACCTGAAACAGATCATGTACAAACAATTTTTAACATTCATTTTTAAAACTTTGAGTTCCAAATTCTCTTACTCCCTTCCTATCCCCCCCTCAACCCCCGCATTGAGAAGACAAGTAATTCAATATAGGTTATATATGCATACTCATGCAAAACGTATCCATAATAGTCATCTTATGAAAGAAAACATAGACAAAAAATCCTCAAGAAAAATTAAGTAAAAGAAAAGTATGTTTCAGGCTGTATTCAGACACCATCAGTTCTTTCTTTGGGATTGAAGAGCATTTTTAATCATAAGTCCTTCAGAGTTGGCTTGGATCATTGTATTGCTGAGAATAGCTAAGTCATTCACAGATGATCATCTTACAATACTGCTGCTACTTTGTACACAGTACATTTCACTTTGCATCAGTCCATGCAAGTCTTTCCAGGTTTCTCTGAGAACATCCTGCTCATCATTTCTTATAGGACAATAGTATTCCATCATAATCACATACCACAACTTGTTCAGCCATTCCTCAATTGATGGGCATCCCCTCAATGTCTAATTCCTTACCCCCAGTAAAGAGCTGCTATAAATATTTTTGTACATATAGGTCCTTTTCCTTTTTTAAAATCTCTTTGCGGATACAACTGGAGTAGCGGTGTTGCTAGATATGCAGGTTTTATAGCCCTTTGGACATAGTTCCAAATTGCTGTCCAGAATGGTTGAATGTGTTCACACCTCCACACATGATGGGGTGATTCTAAAAAAAATGGTTTAGGGAGAGATAAAAAGGAGTAATTATGTCATACAAATGAGGCAAAAAAGGAAAAAACTGATACAAAAGCTAGTAGTGGGGAGGGTGGGTAGTGCTGAAACCTTACTGTCATTGGGAATGAGCTAAAGAGGAACAACACATGTCTAGAAGGGTATAAAAGTCTTCTAAATTCAGAAAGAAACAAGGCAAGGAGCGGGGGTGGGGGGAGAGGATAAAGGAGGGATTCTTGAGGGGTGAATAAATTAAAGAATAGTAGGGCAAGGTAGCAGGTAAAGCAGAGGAGTGAGGAGGGATAAAATAGGTTGAGAAGGATAGTGAGGAAAAATAAGGAGGAAAATATCCAAGTAATACGCAAGCAATTATATACAAATAATTATAGCTTAGGATGTGAATGGAATTACTCATAAAATGGAAAGTGATAGCAGCTGAAAAATGTGAATTCAAGAATATTTAGCTTTCAGGAAATTCTATAAAAGTGAGAGATACACACAAATATAAAATAAAGATCAGGAGTAGAATTTGTTATGTAATAAAAGCAGGTGTAGTAAGCATGATTTCAGACAAAGTTAAAGCTAAAATAGATTTAATAAAAGGAGAAAAGTAGGGAAACTACACTGTCAGCCATAGTATTAAATATTGTTTTAAACCATTTAAAATAACTAGACAATATAAAATAGAGAGTATGCCTGCCAAAACAGGCATGGGGAACTATATGAATATAAACATAAAATATTTTTATACAAAAAAAGTCAGATCTAAATAATTGAAGTAATATTTATTGTTCATGGGTAAGTAAAGCCAATATAATTTTAAAGAATGACAATTTTGCCTAACATAATCTATTTATGTAGTTCCATCTTAATTAAATTACTAAAAAATTATCTTACTGAATTCGAAAAAATAGTAACAAAATCCATTTGGAAGAACAAAAGAACTGAGGTGGGGGGAAATATGTAAAGGAAGCAGATCCATTGGTATATATTACAATTATTATATATTATATAATAATATATAATAATCATAATATTAAGCCATATTATAAGGTGAGAGCATTGCTGAAGTGTAAACTGGATAATTTTGATAATTTTAAATTAAAATTTTCTTGTATAAATAAAATGCTACAGCCAAGAATAGAAGGAATGGAGAAAGTTGGGGGGAAACTTTCACAGGCAATCAGATAGAATGGGGTTGGATTAGAATATTGCTGTGGTGTAGGAAAAGATAAGCTGGTGGATTTAGAAAAACATGGAAAGGGGTGGCTAGGTGGCACAGTGAATAGAGCACTGGCCCTGGAGTCAGGAGGACCTGAGTTCAAATCCGACATCAGACACTTGATACACTTACTAGCTGTGTGACCTCGGGCAAATCACTTAATGCCAATTGCCCTATCTTCCCCCCTCCAAAAAAGAAAAGAAAAGAAAAGAAAAATATGGAAATACTTGGACTTCCACGGTCAGAGAAACAGATAAGTTGAAATAAGCATAGTAGAGTCTTACATGTATATGCATGAGTATATATATGTATATGTTTAATAATATGTATGTGTCTGTGCATCCATGCTTAATTGTAGCCTTCTTTGGGGGGAGGAGAAAGGAGAAAATAGTAAAAAGTGCACAGCAGAGAACAAAAGAAAACTTAAGGAAGCAAAGAAAAGCTGTACAGCTTTGAAAACAATGTGTAGTGTTTATTATATAGGTTTTCTTGAAATGGAAATTTATTGCTTTATATTTAATCCTCTCATATGTTCTGCTATGTACATGGCAATGTTTTTTCTTTTCTTTTTTAATACTTAAGTTTAAAATAAATCTTTAAAATTATTTTAAATGAAATATTTGAATAAATATAAGGATATATAAAAGAAAAAAAAGACACAAAATAAAACTGGTGAGATAGAACCAAATTTACTATGCATCAAGTGAATGCAAAAAAAGTGAGAGTTGCTGTCAGGCTATCAGACAAAGAAAAAAAACAAGCATTCCAAAAATAAAAAGGGATAAGCAAGGAATATTATATTGTGCTGAAAGGAACCGTAGACAAAAAACCAATATCACTAATATTAATTACTGGCTTAATTAAAGCATGCTACAAATGCCTTAGCATGTAAATTCATAATGGAAGCACTATCTGAGCTGCAAGAAGACAATAGTAACACATTAGTGATAGGAGACTTCAGTATCCCTCTATCAACTTTGGATAGAGTCTAACAAAATATGGAATGGAACAAATTACTGAAGAAACTAGAGTTAAAATTTGAATGGCATCTTCTAAATGAGAAAGCAAAAGAATATACACATTTTTCTGTACCATATGGAAGTTTTACAAAAATTGATCATGTAGCCTGACACAGAGACATTGAAAACAAATGTTAAAAGGCAAAAATAGTCCATACATTCTTTACAGACCATAATGCAATAAAAATAGAAATTGTTTCATGGACCACAAACAAAAGATAAAACCCTAAATGGAGACAATGAAATCTTAAGTAATGTCAAAGAACAAAATATAGAAACAAATAACTATGTAAAAGAAAATGATAATGACAAAATTCCTAGGATGCAGCTAAAGCAGTTCTCCATGGAAATCATCTCCTTACAATCATAAACTTAAAAAATAGAAAAAGAAAAAGTTAACTAAATATACATTTTTAAAAATTAGAAAATCAATAAATCAACCTAAAATAAGTACAAAAGTGATGTTAAAATTAGAAGGGAAATATATAAATAAAAAACATAGGAATGATAAAACTAAAAGCTATTTCTTTGAAAAAAATGAATGAAATTGATAAACCCCTAGGTAATCTAATTAAAAATAAGAGAGCAGAAAATCAAATCAATAAAATAGCAAATGAGCAAAGTGAAATCATACCAAATTAGCAGAAATAGAAAGAATAGTCAGAACACATTTTACACAGTTCTATGCTAAGGAAAACTGAGAATACAAACAAAATAGAGAATTACCTTAAAAATATAAAATACCCAAACTATCAGAAGACCAGATAGAGATTTTAAATAATCTTCTCTCAG
Organism: Gymnobelideus leadbeateri; assembly: GCA_011680675.1. NCBI lineage: Eukaryota > Metazoa > Chordata > Mammalia > Diprotodontia > Petauridae > Gymnobelideus > Gymnobelideus leadbeateri. Next base: position 381,945 of record WOXC01011889.1, read on the forward strand.
AAAAGGAAATAGAGGGGTGGCTAGGTGGTGCAGTACATATATACATATGTACATACATACATACATATATATGTATATGTATGTACATATATATATATATATATATATATATATATAAAATAGAAAGCATCTATTTAAAACCAAAAGCAAGCATTATATGCAATGGTGATACACTACAACCTTTTCCAACATGTATGCTCACTCCACTATCATTGGATATATTTCTTGAAATGCTAGCAATATCAATGAGACAAGAGAAAGGAACAAAAACAAATAAAGAGATAAAAGCTATCTCTGTTTGCTAATCTTATGATGCTTTACTTGGAAAAACCCCAAGGAGTCAACAAGGATGCTAACTGAGACAATAGTTTCAGCAATTGTAGACAACAAAATAAATCCTTAAAAATCAATAGCTTTTTTATTTAATAATAATGATGATTAAAACAACAAAACACAAGAATCAATAATAGAAAGGGGAATCCCAAATAATTACAAAATGCATAAAATATCTGGTGATCAACTTCCCAAGTACACAGAAGACTTGTATAGATTCAATTATGAAGTACTCCTTAAAGAAATAAAGAGGGCGGCTAGGTGGCGCAGTGAATAGAGCGCCGGCCCTGGAATCAGAAGGCCCTGAGTTTGGAGCCGGCCTCTGACACTTAATCCATATGAACAAAAAAACCTAGCCGTGTAACCTTGGGCAAGTTACTTAACCCCAATTGCCCTAAAGGGGCGGCTAGGTGGCGCAGTGAGTAAGAGCGCCAGCCTCGGAGTTTGGATGACCCGAGATCAGATCCGGCCTCAGAAAATGAGCACCCACGCATAAACAATGACTAGCCGTGTAACCTTGAGCAAGTTACTTAACCCCAATTGCTTAAAAAAAAAAAAAAAGAAAGAAAGAAAGAGTAGCCTAAAGAGATGGGGGAATATTCAGTGCTCATGGCTAGGCCATACTAATACAATTAATTTACACTTTTAATACTATATTAATCAATTTACTAAGGGCATACTATATAGATCTTGATAAAATAATGACAAAATTCATTTGGATAAAGAAAAGATCTATAATAACAAAGGAAATAATAAGAAAGGACAAAAAGGGAATACTCCCAGGCCTCAAAACTATATTATAAAGAAGGAGTCATCAGTTCAATGGAACAGACAACAGAGATGCAGAAACAATAGACCTCAGTAACTCAGTGTTTAATAATGTGAAAAACACACGTTACCTAGGGAAAACTCCTTATTTGATTAAAACTATTGGGAAGGGGCAGAGTCAAGATGGCAGAGTAGAAGCAGCACTACCGAGGAGCTCCAGCCCACACCACTTCAAAATTATGTAAAAGGGGGACTCTGAATGACCTCTGGAGCTCCAGAACCCACAAAATGACACAGAGAAGCTAACCTCCCACTGAGGACAGCCCAGCAGCCTGGCAGGGAGCGGCCAGCACAGCACTCTGGGAGCTGAGCCCAGGCCTACATGAGTCAGAGGTTTTAGGCCCAGGGCAGCCAGACTAGCAGCCAGTTGGAGGGACCCCAGAACACCAGCAGCTGTAGCATTTCCAGAATTATCAACACATAGATGCCTAGGACAAAGTGAGAGGTCAGTGCCCTATGGACTTTGGGACTGGTTGGGAGAATGCGTCAGCTTCTTCCCCTGGGGGCAAGAAGCCCCTGAGGAGCCAGCTCAGCTTGAGCAACATTGCAGCTTTAGCTCCTGGCCTGTGAACTGTAGGGAGATCTGGCAATCAGTCTGGGGAGTAATTGCTCTTGTTTTACCCTTCTTGGATCTGGATTGTGGACTGGGGTGGAGGTCTTGGGGTGTGTGACCAGCTTGCCAGAGTATGTGGAGGCTTCAAAGAGGCCACCCAACTGATACCTCCAGCTATTGAGAAAACCCCAGCATTTGGGACAGAAGCTCCCCTGGCTGGTGGCAGAGTCCTACTATGGCTACAAACCCAAAAGTCAAGTAATTGAGTGGCAACATGCCTATGCAAAGGAAACAAAATAAACAGAAAAGTTCAACATTAGACTCCTATTTGGGGGGGCAAAGAGGATCAAAGCATGAAACAGGAGGAGGACTGGGAGGTCAGAACTCCTGCACCAAAAACCCCAAATGAAAATACGAGCAGGTTACAGGCCATAGAGGACCTTAAGAAACAGATAAGAGAAGTGGGGGGGGAAATTGGGTAGAGAAATGAGAAAGATGCAAGAAAAGTATGAAATGAGAGTCAACAGCCTGACTGAGGAAAATAACACCTTAAAAAATAGACTAACTCAAGTGGCAAAAGAGGCTCAAAAAGGCAATGAGGAGAAGAATGCCTTAAAAAGCCAAATTTGCCAGATGGAAAAAGAATCTCAAAAGCTCACTGAGGAGAATCATTCCTTCAGAATTAGACTAGAGCATATGGAAGCTAATGACTTTATGAGAAATCAAGATGCTGTTAAGCAGATCCAAACAAATGAAAGAATAGAAGGCAATGTGAAATATCTCATGGGAAAAACCACTGACCTGGAAAATAGATCCAGGAGAGACAATCTAAAAATTATTGGACTACCTGAAAACCATGATCAAAGAATCTAGAAATCATCCTTCAAGAAATTCTCAAGGAAAATTGCCCTGATGTTTTAGAAACAGAGGACAAAATAGAGGTTGAAACAATCCACAGATCACCTTCTGAAAAACATCCCAAAAAGAAAACTCTTAGGAATATTATAGCCAGGTTCCAGAATTCCCAAATCAAGGAGAGAATATTACAAGCAGCCAGGAAGAAACAATTTGAATATTGTGGAAACACATTTGGGATAACACAGGACACTGAGAGATTGAAGAGCGTGGAATATGATATTCCAGAAGGCAAAGGAGCTGGGATTAAAACCAAGAATCACCTACCCAGCAAAACTGAGCATCATGTTTCAGGGAAAAATATGGTCATTCAGTGGAATAGAGGACTTTCAAGCATTCTTGAGGAAAAAAACAGAATTGAATAGAAAATCTGACATTCAGATACAAGAGGCAAGAGAAACATGAGAAGGTAAATAGGGAAAAGAAATCATAAGGAACTTATCAAAGTTGAACTACACTATATTTATTATAATATTATATGACATATATTATACGATACTATTATTATATTATATTATAATAATACTATATGCTATTATTAATATTATTTTACATGTAACTGGGAAATAAGATATAAAAGCACTGGGGCATATATATCCACCATGCCCTACTGGAAAGTGGGAGGGGGTATGGGAGAAGACATGGGAGAAAGCAAATTATAGGAGGGAATATCCAGTGGGATTGCTACTTTGGAGTGGTAGGTAGGAGAATATTTGGAACTCAAAATCTTGCAGAAATGAATGATGTAAACTAGAAGTTAATAAAGCATTTGATTAAAATAAGAAAGAATGATTCAGTGAAAAAAAGATGATTGTTACAAAGAAGTTATAAAGTACTGCATCATATTTGTACAGATCACAACCTAAAAACTATGCTGTAAGTAAGGAATTATTGTAATAAAGATTGAAATGATAGTGAAGGCCAAAATCATCACAATGGAACTGAAGAAAGTCTCAGTTAAAAGACACTCATAATTGGATTACTCATCTCAAAATAAAGTTAGATTTTTTTCTATTAAAAATTGGATAAAAGGGGCAGCTAGGTGGCGCAGTGAATAGAGCGCCAGCCCTGGAGTCAGAAGGACCTGAGTTCGGAGCCGGCCTCAGACACTTAATCCACACAAACAAAAACCTAGCTGTGTAACCTTGGGCAAGTTATTTAACCCCAATTGCCCTAAAGGGGCGGCAAGGTGGCGCAGTGAGTAAGAGCACCAGCCTCAGAGTTGGGATGACCCGAGATCAAATCCGGCCTCAGAAAATGAGCACCCACACATAAATAATGACTAGCCGTGTAACCTTGAGCAAGTTACTTAACCCCAATTGCTTTTTAAAAAAAAAATTTTTTTTAATTGGATAAAAGGTTTTTTTGGTTCAAAACAGATTAAAACCAATAAAATACACTTCTACTAATAATCATATAACTTCTATAGCAACAGAACATAAGCATTTAGCAACCCCTTCATCTTCTTTGATCCCATTAGTATGTTAAGATTACAATTAATTGTTACAAGGGCATCCTCTTTCTTTTGTTTTTTATTATTAATTTATTAGTTTAGTTTTAGTTAACAAGATTCAATTCCATATTTCCTTGACTTTCAAATTTCCTTTACTTCCTTCTCCCCACCCCCCACGACAGCATATAGTCTAGTATAGGATCTGCAAATACATTCATATTAGACATTAGTCCAGTTACAACAGCATATTGTACTAGGTGGGATGTAAAATGGTAAAGAAGAAATAAAACCAAACAATTAAAAGAAAAAGATCAATTAGTTTGCTTCCATCAGGATTCAAGCTCAGTTCTTTCTAGTTATATCTCTGGATGTCGCATTTCTCTCCTTCATGAGTCTTTTGGGATTGACTTATATCACTGCATTGCTGAAAAGAGTCCAGTCTGTCATAGTTGGTCATCACTCATATGATGTGTCTGTGATTGTTGGTCATCACACATATGATGTGTCTGTAATTGTATACAAATTTCTCCTGATTCTACTCTTCTCATTCAGCATCAGTTTGTATAAGCCTCTCCAGGTAAATATTAAATCCGTCTCCTCGTTTCTTATGGCACAATAATATTCCATTACATTACATCCACAACTTGTTTAGCCATTCCCCAGTTGATGGGCACCCCTTTAATTTCCAATTCTTTGCAACCATGAAAAGAGCTGCTATAAATATTTTTGTACATTTGGGTCTTCCTCCCTCTTTTATGATTTCTTTGGGGTATAACCCTAGAAGTGGTATTGCTGGGTCAAAGGGTATGAAATTATTTATAGCCCTTTGGGTATAATTCCAGATTGCTCTCCAGAATGGTTGGATAAGTTCACAACTCCACCAGCAATGCATTAGTGTTCCAATTTGCCCACATCCTCTCCAACATTTGTCATTTTCTTGTTTTGTCATCTTAGCCAATCTGACTGGAGAGATGTGGTATCTCAGAGTGGTTTTGATTTGCATTTCTCTAATCAATAGTGATTTAGAGCATTTCTTCATATGCTTATAGATATCTTTAATTTCTTTCTCTGAAAACTGCCTTTTCGTATCTTTTGACCATTTATCAATTGGGGAATGACTTGTATTCATATAGATTTGACTCAATTGTCCTTTGTCAGATACATAGGTTGTAAAAATTCTTTCCCAATTTCCCACCTCCCTCTTGATCTTTGTTACATTAGCTTTGTTTGTACTTTGTTTGTATTCCTGGCTGCTTGTAATATTCTCTCCTTGATCTGGGAATTCTGGAACCTGGCTACAGTATTCCTAGGAGTTTTCTTTTTGGGATCTTTTTTCAGGAGGTTATCTGTGGATTCTTCCAACCTCTATTTTTCCCTCTGGGCCTAAAACATCAGGGCAATTTTCCTTGATAATTTCTTGAAGGATGATTTCTAGGTTCTTTCTTTGATCATGGCTTTCAGGTAGTCCCATAATTTTTATATTATCTCTCCTGGATCTATTTATTTTCCAGGTCAGTGGTTTTCCCAATGAGATATTTTTTCATTTGTTTGGATCTATTTAATAGTATCTTGACTTTTCATAAAGTCACTAACTTTCATTTGCTCCAGTCTAATTCTGAAGGAATGATTCTCTTCAGTGAGCTTTTGAGATTCTTTTTCCATCTGGCAAATTTGGCTTTTTAAGGCATTCTTCTCCTCATTGCCTTTTTGATCCTCTTTTGCCATTTGAGTTAGTCTATTTTTTTTTTGCCTTTTGGAGGGCAATTGGGGTTAAGTAACTTGCCCCAAGGTCACACGGCTAGGTTTTTTGTTTGTGTGTGTGCGTTAAGTGTCTGAGGCCGGATCCGAACTCAGGTCCTTCTGGCTCCAGGGCCGACTCTCTACTCACTGTGCCACCTAGCTGCCCATGAGTTAGTCTATTTTTTAAGGTGTTGTTTTCTTCATTCAGGTTGTTGACTCTCATTTCATAATTTTCTTGCATTCTTCTCATTTCTCTTCCCAATTTTTCCTCTACTTCTCTTATTTGGTTTTCAAAATCCTTCTTAAGGTCCTCTATGGCCACTAATCAGCTCATATTTTTCTTGGAAGCTTTTGGCGCAGGAGTTCTGACTTCACTGTCTTCCTCCTGCTCCATGCTTTGATCCTTTTGTCCCCAAAATAGGAATGTAAAGTTGGATTCTTCTGCTTGCTTTGCTTCCCTCATTTGCTCATGTTACCACTCAATTACTTGACTTTTGGGCTTTTTGCCACAGTAGGACTATGCTACCAGACAGGGGAGCTTCATCCCAGTCGCTGGAGTTTTCTCAGCTGCCGAAGGTATTAGTTGCTTACCCTTTCTGAAGCCTCCACACACACTGGCAAGCTGGATGCACATCCCAGGACCTCCACCCTAGACAGCAATTCAGATCCAAGCAGGTTAAAGCAAGAGTGACTACCCCTCAGACTGGTTGCTTGGTCCCCCTACACTCTGCAGGCCAACAGCTGAAGCTGCCATGTGGCAGTGGCTGCATGGCCCCTGAGCCTCAGCCACTTCTCACCCCAGGGGCAAAAGCCGACCACACTCCTGAACTACTGGATCCCAAAGTCCACGCTCCACTGACCTCTCACTTTGTCCTTAGCATCTATGGGTTGATAATTCTGGAAACTGCCACAGCTGCTGGTGATCTGAAGTCCCTCCAGCCAGCAGCTGGCTGTGGCTACCCTGAGGCTAAGACCTCTTGCTTATACAGAGCTGAGCTCGGCTCTCAGAGCACTTCACTGTCCACTTCCTGCTGGCCTGCCGGTCTGTCTTCAGAAAGAGAGTTTGTCTCTGTCGTTTTGTGGGTTCTGTAGCTCCAAATTTTATTCAGAGTCACCTTTTACATGAATTGGAGGAGGTGGAAGCCTGAGCCACACGGAAGTCCTGTTTCTACTGCACCATCTTGACTCCGCCCCCCTGTAACAATAATCTTAATTATTATTTCATATTATATTAATATTAAATGTTAATATTATATTAAATATTAACATGATAGTTAAATTACCTTGATGTCATTTGTTTCATGTTGTTAGGAAAGGAGACACGATATTAAAAATGTACAGACTATTATTTCATCACATGTTATTCCATAGATTTGTGATTCTTGTGTATTTCATGTCCTTTAGGAACACTTTGGTATAATGGTTTTTCATAATGAAAAGAATAAAATACAAAAAAGAAAAAAAAACAAGCATCTTCAGGATGGTTGCCTGTAAAACAAGGCTGCTGAACTCCATGATATCTCAGGGCCATTCTCTTCCCTCAGGGCACTCCTGATGAGGAAATTCCCTTCCCCAGTGCAGACTGGCAGCTGCTCTGAACCTTGGAGTCTTAGAGAGTTTCCTTGGATCGTGAGAGGTTAAACGATTTGCCTCAGAGCCTGGCTGTGTCAGAGGTTGATCTTAAAACAAGGCCTTCCTCCAAGGTTGCTGTTTATCCATGCTGCATTTCATCAGTGAGAAAGAGTTTGTTGAATTTGAATTGGAATTTGTGTTAATGTTGTTTAGAGGGCAAACACTGATCTTTTACCACCACCTGATAGCAGCAAATGTATAAGAATGGTAATAGCAACAATACTTCAGATTCAAATAGCCAAAGTTTCCAAAGTGTTTTCTTCACAATAAGCCCATGAGAAAGGTCGTATAAATGTTGTTTTTGCCCTCACTTTGCAGATGAGAAACCTGAGGCTCAGGAAGATGATGTGGATGACTGGGGTGAGGCATCTAATGAGTGGGGAAACTTGAACTCCAGACTTCAGATTCACTGTAGTGTCTGGCCTGCTGTCTTTTCAGAGCCTTTGGCAGAAATTGGCAAAGTATAAAGACTAAAAATACTCAGGAGAAAACGAAGTTGAAAAGAAAAATAGGGTGAATTACTGGGTCAAAGGGATGTTTAGTTAGTTTGTCATTTATATTATCCAGAATCCAAAACAGAGTTACTAAAACATATCCAAAGCCCATCACTGAAACATATCTAAAGCCTATGTATTTAGGCATCTGTGAATATTCAAATGGAGCTGAGAGAAGTTAAGTAGTTCCCTATTAACTCCAGGATAAAATATAAAATATATCACTTAGGATTAACATCATTACTTGGTCTTTTCCATTGTCTTTCAGTGGCATAGCAGCAGACATTTTAAAGCCATCACAAGTCCTTTAAATATATCCCTTTAGGAAGAGGACCTACAGGTGCAAAAACATTTATAGCAGCCCTTTTCATGGTGGCAAAATATTGGAAACTGAGGAGATAGCCATCAGTTGGGAATGGCTGAACAAGCTGTGGCATATGAATGTAATGGAATATTATTGTTCCATAAGGAATGATGAGCAGGCAGATTTCAGAAAAACCTGGAAAGACTTACATGAACTGATGCTGGGTAAAGTGAGCAGAACCAGGAAAATACTATATACAGTAACAGCAACATTCAACTATGAATAACTCAACTCTTCTCAGTAACACAATGATCCAAGACAAGTACAAAGGACCCATCAAGGAAAATGCTATCCACATGCAGATAAAAAACTAATGGACTGGAATGGAGATCGAAGCATTTCTTTTTTCACTTTATTCTTTTTTGTGTGTGTTTTTTTCCCTTTTGATGTCTTTCTTCTTTCACAACTCTGACTAATAATGTGACTAAAATAATGTTTTACATGATAGCACATGTATAACCTATATCAAATTGCCTGCCATTTTAGGAAGAGGGGAGTGGAGGGAGGGAGGGAGAAAAATTTAGGAGTCAAAATCTTGTAAAAATGAGTGCTAAAAATTGTCTTGACATGTAATTGGGGAAAAAATAAAATACTATTAGAAATGAATAAATAAATTCCTTTGCCTAGTAAAAAAATCTAATCTTTTTGCTTTTCCCAAAATGAAATTAAGTTTACTACTCCTTTGAAAAATAAAACATTTATATCTTTATCACATCACATCTTTATCCTATCCCCCTTTGAGGATATACAGATATAGATATGTGTATGTATACATGTAAAATCTCCCTGTTCAGTTATATACACACACATATATATTCATATATATATATATATATACACATATATATATATATATATATACATGTAAAATGTTATTGCCAGGCAAATGACATTAACCAAAGAATACATTTCTAAGTTATCTTAGAGAAAAAAAATCAGTTCATTCATCTATCAAGTTAATTAAAATCCAGTTAGTTACAAAAATGGCTCTTCTTGCAATCTATAAACATTTCACTTTAATGTCAAATTCAAATGTATGTTTCCATCAAGTTTTGTTTTACTTAGAGAGAGTCAAAGATTAAAATCATTCTAATAGGAAAAAACACAAAGACTACATTACAAATTTGTTTAGGACTATTGGGGAGATTTTCAGGGTCCTTACTAGCCATAGCCCAAATAAACCAGCACAAAATTCAGACAGGTAGACTGTAGTCTATTGGCTCAAGTGTATGATACACCCCATCAATAGTTGATGGACATATGTGTGTCAGTATCACAGGTGACCTATTTTCTTCTCTTGATCTGCATGAGCCAGAGAGAGCAAGAACTTCTTAAAAGTGGTATTCACTCAGATCAAAGTGACCATGTAGGCAGAAAAGGTAGATATTGGAAGAGACAGACATTGTGCTTTAAGCTGTCCCTGAAGTACATGCTGAGATAGCATGGAGCCAAAAAATGGCAACAAAATAGAGTTAGTTATATTACTCTTAAAAGACCACTTTGAGCCCTTCAAAAAATTCTCTTCCGACTGGACAAACTAAATCAAGTCGAATCTGGATTTATGGTTGCAAGTAGTACAAAATGGAATCTCAAGATGCCCAAGGACCATTTACTGCCAATACTTATTCTTTCCTCCTTAGTTTTGGGGCACATTCTCAGCTCTTCTGGCAAAAATAACATGTTGCATTGTAATGAAGTCATGAATGTATATCCCACACAAGGATACAAATATAGCCTTCTGTGGGTCCATCAACAATAGAATTTTTTTTTTTTTTGCTTTTTGGAGGGCAATTGGGGTTAAGTAACTTGCCCAAGGTCACACGGCTAGGTTTTTGTTTGTGTGTGCATTAAGTGTCTGAGGCCACATCCGAACTCAGGTCCTTCTGACTCCAGGGCCGACACTCTACTTACTGCGCCACCTAGCTGTCCCCATCAACAATAGAATTGTAATATGCTCTATTCAATTCCATGCTACAAATTCATTTCTATATTTTTTCACTTGGTAAATGTTATAACTAAATCAAATTCTGTTCATTTTAAATCAAGCTATGATTCTAGCTATTTTTCTATTTTATCAGCAAAAAAATGTCTATTTAGGTTATTATAATAGATTATATATATACTATAGATATTATTAGATATTACCTATTTAGATAGCTGAAATAAAATTCAGAAATCATGAGAAATCTTGAGACTAATTCTAACAAAATGTCTCCAAATAGTATTCACAAATCTATAGGCAAAGCAACCTTCCCATTCTCCTCTGATCTCAGTGAGATCCAAAACTTCCTGAAGATCAGCTGAGAACCTCACCTCCATATTTTACAGGAAAAAAAATTAAGGCCATTCACCATGAGCTCCCTTTTCTCCCTTCTTTCTTATCTTCTATCACTTGGGTCCTTCTGTCCCTCTCTCCTCTTTCACCTCTGCCTCACATGATGGTGGCCTTACTTCTAACCAAGACTAACCCCTCTCCCTATTCAAGCAACTCCATTCTATCCCATCTCTTCCAATAGCTTGCACTCTCACTTATTTTCAAGCCCTCCCTCTCTACTGGCTTCTTCCCTACTGCCTACAAACATGACCAAGTCTTCCCTATCCTGATAAAAGCCTCACTTGATCCTTCCACCCCAGCTAACTATTGCCCTATGCCTCTTCTGTCCTTTGTGGCTAAACTCAGTGAAAAGGCCATGTGCAATAGATGTCTCCATTTTCTTCTCACTCTCTTCTTAACCCCTACAATCTGGCTTCTGACCTTATTCCACCGAAACCATTCTCGCAAAAGTTACTTGTGATCTCTCAGTTGACAAATCCAATGGCCTTTTCTCAGTCCTCAGTCTCCTTGACCTCTCTGCAGCCTTTGACATGGTTGATCACTTTCTCCTCCTGGACACTCTCTCTTCTCTAGGTCCTGGGGAACACCCCTGTCTCCTGGTTCCCCTCCTACCTCTCTGATGGCTCTTCCTCTTCTCCTTTGCTGGATCCTCCTCTAGGTCACACCCTCTAACTATAGGTGTCCTTCAGGGTTCTGTTCTGGGGTCTCTTCTGTTCCTTCTATCCTACTTCATTTGATGATCTCACTAGCTCCTGTGGATTTAATTGCCATCTCTATGCTGATAATTCTCAGATTTATCTATCTTGCCCCCATCTCTCTGACTTCTATTCATACATCTCCAACTATATTTCAGACATCTCAAACTACATCTGAAATTCAATATGTCCAATATGTCCAGCTGTTTTGCTGTTTATAATAACCATGATGTCATAATCTCAGACTCTTGTTCCTACCATGGACTCAAAACAGAACTAATTATCTTTCATCCTAAATCTGCCACCCTTCCTCCCTCCTACCTTCCCTATTGTTATTTTAAAGGGCAACACCACCCTCCCAGCCCCTTTGGGTCACAGCCTAGAAGTCAGCCTAGGCTCCTCACTCTCTCTTATTCTCCATATACAAGCTATTGACAAAGCCTGTTGACTTCACCTTGGCAGCATCTCTTAAGTATATCATCTTTTCTCTTCTGACCCTACTCTCACCCTGGTGCAGGCTTTCATCATCTCATACCTGGACTACTGCAATAGTTGCTGAGGCAAGGGACAGGAATCTGCCCACCTCAAGTTTCTCTTCACTCTAATTCATCCACTAAAATGATTTTCCTCACACACAGGTCTGACCATGTCACTCCCCTACTCAATAAACTCCTGTGGCTCCCTATTGCCTCCAGGATCAAATACAAAATGCTCAGGTTGACAATCAAAGCCCTTCATCACCTATCCCCCTTCTACCTTCCTAGTTTTCTTACATTTTCCTCCCCAACATGTGCCTTTTGATCCAGTGACACTGGCCTCTGAACTATTCTATGAACAAGACACTCTATTTCCCAGTTCTGGGCATTTTCTCTGGCTGTCCCCTATGCCTAGAATGCTCTCTCTCCTCTGTTCTACCTACTGGCCTCCCTGGCTTCCTTTAAGTCCCAACTAAAATCTCACCTCCTACAGGAAACCTTCCCCAACCTTTTAATTCCAATGCTTCCCTCTTAATGATTTCCTATTTTTCCCATCTAGAATTTGCTTTGTATATATTTGCATGTTGTCTCCTCCATTAGATTGTAAGCTCCTTGAGGGTAGGGATTGTCTTTTTCCTCTTTTTGTTATCCTCTGGGCTTACACAATGCCTGGCATATAGTAGGCACTTAATAAACAATGATTGATTAGTTGACACTCAAAGCTTTATGTCAGACTAGATCAGACCAAGACTACCCAGGAATTTAGACAGGGAGGATAGCTGAGACAGGAAAATAATTACAGATGACAAATACAGACAAGACAAACAATAGAGAAGACTGATTTTTCAAGAAAAAACAGCAATTTTACTGGTTACTTGATTTTTCCTGCCCAGAAATGGTAAATTTTACCTTGTGCATTCTTCTAGCATGCACGGAAACCTTTCGGGTTTCTGGGCTAGAAAACTTGATCTTGATCAGATTTAGCCTGTCCCTTTCTGTGGTTATTTTTACTATAAAAATTGTCCAATGCTGATAATTACAGCTGTCATTCATACTTATCAGTATGCAGAAACACGTAAAAACCAGTTTATTCTATGCTCAGAGCATAGACCCATGGTGTATAAAAACTAGTTTGAGCCCCAGTAGCCTTAAGTATGTATATGTGTGTATGTATGTGTGTATGTGTGTATATGTGTATATATGTATACACATATATAATAAAGTTTTTGATCACATAGGCAAGGTGGATATAATGGAATTTTGCAGAGGGTTGAAGAGGAAGATAATGATTTATATATCAAAGAACAGAGAGCAGAAGGGGAAGATCTACATTAGGTAAAACAAACTAGTCAGTAAACACTGGGGATACAGCTGGAATTTGCAGACTAACCATTAACACGAGAGCTATGACTCTGACATGCTCATGACACAAGATGCTTATTTTAGTAGAGCTGAGTTAGAAATTCTCTTATAACTAGTCAATCACCTGAACTAAAGTTTAACATCTCAACTGAATTCTGCATGCCCTAGTTAGTTATGTGACCCACCAGAAATTTTCTTACCACTTCTCTATGTCCTGGGAGGTCTCCAGTTATGACCTTATGATTTAATCTAGCATGTAACTCCTAAAGTAAACTGTTCCACTTTAGGCTAGCTCTTATTGTTTAGGAAGCTCACCTTCCATTAAGCCTGAAGTTGTCTCTTTACAACATATTGTTAATTTGTTTTGTTTGACTATGCAAATTTGAAAAAAGAGTTTTATTTTTCATTTTTTCCCCCAGTCAGGGGAAGGTAGGAGGAAGGGAAAATAAATTATTATAAATTTTTTTTAAATTATAATAATTAAAGTAAAATCTTCTATCCATTACTATTAGTTCTGCCCTTCGAGGTCAAGCAGAATAAATCAAATCCCTCTTCTACATGACAAATTTTCATATGTTTAAAGACAGCTAGCATATAGCCCATTAGTCTTGTCTTCCCTAAGCTAAAAATTCTCAGTTCCTCCACATATGGTACCTTTTTCATTACCCTCACCATTCCTGGTTACTTTCCTCTGTATATTCTCACTATCTTTCCTAAAAATGTGGTTCTCGGGTTGGAACATACTACTGTACACAGGACCTTATCAGGGATTAATGTTCATTTTATTCTAAAATCTAGTATTTTGTCATTTTGTAGACTAAGAGAAAAGCTTTTGCTTTAGTAAAATAAAAAGCAGCTGAGCTGTTCCACTTTCTAATCTTGCTCTCTGTCCATATGAGCCTGACCTCTACCCCTTGAATAAGGTTGCCTGTTGAAACCCTTCTCTATACAAGGTAGGGGCCCGCTTTTCCATGAAGCCTTCACCAACCCTCCCAACCAAAATGGTCCTTCCCGGCTACATGTCCTAGGTACTTAACAGAGTATCATATTAAGGATGTGTGTCATAGTTGTCTTGGCAAACTGTCAGCAAGTGTTCATGAAGCCCTAGCGGCCACGTTCTGGTGTTTGTCTCTCTCCTGGATACCTGGTCATAAGCTCCTTTAGGACAAAGTCTGCATCACTTCTCCTCAAGCCATCCCCTGACACAGTCCCTGCATATGTCAGGCGTTAATAGATAATGACTTTGCTGAATTTCAGTCGGATGTCTCAACATTCCCCCAAGTAAGAAAGAGCAGACGGCATGTGAATCTGTGGTTTTCTTTCTCCATCTAGTGGCTGCCAGTTTAGCACCATGGCCAGAAGGACAGTAAGCTCTAAGTCTCCTTAAAGGTGATAAAGCATTTCCTTCACGACAGCATGTGAGGTATGTGGTGTGAGTATTGTTATTACCCTCAAACCCCAGATGAGGAAATTGAGGCTCAGGCATAATGAGGTCAAATGACTAGAAAGGTTGGAGCTGAGACTCAAATCTGGATCTTCTGTTGGGATGGCCCCACAGTACACTCATTGCCTTCCCAAAGCCTGGCACAGAGATTGGGAAGGAAGAGAACCTCAGAGTGGGAAGGGGTCTTAAAGGTCAAGTCTAGTCCAACATGTGCTCCCTTCTTAACATATCCAGAAAGTGGTTGGACAAGCTTTTTTCTCAGCCCTCTACTGAGGGGGCACTCACTGTCTCTCAAGGTAGACAATTCTGCCTTCAGCTGCTCTAATTTTTAAAGAATTCTACTTTATATACAAAGGTTAAATGGAACATTCTGCTCAGCTCATTCAATTACCATTCCTGGTTCTATTCAACCATGTAGGAGCTCCAGGACCTGTTTTTGGCTATGTGATGACCCAGGCTGAAAGGACTTTGTGTGTCAGTCAGTCAACAAGTCAAAGGAAAAACAGTCCCCACCCTCAAGAAGCTTACATTCTAATGGGGGTGGGGGGGAGATACACCTAAGACAGAGCTAAAAAGTTTTGGGGAAGGGGCAAGGTACCCAGCACAGGGGCATGGTAGATTAAATCTGGAGTGAGGCCTCAGAGGAATGAGGCATGGCTCACCTGGAGACCCACCTTACATGGAGGTCAGGGTGGAGCCTACCAGTCAGAGGGAGAGCCTACTTTGAATGTGTGAATTCCAGGGGTGGCATGATGTGGTAAGCACTGACTGGTCTCTTGATCTTTCCCCATGCTGTGAGGGAGGCAGGGTGCAGCAACTGTTAAAGCCTCAGGCTCTCTCTGGGTGGCATCAGGAAACACCAAATGTTTTGGTGAGGGGTAGGAAAGGTATAGCTTTTCTCAACTCCAATATCATCACATGATGGTCCCAATCACATGGATCACGTGTCCTGCCTAACCAAGCCTGAGGTTGGGTTTGGGCTGACTTACTCACATCTATTGTTTTCAGGTCTTAGGCAAGTAAGGCCCTATCTCAGGATGGGCACATCCAGGTGTGGAGGCAATCCTAGTGCATTTGTGAGTTTGAGGTGTTCCAATCCCATTGGGTCATAGTTGAATGACAGAAAGGGTGGGAGTCCTGACCTTATTATCCTTTTATCTCATTATCTTCCTTTTATCTTGAATATGTTTTTAAAAGGTTTATATTTATATTTATTATCTTTATTTTATTATCTTTCTCCCTAAACTTTCACCTTTAATCCTAATTTTCCTATCACTGTTGAGGATGTCACCATCCTCCCAGTCCTCCAGGCTCTTAACCAACATGTCATCCAGCCTTCTTCCTCTCTCTCACCTCTCATACCCAACCTTCTGTGAAATCCTGTAAATTCTACTTTTGTAACATCTCACAGACATGCCCCTTTCTCTCCTCTGACCCTGCTCCCACCCTGGGGTAGGTCCTCATCCCCTCACACCCGGACTACTGCAGCAGCTGCTGGGGGCTCCACCTGCCTCAGGTCTCTCCCCACTGCAGTCCATCCCCCATTCAGCCATTATAGTGATCTTCCTAAAGCCCAGGTCTGACCACACACACGGGTGCACAAAAATACATATACACTATTCAGTAAATCCCAATGGCTCCCTATGGCCTCCAGGATCAAATACAGAATGTTCTGGGGTTCAAAGCCCTTCATATCCAACCCCCTCCTCCCCTCTCAGTCTTCTTATTCACCCCCCCACCCCTCCCGCCATGTTCTGTGTGATCCAGTGACCCTGACCTCTGGCCTGTTCCTCTCACAAGGTCCTGTTCTCCGGACTCTGGGCATTTTCTCTGGCTTCCCCCCATGCCTGGGATGCTCACACCTACCTCATCTCTGCCTCTTGCCCACCCTAGCTTTGTTCAGATCCCAGCTAACATCCCACCTTCCACAGGAAGTCTTTCACAATCCCCTCTCACATCAGGGCCTTCCCTCAAGATTATTTCTGTTTCTCCTGTTCATAGCTTGCTTTCACATAGTTGTTTCCATATTGCCTCCCCTGTTAGACTGGGAGCTCCCTGAGGGCAGGAGGTATCTTTTGTCCTTCTTTGTATCTCCAGCACCTAGCACAATGCCTGGCACATGGTAGGTAGGTGCTTAATGTTTGTTGACTATTGATCAGAGTTCTCAAGTGTCTAAAGTTGTTTGTCTTTGTAATATTGCTGCCTTTATATACATTTTCCTCTCAGTTCTGCTCACTTAACACTGTGTCAGTTCTAACGTAGTAACTATTCTCTAAAATTGTCTCTTTATTCGTTTCTTATGGCCCAATTACACTCATATATCCCAATTTGTTCAGCCCTTTCCCCCAGCTGTCTAAGAGACAATCTAATCTAATTCTCAGATCCTGGCTCTTTCTTTTTCCCTCCTTTTAGTTCCCCCTTCAGCATCAGGAAGTTTGTTTTGTTTGACTATTTCCTCCCTGTGAGAGAAGGTGAATTGTCATTAATTGAAAAAGAATTAATTTTTAAATGTGCCTGTCATGGACCAAAGAGCTGATGTCCAGGACAGCTTCAATCTTCTAATCCCACCGAGGTCCTGATTCCACCCTCTGTGTCTTGAGCCCCAGGTCCAAAGTTCCTCCAGAATTTCTGCCCCTTCCTTTAAGGTTCTGCCACCAATGTGTGCTTGTGTCAAATACCCTCTGGAAACTGTTATCTTTGCCCCTGTATCCACTGAAAGGAGGAATTCTGCATCTCTAAAACTTTAGGTGTGAATGGATTCTATATCAGGGAGAGCTGTGGGCAGGTAAGCCCTTGGCAGATGTTTTATTGGTTTTCTTATTAAGCTGGCATACTCTTTATTTGTTTGTTAATGCTATTATTGTGCCTGGTTTTCTCCATCCCCACCCCCCACCTCAAGGAAGCTGCTGGGTCAGCTCTGCCTTCCCCCACTGGGTCTCTGCCCTTTCCCAGTCAGCTCACCTGCATGGAGGTGGGCGGGCTTCTGGGTCAGGCACAGGAATTTCAAGGTGTGTACTGACCAATCAATGTTCTGGCCTCTGCGAGTTTCTGCTTATGTAATACCTGTTGTACCCCAATAAAGCAAGACAGAAGATCCCCAAGATTAAATTTAAAAAGTGGATTTTATTACCACGTGACTGTTGGGGTACATGCCCAAATCAGACAGTGCTTTGGCACAGACATTGTGCTGGTTTTATAGAGGTTCCATAGCCAAGTTATGTAAGCTGAAATTACAGTGATGTAAGCTGAAACTACAGTGATTGGTCAATATACATTTGAATTTCCCACCAGTGCAGAACCCACAGATCAATCAGGGGAAAGCAAGGGGTAGGGGTCCTGCCTGTTTACAGATCAATTAAGGGAGAGGAAGATGGAGTTCTCTGCTTTACAAATCAATGAAGGAAAGGGAAGGTTGAGTTGTCTGCTTTACAAATCAATGAAGGGAAGGGCAAAGTGGAGTAGGGTCCAACAATACCTAACTGTTGGCTGCGTGGGTTCCCTTTATAAGCTAAGGTTTTACCTGAGATGGGGCTGTTGCTGCTGCTGCTGCTGTACCTGGGAGGGGTGGTACCTGCTCAGCCCGCCATGTGGCCTGATCAGCCAACATGGCGTTTTAATAAAAGGTCCATTCTAAAATTATTACTTGGGTCTTGCTTGCATTATTCAGGGTACGACAACTTGGAGGCCCTTGGAGGCCCTAGCGAGATTCAGACAGCATTCTGTGTTGCTGTACAAGGCCCAAGATCCTTGGCCTCAGGGAATGGAGGCCACTCAGCTTTGACTTCCTTGAGCAGCCAGCATAAGAAATTTTCTCAGAGCTCAGAACTCAAGGCTGAGAAAGTCCAGACCATCCCCTGACATCAATCAGATCACATTTCAGCTCTTTGGACCAAGATCTCTGTGTCAGCCTCCAGAGGTGAGTGGTTATCTGTCTGTTGTGTTTGTGTGCTTGCCTTTCTGTTTGTCTGTCTGTAACTAACAACTTCTGTGTTCAAAAAAATAGCCAGGGAAACGGCTGGACTTCCAACTCTCTCCTTGTCTCCCCTTTGGAGAGAGATAAGAAAAGGGGCGGGGAAAGCAGCCCTGGCCACTGTGTGGGGAACCAGTGAGATTTTTGCCAAATAGGAAGAGTTCTCGGCCTCAGGAGTAGGCATCTGCTCACCCAGATCCCTGGGGGACTAGCTCCTGATGAGGTTCCAGGACCCCAGGTCTCGAGGAGGCACCTGCCTCCTGACTTGGACCAGCTCCTCATTTGACCCTTTGTGTATTCAGGACCTCAAAACAGGGGGTGAATCTGTTCTGTTGAGATTTGAGAGCTAGATGTAGCTGAAGTATGGGAGTGCCTCAGTCTCCAAGAAAACTCAGGACGCTAGGATTTTGCTTGTAATCCGGTTCCAACTGGTACTGTTAGTGTAGTGTCTGTTTGTCTGTCTTTCTATATGTCCTATCCATTCTGATAGTTTTGTTTTGAGCTCATTAGCTTAACTGAGATGGCTAGCTAGGCTGGGGTCATGGCTCATCCACGTGGCAGTGGCTGGTGGGGAGTGGCTGGACAGCCTGGCTCCTGGGTCAGGCCTAGGGCAGGACTAACTGCCCCCCCCACCCTGTGCTGCCACTGGCTCAGGCCGGGGGTGAAGGCCCCTGCCCTAGACCTCAGCCACCGCTTGTGGGGGGTGGGGGAGGAGGAAGTTCCTGGCGGGAAGAAGTTCTCCGCCCACTGAAGTGGAAAGGGGGGTGGGTTGGGACTTGCACAGCTCCTGCCTTGGGAGGAAATTGGGCAGTTGGGAAATTTTTCTGGGAGACTTCAGGGGCAGGGAGAGGCGGGGCCTTCCCCAACGAAGGGGGGTGGGGGGTGGGGAAGGGCACCTCGTTCCGCTTCAGCAAAACTTTTTACCTTGTTGGTCCTAAACCTCCTCTTGAGCATTGTGGGGAGGTGTGCCGGTGAGCCCCTCTTTGGGAATTTCCCCCCTCAGATCAAAGAAGCAGGAAGGCTAGATCTCCTGCCTGACCAATGAAGGCCAATTAAGTCTGGAGCTTTGAGATTGGAAGATTCAAAGGTCCACCAAAATTCTCTCTGTCATTGTAATATTTTGAAATTTTTTAATTTGGGAAATTTACAATTAACTTATAGTCCTGGTCAGCCTGGAATTATAATGAAGGTTAGAAAAACAGACAAACAATATCTTCTCAAATTCTAAGAATTAATCATTAAGGAATTGGAAATAGGATATTGGGATTGCTTTAAAAAAAACAAAACAGAAGTTTTTTGAATCCATGCCAGAATTGATAAGGTCAATTATTGTATAAGTCATTTGATGTCATTTGATATTCATTATTATTTTGTTGCCATCTTTCTGATATTGTATTGTGTTTCTACAAGTCTGTTTAGCTAGTGAACTTAAAAAACATTTTGAAGTAGGAATAGTATTACGGTAATTTTTTTTAAAAATCTGAATTTTGTACTGCATATATATTGGGTTTTTATGCTATAAAAGCTGTTAATTAAAAAATTGTATTTGGGTTACTAACAGGCAATAATAATGCTAATATTTCATTTAAAATTTTGGCTATACAGTGGTTTAAAGTTACAGAGTCATAATTTATTTCCTGTGTAAAGTGCTTTGGAATGAATTTACCTAACATGATCAATGGGATAAAAGCGAGTTTTAAATACATAATGTTTGGGACATTGTACATTTCTAAATTATGTAATTTGGAAAAATTATGAACTCTAATGTTTAAAACAGTTTTCTTATTACTATTTTGAAGCTGCTAAGTCATCTAAGGATATAGGTATATATGTTATCTTGGATGTATGTGGTTCCGTTAGAATAATTAGCCCAGGGGCGGCTAGGTGGCGCAGTGAATAGAGCACCGGCCCTGGAATCAGAAGGACCTGAGTTCGGAGCCGGCCTCCGACACTTAATCCATACAAACAAAAACCTAGCCGTGTAACCTTGGGCAAGTTACTTAACCCCAACTGCCCTAAAGGGGCGGCTAGGTGGCACAGTGAGTAAGAGCGCTGGCCTCGGAGTTGGGATGACCGAAGATCAGATCCGGCCTCAGAAAATGAGCACCCACGCATAAATCATGACTAGCCGTGTAACCTTGAGCAAGTTACTTAACCCCAATTGCTTTAAAAAAAAAAAAAGAATAATTAGCCCAGCATATTTTAAACTGATCTGAAATGTGAGCATGAATGGAGAACTGAATATATTTGTAATGTAGATAATATTTCATTTTTGAAGGCCAATGATATTAGAATTCAGAAACGTATGGTTATATAATCAAAAACGTATATATTGATTCACTCTATGGCCCCACTCCTCACTCACCCCACTTCTAGTCACTTTCCTCCTACTCCTTTCTGGCCCTTGTTTAATCTCTTTGCCAGATTTGTTTCTTCTAGGCTCAGCACCCTTCACTTGAAGATGCCGTCTCAGGCTGAGTACCCACTGTCCTGAGACCATGGCCCATCACCCCCTGGACCTGGCTTCAGCCACATTTTAGCCACTGGCTACAGACCTAGCCCCATATGAAACAGAGACAGATCTACCCAAATGATTTTGGGTCCCAGCTGTTTGAGGGGGGAATGATTGGGTGCTTGGAATGATGGGGTACTTGGGTGCCTGATATTTAGTTTAATCAGAGATACTTTAGTTGAGAGAAAAGAAAGATACCGTTTTTAACACCAGGTTAATTCAAACTGTCTTTAAAGTCTATTTATGAAAAGCTGAACAAAGCAGATAAGAAGGTTTGGGGACAAATGGGGTTCATCCAGCCCCTCCTGCTTCCAGATAGTTGATATCAGTTTTAGAAGTATATTGAGAGAGCATGAGGAAATTTTGGGAAGGCAGAAAGATTTTTTAGTTGAGTTTGTAATTAATAGCTCAATCAAATTTTAGATGGCCCTATCTGAAGGACATTAGTCCATATTTATTTGCTATTTAATAATTTGGGGGACTTTAAATTGTACTATTTCTCTAAAGCTTGATTACAGGAGTCATTAAAGCTGATAATGGGATGACAGAGGCTGCAGGCTACAAACTGTTCAAGGTGGATGTCTGCGCTTGGAAAAGTTTGGGGACAACCTTGGACACTGCCCAGGTGGGATCTCTCTGACTTTATTTCCCAATTGTGCCTTTTCTTTCTGAAAAGGAAACCCCCCACCTATTTATGCCTAAGCCCTGATTGCAGCACCTGGTAGCTATCTAAATAACTACCAGAAATGACTCATGCCTGGAATCAAACAAGTTTAAGGAAGTTTTCCTTCTGGCAAGGTTTATGACATTGTCCCTCTTTTTATTCTATAGCAAATTCACTGAGAAGTAATATTCAGGGCCAAATAAATGAATAAATATAGAGATAATATCCTTCAAAGAAGGAGATGATTAGTAATAAGGCACAAAAGAAGTAGGGAATGTTGTACCTGGTTTTCCCCATCCCCCTACTGATGAGGGAAGGGTGATAAGGAGGGGGGGAGGGTAAGTGGTTCTGCCAGGGACCCACCCTGGCATCCAGTCTGGAAGGAATTCACCAGGCTCAAGCAAACTTTGAAGCTGAAATTGTAAAGTTTATTGTTACACTGCACAAGGAGAGTGGGCTAGATTCTTATGGAACCTGCAAACTTCCAGGGGTCACAGGCATAGTTTTATGGAGTCAAGACAGTAAATCAGGTGCCAATTATGCTAACTAGGTGAGTAAGGGTGGGATCAGGGAGGAGTTAAGGAGTGGTCAGTGCTTAAAGGACCATGCACTTTTAATATCAACTACGCAGGCGTATTGCCCATCATTCACTGGGAAATAGCCCAAGGGGGGCTACCTGGAGGTGTGGTTTTAGGCCTGACACGTCACTAAAGCCAATCCTCGGCCACGGCCACTAAGGAGTGCCCAGTCTGCCACCCATCAATGTCAAGCTTGACAAGATAGATGTTGGGAACCAAGGCCATCAGAGACACAGTGTGGGTATAATTGGCTAAGGAGTTACCCTATAGATAGGGTACTGAAGGATTCATGGTGCACCTGGCCACTCTAACTAAGGGAGATAACATTTGCCTAAGCTAAAAATGTTTATAGATAGTTTTGTGAAGGATTCATAAGTAGCTTATTGTTTCAAGCAGAGATAAACAGTTCATGAGTTGTTGCTGGGCAGAGTGCTGGCAGGGGGAAGGGGCAGAGTTAATGCTTTGAGACTGGGGAGGGAAGTGTGACTTTACAGACTGCTTTTACAAATTGATTTTACAGACATAGATCCCAAAGCACCCCATTTACAAACTGATGTTACAAACATATATACATCCCAAGGACCCCATCACTACCTCAGGGAAGTGAGCAGACTGCTGGGTCAGCTCTGCCCTCCCCCACTGGGTCTCTGCCCTTCCCCAGTCAGCTCACCTGCATAGACGTGGGCAGGCTTCTGGGTCAGGTGTGGGACTGACCAATCAATGTTCTGGCCTTTACAAGTTTCTGCTTATGTAATACCTAACTGTTGCCTGCATGGGCTCCCCTTATAAGCTGAGGTTTTACCTGAGATTTGGGCTGTTGCTGCTGCTGCTGTACCTGGGAGGGGTGGTACCTGCTCAGCCTGCCATATGGCCTGATCAGTCCACATGGCGTTTAATAAAAGGTCCATTCTAAAATTATTACTTGGGTCTTGCTCACATTATTCAGGGTATAGCACTATGTTAACAGTAAAAGCACACTCACCCACTTCTGTTGAGAGCTGACTCGCTTATGCCAAAGGTGCCTAAGGGTCACTGAAGTCCTAGTGAGTTTGAGAAGGAGGTGAGGTTTGCCAGAGGGTGGAGGCTCAAGAGTCAGTTTCTGAGTGGGTCAGTCCAAATGCCCCTTGACAATCAGTCTGTGGTGTTCTGGATGGGGTGCAGGGGCTGAGCTGAGAAATAAGCTCTCTCTGACTCTTGGAGAGCCATAGAAAGCATGCACTTGGATAGTATTTCTGCCCATCAGTATTGTCCTCTTCACACACATTCCTCCCTCTTCCTACCCTCCCCCACCCCCGCACCCAGGGCCTCTGTAGCTGGGTGAATATTAACTTTTTTTGTCTCTAATAATGGGCAGCCACAAGGTGAACCCCTGGTCTGGGCTCTCAGCAAACAACATTGCCCAAGATCTGAACTGCATATCCTTTTCCCCAAACAGCCAAATCATCTCAGGACGAGTAAGTCCTGGGACACTTTCTCCATGAAACCTTTCCCAACCCCTCTTAATTCTAGCACCTTCCCCATGAATTATTTCTCAATTTATCCCATATATAGCTCGTCTGTACACATTTGTCTGTTCCCATATATTCATGTATCTCTCTCATTAAAGTGAGAGCCCCTTGAGGGCAGGAACTGTCTTTTGCCTCTTTTCGTATCCCCAGCTCTCAACACGAAGTCTGACACTAGTGTGTGCTTAATAAATGCTCACTGACAGAATGATCAGAAAGTGGCTTGGCTAAACAAATTGTAGTACATGGATTTAATGGAATGTTGTTACACCTAAGAATCAATGAATGTGAAGACTATAGATAAGCACTACAGATATGTACATATGAATGGATGTAAAATGAATCACTCAAATAAGTAAAACCAGGAAAATGATACACACAATGACTACAACGAAAATGGAAAGAACAACTACAACAAATATAACCTGAATGCACCTCCTTCTCCCTTTTGGAGAGGTAGAGATTCCTAGGGTGAAACCCTATAGATACCAACAGACTTGGTTTTGGTGAACTGCCTTTCCCCCTTTCCTTTTTAGTCTTTGTAATTAGACATTTCTTTAAGACTATAAGTTGCAGACAAGGTGCTAACCTGCATAGATAGAGAGAATTTCCTCAATCAAGAGTTCCCTACCAATGAAATCCCAGGTTCAGTCCCTATGCTAATTGAGAATGGGTGTCAGGCAGCTGGGTGGCACGGTGAATAAAGCACCAGCTCTGGAGTCAGGAGGACCTGAGTTCAGTTCTGGCCTCAGACATTTGACAATTAACTAGCTGTGTGACCTTGGGTAAGTCACTTAACCCCAATTGCCTTGCCTTCACCCCTAAAAAACAGGAATGGGTGTCTGGGCGGCGGAAGTACATGATGGGAAATGAAAGTGGCATACTAATAAAATACATCAAAACAATTTTTTTTAAAGAAAGATAAAAAATTCATTTCTTAGAGTGACACAAAAGTTTACCCAATTCCTGAATTCTTGATGACCAGTTTTTTGGTGCTTGGACATCCCAGTCTAGACTGTGGCTATTTCTCACAGAACTCAAAGAATAAAGACTTGATATAAGTTCACTGGGCATATTAGTGTTTGATTCATCTGAAATAACAAGGTATATGCCAACTTATGAGTTTTATGATGGCTTAATATATTAACAATGCAATATTCACAAGGCCTATGGCAATTATAAATAAGCTTATGTGGTTATTAATCACAAAATATACCAGGCTTTCTATATGGGGGATAAAGCTAGAACATTTATTAAAACACCAAATATCTGAGTCCCCAAACCAGAAAGTCAAAGCCATCAGAGTAGTTATGAAATTGGCACATGTAGTTAACGTAGTAACTAACCACATTCTTAAGCCTTCAAAACAGAACAGCCTACCTCAGGCAAAGGTCCTCCTTTCCCCACTCACAGCAACTGCTCAGCATCCAGGAAGCATGCTCCCAACAGCTCCGCCCCCCTGCAGTTCTGGTCCCTGGCAGTCCCCAACAAGAGTCCTTAGCAGAAATTCTGGCTGGCTCAAAAAGGGGTTTATGCCTCCACCTCTACCTCGCTGCCACTGCTGCTACTGCCGCCACCACCCCCAGTCCCCACTGGAACTCTAGCTTTGCTTCAGCTTCCTCTTGCCCCACCCCTTCCTGCTATGTCAGCAAGTCCAGTGGGGCATGGAAGATCTTTAAATCCCATAACCCTTACACTTACCTATCAAATGTGCTAATGACATGTCACTGGAAAGGAAGCTACATGCTGGATGTCATCCTGCAGATCCCAAGGATCCCAACATGGTGGGACAAAGAGGAAATTAAAGAAGAATCAATGTAAAGTTCTACATTTGAGCCTAAAAAACAAGTTCTATGCATGTAAAATGCATGCATTCTATTCATGTGAAGAAGACTTGAAAGCAAAGACAGGAATAGAGAGACTTTCTCCTCTGCTAACTTTTAAACACTCAGCTAGCAATTGTTTACTTATGACAGAAGTGGTGAATGAAAGTTAACAGCCCCTAAACTGATCTGACAGCCAGCTGCTGAACTGTATATACCAACTCCAATTTTCCTACTACTTAAGACACTTTCACTTGCTGCCTGAGTAGGTAAGAAACAGGAGTTGTTGGGTTTTGGGGAGGTTTTGAGGGGGGATGTCAGGGCAATTTGGATTAAGTGACTTGCCCAAGGTCACACAGCTAGTAAGTGTATCAAGTGTCTAAGGCCAGATTTGAACTCAGGTCTTCCTGACTCCAGGGCTGGTACTCTATTCACTACAGCGCCACTTAGCTGCCTCTGGGGATTTTTAAAAGTCATTTCTTCATGCCCTTCTACAAGGTTCTACTTCTACCCCCTCCCAAGTCACCCATTTTACTGCCCACAAGCCTCAGATCTCCTACCTACTTAGTCCTGTGACCAGCATGCAGATGACCTGCATGACCTAGATGATTCCTAGGCCTGGGCTGCACTGCCACTAAATCACTTCCCTTTCTCTCCACCTCCAAAGGGAATCTGTAGCCAGCCCACCACTTCCATCTCCAAGAGCTACAGCTCCACCAGAGTATTAAGAAAAAATACCAAGTTAAAGCAGAAAAACACTGAACTGAGAATAAACTGACCTGTCCTCTAGCTCAGGTTATGCCCTACATAGCCGCATGACCTTAAGCAATTTCAATCCTCAGGGAGTTTTTCTTCATCTCTAAGATGAAGAAAACAGGCCTAGATGAAGCAGAAGGTTCTTTCCAATTCAGTGATAATGAATGCAGCTTTAATTGTGGTTAACACAAAGGTAAAAGACTCTTATATGTGCACACCATTGTTTTTGTTGATCTTCACTTCCTCAGTGAGGGAGAACCAAAAGAGAAAATTTTAGAAATCTTGCTGTAATGAGGCCACATTGCCTTTATTTCAGTCAATGATGATTTTCTAAATATTTCAAGTAATGACAAGCATAAAGTCCACAGTTAGCTTACCTTCACTGTCTGACCATTTCTTGCACCCTTGTCTGGAGCCTGACATTTATCTCCTTGGGGGAATCATTTGAGGAGATACTACTTTGCCATAGTCACCATTTAGGGATGGGGACTGGTATTGAAGCAAACTAGGAAGAGATTAAGCATATCTGAATTTTTCGAGTTATGAACTTTATTCATAACATACACAAAACGGACATTGTGTTATTTAAATTGTTGGCCAAAATTATTTTCAACTACAATGAATTGTGTGTGTGGAATGTTACTAAAGAAATGCTTTTAAATAAACATGGATACAAATGAGTAATTATACAACTATTCAAAGTAGAGTATGACAGGGGTGCAAAGTACTCCAGAAAGTTTTGAAGTGGAAGAGAAAAAGAATGGGGCGATCAAGGAAGATTTTATGGCAGAAGTTGGGGCCTTGAAGAAAGAAAAGGACCTCAATAGATAAAGCTATAGAGTGTGTTCCGAGGATGGAGGATTATCTGCAGGAGGGGATAAGGAAGAATCAGGAAACAACTGAGAATCTATTTGGGCTGGAAAATACAGTATAGGAAATGAATTAAGATCGCAGAGACACTGGCATCAAATTGGAAAAGGTTTTAAGTGCCAGGCTAAGGAGTTTATACTTTCTCCTATAGGCAAGAGAGAGTCATTAAAGCTTGAGGAGGGTAGTCATGGGGTCAGACTGTGCTTCTGAAATACAGATGTGGAAGATGGATTGGAGAAAGGCAAGGCTAGAGGCTGGGGATCTAATAGGAAGGCTGTTGCAATCATTCAGAAAAGAGGCTGTCTGGGTGGGGAGAAGGGGCCAGATTCAAGGCCCTTATTGAGGTACTTGGCAATCGGGAGAGAATTTGGCTGAGTGGAAAGACAGTGGTGCCATCAACAGAAATAGGAAAGTTGAGAAAAGGGGGCATGTTTATGGGGAAAGATGATGAAGTCAGTTCTTAACACACTGAGGCTGAGATGTTAGTAGGACATCTGTGTCAAAAAGGAAGTTGGAAATATCCAACTAGAGAGAAAAGAAAGATAGAAACACTTCTGAATCATCTATATAGAAGTGAAACCCTGGGAGATCACCAAGGGAAAGAATATAAAGAGAGAAAAGGGTCAAGACCAGATGCTTAGAGAATACATACACTTTGGAGGGAGAGAAGAGGATGAGAAACCCAAAAAAAGGAGAAACAGAAGAAAGCAGCAGAGAGGTGGAAACACAGAAAGGAAACTATAGGTCAATATCATTCATGAATATTGACTCAAAAATTATAAACAAAATATTAGGAAACAGACTATTTATCCAAGAAATTATTCATTGTGACCAAATGAGATTTATACCAGGAAAGCATGGAGGAGATCAACATAATTGATCATATTAAAAACCAAAACATTCAAAACCACATAATCATCTCAATAGATGCAGAAAACACTTTTGACAAAGTATAACTCCCTTTTATGCTAAAAACCCTACAAAGTGTAAACAGAGAACAACATTTGAAAATACCATTTAAAGCATCTATCTAAAACCAAAAGTAAGCATCATGTGCAATGAAGATGCATTTCCAGCCTATTTATTTTTTTCAGTAAATATGAGAGTGAAGCAAGGATGCTCAGTCTCCCCACTATTAAGTGATATAGTTGTGGAAATGCTGGCAACAGCAATAAGAAAAGAACAAAATTAAAAGGTGTAGATAAGTAAAGAGGAAATAAAAGTATCCTTATTTGCTGATGATATGATGGTATACTTGGAAAATCCTAGGGAATCAGTAAAAGTATTCATTGAGACAACTTCAGCAAAATTGCAGACTACGAAATAAATTTTCAAAAATAATAGCATTCCTACATAATAATAAAACACAAGAAGCAATATTAGAAAGAGAAATCTCATTCCAATAATTACAAAATTCATAAGTATCTGGGGAACAACATACCAAAGCGCACACACACACACACACACACACACACACACACACACACACACACACACAAAACTTGGATAGATTCGATTACAAAATGTTCCTTAAAGAAAAAAAGAACAACTTTCATTGTGCCCTCTGGAATGACTGTTATCATATGTAACACTTTCCTTCATCTTAAATATTTTCCTCTCCCACTCATTCTGTCTACTAGTTCTTACTGAAACCTGGCTCCCTGTAAATGAAATAGTATCCCTGGCTGCATTTTCTCTTACTGGCTGTAGTTTAACTCATTCTTCTCTGCTCACTGGTCAAGGGAGAAGAGCTAAAATACGCCTTGTTCCCCATTTCCACTTCCAGGTTCTCTTCCTACCTCCTCCATCACTCATCAACCTCTCTTCCTTTGAAATTCATGTTATTAATATCTACCACCCAATCATCATCCTGGTAACTGTTGTCTGCCATCCCCTCCCCAAGTTGATATCCTTCCTTCCTCAATGAATTCAGGGCCTGGCTTACAAGTTTTATCTCCTCCCCAACTCCTGCCCCCAATACTAGGAGACTTCAAAATACATATTGACATATATATATATATATATATATATATATATATATATATATATACACACACACACATACATATAATGTTTCCAATCAAAGACTTTATTGGTTTAGCACAGAGCACCTTGGAAATCAGCAGTTAATTGGAAAGATGTGGAGATCCCTTTGGCCCAGAGCCTAATTGGCTCTACATCAGGTCTCCACGTGACGCAGGGAAGATCTTATATCCCATTAACCTTACACCCTCAAATTCTTTTTTTTAAACAAATGCTTTATTAACTTCTGTTTTGCATCATTCATTTCCGCCAGATTTTGAGTTACAATCATTTTCCCCCCGTTATCCCCCTACCCAACCTCCCAGAATAGCAGCCCCACAAGATATCGCTTCCTCCAATCTGCTCTCTCCCATACCCCCTTCGACTTTTCCATTAGAGGAAGGTGAATCTTTGTGTCCCAATGCCTGCACATCTTATCTCCCAATTATCAGCAAAAGAGTATTAATAATAGTATTTATATATATTTGAAACATTTAATCTTAAGACCTCGAATTTCAGATCCATTTCCTTCCTCCTTTGTCACCCATTCCCTCTGGGGAGATAAGTAATTCAGTATATGTTGTACATGTCTAGCTATGCAAAACATTATCATAGTAGATATATTGTACAAGGCTGCTTATAATTCCTCCCACTCATCCCACCCCCCACCTGGTCCATTCCCTACATGATCCTGTCCCTCTTCTATAGTGGGTACTTCCAACCTCCCCTCCCCCCAAGGATGCCCCCCCCCATCAATCATCCCTCCTCTCATCCCCCTTCCCCCTATTCTGCTGCAGATTGAGATATCCCATTTAGTATGTATGTCATTCTCTCCCTGAACCAAATT
Organism: Gymnobelideus leadbeateri; assembly: GCA_011680675.1. Taxonomy (NCBI): domain Eukaryota; kingdom Metazoa; phylum Chordata; class Mammalia; order Diprotodontia; family Petauridae; genus Gymnobelideus; species Gymnobelideus leadbeateri. The sequence continues at coordinate 412,116 of WOXC01011889.1, forward strand.
CAATGAGAATGTGGATTTGCCATTTTTTTCCCTTTCTATTCTCCCCCTCCCTTGCAACCACTTCCCCTTGCTTCTTCTACATGAGATAGTTTACCTTACCCTGTCTTTCCCCATCTCCTCTTGCCACTTTCCTCTCTCACCTCATAATTTCATCCCTTGAGTATTCTCCCTTCCCAACAAATTCAACCTATGCCCTCTATCCATATACACACACATTCACATATGTATTCATATGACCACACACCCTTCTTCCATTATTTTCATGGTGAGAAAGATATCATCACTCACAGTTATTGTTTTTCCATATAGGAATACAAATAGTTCAACTTTGATAAGTTCCTTTTGATTTCTTTTCCCTGATTACCTTCTCAGGCATCTCTTGCTTCTTGTGTCTGGATGTCAAATTTTCTATTCAACTCTGGTTTTTTCCTCAAGAATGCTTGAAAGTCCTCTATTCCACTGAATGACCATATTTTCCCCTGAAACAAAATACTCAGTTTTGCTGGGTAGGTGACCCTTGGGTTCATTCCCAGTTCTTTTGCCCTCTGGAATATCATATTCCATGCCCTTCACTCCCTCAGTGTAGAAGCTGCCAGGTCCTGGGCTATTCTGATTGTGTTTCCACAATATTGAAATTGTTTCTTCCTGGCTGCTTGTAGTATATTCTCCTTGATCTGGGGATTCTGGAACCTGGCTATAATATTCCTGGGAGTTTTCTTTTTGGGATCTTTTTCAGGAAGTGATCGGTGGATTCTTTCAACCTCTATTTTGCCCTCTGGATCTAGAACATCAGGGCAGTTTTCCTTGAGAATTTCTTGAAGGGTGATTTCTAGGTTCTTTCCTTGATCATGGCTTTCAGGTAGTCCAATTATTTTTAAATTGTCTCTCCTGGATCTATTCTCCAGGTCAGTGGTTTTTCCCATGAGATATTTCACATTGCCTTCTAATCTTTCATTTGTTTGGATCTGCTTAACAGCATCTTGATTTCTCATAAAGTCACTAGCTTCCATTTGCTCCAGTCTAACTCTGAAGGAATGAATCTCCTCAGTGAACTTTTGAGATTCTTTTCCATCTGGAAAATTTGACTTTTTAAGGCATTCTTCTCCTCATTGCCCTTTTGGGCCTCCTTTGCCATTTGAGTTAGTCTATTTTTTAAGGTGTTGTTTTCCTCAGTCAGGCTCTTGACCCTCATTTCATACTTTTCCTGCATCCTTCTCATTTCTCTTTCCAATTTTTCCTCCACTTCTCTTATTTGATTTTTAAAGTCCTTCTTAAGGTCCTCTATGGCCTGCAACCCGCTCATGTTTTCCCCTGGGGCTTTTGGAGCAGGACTTCTGACCTCACAGTCCTTTTCCTGCTCTATGCCCCCAAAATAGGAGTCTAGGGTTGCATTTTTCTATTTCCTTTGCCTTGGCATGTTGCCACTTAATTACTTGACTTTTGGGCTTGTTGCCACACTATGGCTTTAAGGCCAGATAGAGGAATTTTCGTCCCGAACGTGTGGGGGGCAACTTCCGTTTCTGGCAAGCTGTAAACCCACCCACGACTTCCACCCTAGATCACAATCCAGATCCAGGGAGGTTAAAGCAAGAGCGATTACCCCCCAAGACTGATCGCTGGATCTCCCTACAATTTGCAGGCTGGGAGCTGGAGCTGCCTCTGAAAACTACAAAATGGCGTGTCTCCTCAGCAGCTTCTAGTCCCCAGGGGAGGAAGCCGATGCATTCCCCAAATACAGGTCCCAAAGTCCATAGGACACTAACCTCTTACTTTGTCCTAGGCATGTCTATGTTGATAATTCTGGAGTCGCCACAGCTACTGGTGTTCTGGTGTTCCTCCAGCTGGCTGCTGGCCCTGCTGCCCTGGGGCTAAAACCTCGGCTCACGTGGACCTGGGCTCTGATTGGCTCTGCTTCCTGCGCTCTGAGCCTTGCGCACTGCCGGCTCCCAGACCGCTGTGCTGGTCCTTCCTGCAGGGCTGCTGGGCTGTCCTCAGCGGGAGGTTAGCTTCTCTGTGTCATTCTGCGGGTGCTGGGGCTCCAGAAGTTGTTCAGAGGCCCCTTTTACATAGTTTGGGGGGAATCTGGGGGCAGAGTGGCTTGGATGAGCTGTTTCTACTCCGCCATCTTGGCTCCGCCCCCCACCCTCAAATTCTTAAGGACTCAGTTCCTTAATTTACTCAATTCCCATGGCCTACTCTTTCACCCCACCTCAGCCACAGATAAAGATGATTATACCCTGGATCTTGCCATCACCCACAAATGTACTACCTTCATGTTCAATTATTCTAAAATCCCCTTATCTAACCATAACTTATTGGTCTTTCACCTCTCTTTCTGCCTTCCCTCAGAAAACCCTACTCTTCTTTCATACTGCAATCTCCAATCTCTTAACCCCTCAGTTCTCTTATTGGCCAGCTCCCCTGCACTATCCCCTGAGTCTCTTTTTCCCCATCCTGACTCCTTAGTGAGCCAATTCAACTCTACATTTTCCCCTCATGAATTCCCAACTGACTTATCATTTTAGTGATTACACCCTACCAAGCCTCAGTCTTAGATCACTCCTACCATTCACTGCCTTCATTTCTAAATGTGTACTGCTGAACAAAGATGGAGAAAATCATACAATTAATTGTTCTGCGTAGGTCCAGTACCAATTTCTATTACACTATCTCATATAAGCCTTCGATGCTGCTAGGTAAAACTACTGTACCTGCCTTATTAACTCTCTCCCACTTTCCACAATGTCTCTTCCAAACCTTCTTATTCCTCCTGAAATCTCCCATGGCTCCCCCCACTCTCAGCTGAGAACCTTGCCTCATATTTTACAGAAAAAAAATTGAGGACATTTGCCATGAGTTCCCTCTTCTCCCCTCTGATCACTCAGATGTCTTCTGCCACTATTTCCTCCTTCACCCCTGTCTCATATAGTGACATTGCCTTATTCCTTACCAAAGCCAATCTCTCTACCTGCTCTTGTTATCCCATTCCTTCCTATCTTCTCTAAACAATTGTCCTTTTTGTCATTCCCACTCTGTCACTTATTTTCAATCTCTCCCTGTCTATTGGTTCACTCCCTACTGCCTACAAACATGGCCATGTTTCCCCCATCCTGAAAAAAAACCTTCACTTCATCTACCCACCCCTGCTGACCATAACCCCTATATCTCTTCTGCCTTTTTTAGCTAAACTCCTTGAAAAGGTTATTTACAAATATATGCTACCACTTTCCCTCCTTTCACTCTCTCTTTTTTTTAAAAGCAATTGGGGTTAAGTAACTTGCTCAAGGTTACACGGCTAGTCATTATTCATGTGTGGGTGCTCATTTTCTGAGGCCAGATCTGATCCCAGATTGTCCCAACTCCAGGGCCGGTGCTCTTACTCACTGCGTCACCTGGCCTCCCCATTTCACTCTCTTCTTAACCCCTTACAATCTGATTTCCAACCTCATCATCCCACCAAAACTTTTCTCCAAAGATACCGCTGATCTCTTAGTTGCCAAATCCAATGGCCTTTTCTCCATCCTCATTCTTCTCTACCTCCTACAGTCTCTAATATTGTTGCCCATGTCTCTTTTCTCTCTAGGTTTTTGGGACACCACTCTTTCTCCTACCTCTTCAACTGTCTCCTTTGTTGGATCAGTGTTTGATAAAGTGGAAAACATAAATTACCTAGGAAAAAAATTCCTTTTTTAAATAAAATCTACTAAGAAAACTGGAAAGCAATCTGGCAGAAATTAGGCTTAAATCAATACCTTCAACTATATTCCACAATACATTCTAAATGGATAGGGGAACCTTAATATTTTTTAAGTTCATCTTGTTTTATTGATAAGCTTTGATTGAACACAGTAGACAAATAAAAATTCACAAAGTATAGTCCCTGAAAACAATTAAGCAAAATAACTAAAAAAAAGAACTAAAAACAATTAAACAAAATAACTAAAGAATAACTACAACTGATGGTATATGCAATTGTTTGTTAAAAGAAAGGAAATGTAAACTTTGGCCTTAATGAAAGTATCATTGTGCTAACTATTGTGGTTTAAGCTTACTTGTGTTGCTGTTGAACATTATCTTTTTTATTAAAGTTTTTTTTAATTAACAAATATGTTTTCTCTCCCTCCCAAACCCACCGAATTGAAAAACAGACTAAAAGAAAGTTTCCTAAAACACCATCTTGGCTCCACTCCATGAAAAGGCTTTCTCAAAGGTAATCAGGGACCTCCTAACTGCCAAACCCAATTGCTTTGTCTCAGTCCTTATCCTCTTGACTGATGCAGATTTGGAGACTTTAGATCTCTGGTCCAACTTCTTCATTTTAGACCACTATAATTGTTTCTCAATCAGTCTCCCTCTTAATCTCTACCTTCTCCAATTTATTCTCCACAAGCTACCAAAATAATGATCCTCAAGCACAGGTTTAACCATGGCACTCCTCTGCTCAATAAGCTACTTTACTTTTGTGTCCAACTCTTTGTGACACCATTTGGGATTTTCTTGGCAAAGATACTGAAGTGTAAAGATACTGAGAGGTTTGTCATTTCCTTTTCCAGTTCATTTTATGTCTCTTCTTGATAGAGTCCTATACTTAATTGATTATGTTATTCCCTCCTTACACCAGTACCAATGAGGGTGAAGATCATATATTTTTCATCTCCCTCCCTTCTTTCCCTCTACTATAATGTTTTTATGCCTCTTTGTGTGGCATAATTTACCCTTTTCTGCTTCATTCTTTGCTCTTCTTCCATTTCAGTCCCTTTGCACCCCTTAGTAAGGTTTTTTATAATCATTTTGTGTAATTTATATCCACACCCTCTATCTATATCCCTTTTAAATGTTGCAATAAGTATACAATTCTCAATATTAACAGATATCAGCTTCCCATATAGGGATGAAAACAGTTTGCTCTTATTAAATAACAAGGGGTGTGTGTGTGTGTGTGTGTGGGTGTGTGTGTGTGTGTGTGTGTGTGTGTGTTTTCCCTATTTACCTTTCTATGTCTCTCTTGAGTCTTGTAATTGGAGGTTGGATTTTCCATTGAGCTCTGGCTTTTTCATCAGGAAGGTCTGGAAGTCCATTATATCATTGAATGACCATCTCCTTGCCTGAAAAATTATGTTCAGTTTCGCTGGATAGCTGATCCTTGGTTGTAACCCAAGCTCTTTTGCCTTATGAAATATCATATTCTAGTCCTTCTTATCTTTCAGTGTAGAAGCTGCCAGATCTTGTGCGATCCTCAGTGTGGTTCTGTGATATTTGAATTGTTTCTTTCTGGCTGCTTGCAGTATTTTCTCCTTTACCTGATAGTTCTAGAATTTGGCTACAACATTTTGTGGAGTTTTCAATTTGGGATCTCTTTCAGGAGGTGTCCAGTGGATTCTTTCTGTGTCTATTTTACCCTCTCGTTCTAGGATCTCAGGGAAGTTTTCCTTGATGACCTCTTGGAAGATGTTGTCCAGGCTCTTTTGTTCATCATGACTTTCTGGTAGACCAATAATTCTTAGAGTATCTCTCCTGGATCTGTTTTCCATTGAGATATTTTACCTCTTTTTCTAATTTTTCATTCCTGATGTTTTATTTAACTGATTCTTGGTGCCTCATAGAGTCATTAGCTTCAATTTGGTTGATTCTAATTCTTAGCAAATTATTTTCCTCAGTTTTTGAAGCTCCTTTTCCATATTTTCAGATTTCATTTTTAGGGATTTATTTTCTCCAGTTAGATTTTGAGCTTCTTTTTCCATTCCACACATTTTTCTTTTTAAGGAGCTGTTTTCTTCATTGAAATGTTTTTCTATTTTTGAAATTTTGATTTTAAAAGGATTAGTCAATTTATCTTCTACCTCTCTAATTTGGTTTTTAAAGTCCTTCTTGAGCTCTTCTATGTATGATTTCTGGGCTTGAGACCAGTTCATATTCCCTGTTGAGGCTTCAGCTGTAGGTGTGGAGTCAATTCTGTCTCCTTCTGAATTTGGTTCTTCATGTCCGCAATAATAGGATTCTAGAGTCTTTGTCTTTGCAATCTGTTTTTTACCCGTTTTGAGGCAGGGCCTTAACCATACCCTTTCTCTAGGACTCCCAAGCCTTCACTATTTTAAATTTTGTTCTGGGGCAATAATTTCTGTGTTTTCAGGGTCAGAGGGGGGATTGGAGCAGTTGGGGTTCACTCTGCCATCCTGGCTCCTGGAAGTTCAGGTAGGTGCTTTTAAAATTTCCAAACTGTGGGTTGATAATCCCAGGAGTAGCTGCTGCCACTGCTGTGGGCCCTGCATTTGTCTCTTACCCAGCTCTGAAAGTTCCCAGTCCTGGGATGATAGGCCTGGGAATGGCCCTTGTGGTTGGTGGATCAAGTTGCCACCACATCATCTGCCTCTGTGTGCCACGGTGTCTATCTCTGCTTTGACTGGATTTTTTTTACAGCTTTTCAAGTTTCTTTTCTTTATGGTGTATCGTTATTGAGTTCATATGCTACTGGAATACTTCATATGCTGCAGTACTGATATGAGGTAAGTAGAAAGACAACACTACATTGGATGGATCCTCTATTAGCCAAGCTGTGTGCCAGACACTGTGCTGGGTGCTGGAGATACAAAGACAAAATGGAAATAAATGGTTCCTACCCTCAGGAAGCTTACAGCACTGTATCTATCTGTCCCCTTAAATATTATTGGTGTAGGGGAGATGATTGAGTTTGAGCTAACTTTGAATGCTTTGTCATTCTGGGGAAAAGGAGCTCTATATCCAAGGTTTAACCTCTTCCCTACCTAATACCATTTCCACAATGAATACCTGTGGAAAATAGCAAAGAAACCCATTTATCCAAATTGGTAGCTAAACAGAAATCAGAGAAGATACATAGGGGAATATATATCAAACAATACAGAATGAAGGAGGTCTCCCATTGGGAGTGAGGTAATTCAGCTCAACCAAGACAGTGTCTTTGATCTCACCCGAGGGGAAATTCCCTGAAGTCTCTAGTATAGTGAGTTGGGGATAGGTACATAATAGAGACTCCTCTCAATTCTCCCCAGTCTTTTCCTTCAGCAATCTGGAAAATGGGTTGGCCTCTTCCATCTGTTCTCTCAAAGCTAGAGCCAGAAGCTACGCAATGTTTGAAGACTCAAAGTTTGAGGAGTCCCTAAAGGGGACTGGCCTTTGGAGAATCCTAAAGAGGCATGCAGATGGAACTCTTACTTGAAGAGTCCCAAAAAGAAACTAGTTGAGAACTGAAACTCTCCCCTCTGGCCAACTCTGTCCTCCCCTCACATAAGACAGAGCATTCATCTCCACTAATAAGTCCACCATAACAATGGACTTTGAGATTGAGGTACATTCCTCCATGGGCCAAAACTTTTTGTAGTCCCTTGCAAAGATCAGCTGGGACAGGTCCCAAACCTGTAAATATGCAGTAGAAACACAAATATCAATGCTTTAAAACAATAAGGGTGATTTTCCTGGCATTCCAAGTAACCAACTTTTGGTACTGTTTAAAATTAAATAAAAATGCACATTCACAATACACACAGTAGACATAGCACTATATAGAGCATCATCTTCAAGGATATCACAGTGACAACATGCCTCCCTACCTATAGGACGTATAACATATGCACATCTCAGTATGTGCACATCCCTAGGACACAGTGATCCTTCCAATGGAATAAGCTTGGCTAACTAACAAAGCAAAGCTAGCTACCTGCAACAATAACACTATCAATAGGCTTATATAGAAAAGACAACCAATATAAGCAATAGCGGGTACCCAAAACAATGAACAAAGAGATATTGCTATAACATGTACACAGCACAAAGCAGTCGAAAGTGTGCATTCTCAAGCATGTAGTAATTCACATGGACAGCAGTAAACATCTGCAATTATATGCAAGGCACATTTCACAGGAGCTGTCTCTGGTACTGTCACCTAGAGATGACTGTGACTGGATCTTCTGGCTTACCTGTGACATCATAGCAGTCTAGTGACTGCTCCAACAGGTCTCATTCCCCTGTCACTGACTGATCTTTCGGTTCCTACACCAGACCATCAAGATCATTATAGACTTACGTGTCTACATCTGGGCTGGCAGCTAGGGCAGGCTGGCTACAACAATGGCCTACTAGATTAATATGTCGTGCTTAACAGTACAACAGTACAGCAGGACATGAATTCAAATCATGAAAACAGTACTAATGACTTTTTCATGTATCAACATCTACATATTCAGTAGCATTTAGACTTTTGAGAAATAAATCAATAAATGCAACAATTACATAACAGTAGGTTGAACCAGCTAGTGGCACCATGGAAAGAGTTCTGGGCCTAGAATCAATAAGACCTCAGTTCAATTCCAGTCTCAGACACTTACTAGCTATGTGACCCTAGGCAAGTCACTTAACCTCTGTTTGTCTTAATCCACAGAAGAAGGAAATGGCAAACCACTTTGATATCTTTGCCAAGGAAACCTCATGGTCCACAGGATCACAAAGAGTTGGATACTGAACAAGAAAACAAGGCTGAAGCCAAGTCAGGATACCTCTCAAAAAAAACCCCAATAAAACAAAATAAAAATTATATTAAAAAAACATTTCCAGGATATAACCATGAAGGAACAAAATTGTGACTATGAAAAAATTCTATTTTAATTCCTATGAAGAGAAAAATAAAAGAAAAATGTGTAAACAAAAATGTTGTATAACAATAGGCTTTGGGACAGGAGTTGTACATATCTGTTTATATGTATACATATAGTTGTTGGTTGGTTGTTGTCCATTCCCAAAGAAGACCAAAATGACATCACTATGCTAAAGTCAAGTTTCAGTGTGTCCGACTATGGCTGATCAGGCCAGTATGAGCTTGGAATGCTCTATGGTTGGGCACAAATAGTGTGAACATTTGGGGTGGATAAAGTGTTTCCTTTGAGTTGTCTCAATTCAGCTTTGCTCATAGAGCATAGCACTTTCCCTGATTTGGGCTCACCATTCTGAGCAGTCCTGTGCCAGTGTCTCCCATATCATACAATCAATTCCAAAGTTCTTGAAAGAGACCTTGAGAGTGTCCTTGTATTGCTTCTTCTGACCACCATGTGAGCACTTGCCTATGTGAGTTCCCATAAAACAGTCTTTTTGGCAAGTGTATGTTTTGCATTCAAACATGGCCAGCCCATCGGAGTTGTGCTCTCTGAAGCAGAGTTTGAATGCTTGGCAGTTTAGTTTTAGTAAGGACCTCAGTGTCTGTTACCTTATCCTGCCAGCCAATCTTCAGAATCTTCCTAAGACAATTCAAATGGAAGTGTTTCAGTTTCCTGGCATGGAGCTTGTAGACTGCCCAGATTTCACAAGCATACAACAATGAGGTCAGCACAAGGGCTCTGTAGACCTTCAGCTTGGTAGTCAGTCTAATACCTCTTCTCTCCCACACTTTCCTTTGGAGCCTCCCAAACACTGAGCTAGCTCTGGCAATGTGTGTCAACCTCATTATCAATGTGTCCATCCCTGGAAAGTACACTACCAAGGTAAGTGAACTTATCCACAGAATTCAAAGCTTCTCCATTTGCTGTAACCAATAGTTCCACATTTGGATGGTGTGGTGGTGGCTGATGGAGCACCTGTGTTTTCTTGGTATTAATTGTTAGGACAAAATTAGCACAAGAAGAAGAGAATTGATTCATATTTTGTTGCATCTCAGCTTCGGAGGCTGCACTGAGTGCACAATCATCTGCAAACAGAAAATCATGAACCAACACTTCCTCCACTTTGGTCTTGGCTTGTAGACTTTTCAAGTTTAAGAATTGACCATCAGTGCAGTAGCTGACCTTGATACCTTACTCATCCTCATTGAAGGCATTTGACAACATGACTGAAAACAGCACACTAAAAAGTGTGGGAACAAACACACAGCCTTGTTTCACTCCATTGGTAACCGGAAAGGTATGAGAGCATTGTCCATTATCCAGAACCTGGGCAAGCATGCTGCCATGAAATTTATGTACAATGCTGATCAATTTCTCTGGGCAATCAAATTTTAACATAATTCTCCATAAGGCCTCATGACTAATAGTATCAAAGACCTTGGTCAAATCTACAAACATTGTGAACAGATCTCTGTTCTGCTCCTGGCATTTCTCCTGGAGTTGTCGGGCAGCAAACACCATATTGACTTTTCCTCAGCCCTTTCTGAAGCCACACAGGCTCTCAGGTAGATGACCATCTATATATGCAGATATGTGTACACACACACATACACAATGAATAATATGGAAAGACAATACTAGAATCTGGGGAAACAAGGAAGGCTTTCATGTAGATCTGTGATTCTCAAATTTTTTGGTCTCAGGACTACTTTACATTTAAAAATTATTGAGGACCCCACCCCCAAGAGCTTTTGTTTATGTGGTATATATCTATTGGTATTTACAATATTAGCAATTGAAAAGTTTTATTGTCATTATTATCAAGATAGTTTTGATTTCTCGGCCCCCCTGAAAAGGTCTTAGAGGGAATGGATTCCTGGAACACACTTTGAGAACCACTGATACAGGAGAGAATGCTTGAGGACACCAGGGCTTGAGAAAGCAAAGTTGGGCTGCTGCATATAACAATGGAAGAAGCATTTACATGGAAGAAATCATGGAGCCTTTGTCAAAGGCAGCTAGATCATTTTCAGCACAGGTAGTGTGATTTTTTTTTAAGATCTTTAAAAATTTATTGTTAATGCTTATATCCATTGGAAGCCTTGGGCATTTATGTAACTTTTTTAAGTTCATGAATCTCAACATGGATTATGGAAAAGGCCCACAGCCTGGCTTTTTAAAAATAAAGGGATTTTTATGTCTTCAGTTTCTTACATCATCATAATATCCAAAAGGGAGAAAGAAGAACACCTGATCAAGACATTGAAAAAAGTCTGAAAATATGTGCAATCTGTAACACCTGTCACATGTGTTACACCTCCACAAGGGCGTGGGTTGGTGTCTCTTCTCATATTCTCTTCATTTGAAGTCATTCTTGATATTTATAATTTTATTACATTTGCTTTTGATTTTTTGGTGTTATCATTACTCTTTCCACTGATATTGTTGTAGTTACTATGTAGATTGTTTTCTTGGCTCTGCATCAGTTCATGAAGATCTTTCCATGTTTCTCTGGATTCATCACACATATCATTTCTTATAGCACAAGAATATTCCATTACAATTATGTATCACGTGGGCATCTACTTTGTTTCCAATTCTTTGCTAGTACACAGAAAAATGCTGCTATAAATATTTTGGTGTATATGGAGACTTTCTCCTTATCAATGACCTCCTTAGGGTAAATGCCTAGTAATAAAATTTCTGGGTCAAAGGATATAAACATTTTAGTCAGTTTATTTGCGTAATTCCAAGTTGTTTTCCAAAAAGATTGTACTATTTCACAATTCCACCAATAATGTATTAGTGGACTATTTTCCCACACCCCCTCCAACACTGATTGTTGCCATTTTTGTCAATGTGCAGGGTGTGAAGGGAAACCTCAGAGTCTTTTTGATATGTATTTCTCTTATTATTAGTGATTTGGAACATTCTTTCATGTGGCTGTGAAATACTTTGTAGTTCTTTTGGGAACTTTTGAGAATATATCACTTGACTATTTATCTATTAGAGAATGGCTAATATATATCTATATGTGTATATATACATATATATGTATATACTGGAATACCCCAGAGATATTGCAGATTTGGTTCCAGACTATTACAATAAAACAAATATTGCAATAAGTCACATGAATGTTTTTGTTTCCCTGTGAATATAAAAGTTATGTTTACACTATACTATAGTCTATTAAACATGCAACAGTATTATGTCTTTTAAAAATATACGTACTTTAATTTAAAAATACTTCATTGCTAAAAAAAAAATGCCAACCACCATCTGAGCCTTTAGTAAACTGTAATCTTTTTGCTGGTAGAGGTTGCCTTAGTGTTGATGAAATGCTGACTAATTAGGGTAGCTGCAGCAATTTTTTAAAATAAAACACTGACAAAATATGCTGCATCAATGAACTCTTTCTTTTATGAAAGATTTCTCTGTAGCATGCAATGCTGTTTGATAGCATTTTACTCACAGTAGAACTTCTTTCAAAATTGGAGTCAATCCTCTCAAACCCTGCTGCTGCTTTATCAACTAAGGTTATATAATAGTCTTCAAAACTGTTGTGCCTCAGAGAACAGGGAGGCCCAAGGAGAGGGAGAGAGACAGAAGAATGGCCCATAGTTGGAGAGTCAGAACACACACATTTATCAATTAAGTTTGCCATATTAGATGGCATAATTGGTAGTGCCCCAAAACAATTCCAATAGTAACATTAAAGATCACTAATCGGGGCAGCTAGGTGGCACTGCAGTGAATAGAGTACAGGCCCTGGAGTCAGGAGGACTTGAGCTCAAATATGGCCTCAGACACTTAACACTTACTAGCTATGTGACCTTGGACAAGTCAATTAACCCCAATTGCCCTGCCTTCCCCCTCCAAAAAGGCCAAAAAAAATATCACTGATCACAAATCCCAACAGCAGATATAATAATAATGAAAAAATCTGAAATGTTGTGAGTACCAAAATGTGACACATACACAATGTGACCACATGCTGTTGGGAAAATGTTGGGTTGCCACAAACCTTCGATTTGTAAAAAACAAAACAAAACAAAAAAAGTACTATCTGCAAAGGGCAATAAAGCAAAACACAATAAAACAAGGTATGCCTGTATATGTATATGTGTGTGTATAAGTTATTTATATATCTTGGATATCAAACCCTAGTACGAGAAATGTGATACCAATTCCCTTCCCCCTCAACCACTTCCCTTCTTATCCTAGGTACATTAATGTTGTCTGTGTAGAAGCTTTTCAGTTTCAAGTTCTGTTGTAAACAGTGTTACATTCCTTCAGTACCTTAATCTTTTACTTTAAAGTTTAAAAAAGAGGCAAGGTAAAGTTAAAAAAAGCACTTTTACTGTAATCTTTTTCTAAGGTGGTCCTGTTCCCATTGGCTCTCTTTTCTTCATCCCTGATCACAAACATCTAGCTTGATACTCCTTTCCCTCTAGGGTTTTTTTGTTAGTCTTTTTTCTCTCTAGTTTTTATCTGGTTACGTATTTCTTCCCCATATTTTTTCCTCTTTGTCAAATAGACCCATCTCTTCCTCCCTTCCTGTTCCTTGGTTTTTAAATTTCATTTTTGTGTCCCTTTCCAAATCAGATTTTTCTCATTTTCTTCATTACTCTCTTTCTGTTTACTCTCGACCCTCATTCTCTGATTCCTGACCTCTATAATCATCTGGTCTCTCTCTTTTTTCTGAATTCTTCATACAATCTATGGATCCCACTTGAGCCCCTTTGAAATGCTCTCTAAGAGAACCCAAAAAGTAAGCTGACAGGGAGCATTCTTCTGTTTATGACTGATAAGGATTAGTTGCCTTGAACCAGACACTAGCTTGATTAATTGCTTTTCTCTTATCCCATTGTTTTATGGACACTATCCTTTTGGGAACTTTTGAGAATATATCATTTGACTGTTTATCTATTAGAAAATGGCTAATATATATACTGGAATACCCCAAAGATATTGTATATTTGGTTCCAGACTATCACAATAAAACACAAAAAATACAATAAAACAAAAACAATAAGTCATATGAATTTTTTGTTTCCCTGTGCATATAAAAATTATGTTTACACTATGCTATAGTCTATTAAGTTGCAATAGTATTATGTCTTTTAAAAATATACATACCTTGGGGCGGCTAGGTGGCGCAGTGAGTAAGAGCACTGGCCTCGGAGTTGGGATGACCCGAGATCGTATCCGGCCTCAGAAAATGAGCGCCCACACATAAATAATGACTGGCCGTGTAACCTTGAGTAAGTTAACCCCAATTGCTTTAAAAATATATATACCTTAATTAAAAGATACTTTATTGCTTAAAAGAATGCTAACTACCATCTGAGCCATCAAGTCTTTTTTTTATGACACCTCCTTGTTTATGGCTGACAAAAACCAGATATCCTGGGGGCATTCTCTTGTTCTATGGAACTATAATTTTGGCTGACATTCTGAGTCAGAAGTGGGGGAGCACTTCCTTCCTCTATGGATATATAATCTCGTTCAACTAATCTTTCTTTGGTTCTCAGTTTCACTGAGAATCCCATACATGTATGTTTCTGCTAGCTTATAAAGAATAAACAGCATATATATACGACTTAATTTTGTTTGTCTCTTTCTAGACCAAACACTGAAGGTTGACAGATCACAGCTGCCAAGGTATCCATTCTAGAATCTACCCCCTAGGTGTTTTCTGCCCCTGCCTTGTAGGGCTTACCATATAGATTCCCCTTTTCACTTGTCCCTCCCTCTCAGAACAAGGTTAATTATTGCAGGTGTCAGAGAGGCACTGATCCATGGTAGGGCTCCCTCCCCCACCTCACGTCCCTGATTATACAGCCCACCACTAGTATATATCTATTTTGTTAACCTTTTTCCCCCTATATTTGCCTGGAAAGATCACCCTATGTCCATGTTCTCCCATTCTTTCAGGTCCCAGTTGCCCACAGAGGTTCCAATTCCCACCTCTTACAACTAACAGACTTTTAAAGTAACAAATCCCCTGGACTATATATGTAGAATAAAGTCCTCATCTCCCTTCACTGACCATCTCTCTTCACCTATAGGAGCATTCACCAGCAGAACCCTTTCCACCTCCAAAATATGGCCTCCTTCTTACACCCTCCTCCTCACCTACTCTCCTATAGGCTCTTCTCTTTCTGGTACCACTGATGTAGATACAAAGGTGCTTTAAAGGTTGAGTTGCTCCCCTTATCTTGAAATACCACAAAACTTCCCCTTATACTGGATCATAAAATTTCTTGTCTCCCCCCTATCCTGGGTCATGGGATTTCCTTGTCTCCCTTATCTTATGTCATTCATCATCCTCATCCTGTGTCCTTATCTTGTAAGACTTCTCTTGTCCCTAAATCTCCAACCCCCTTTAGAAACACTAAAAATTACATCATCATCCTACAGGCTTATAGCTCTCTGTCTATATAAGTCTGGTCCTTTTCCTATATCAATGACTTTGTTTAGCTCCTTGCTAAATCTCAGGTCCCTGTGCTTTTATGTCAATAAAGCTCCCATTGGCTAAAGAGAAGGTCTAAATGAATTCCTTCAAAAACCTGAACCAGCTCTCCCAAGTCTGACTTCACCACCACAGAGGTCACCTTCCTCTCACTGAACCTTGATGACTCCAAAACATAATTTATTCCTCTCTATCCCTCTGCTCTACTCCCTGCCTTTATGTACCTTCCCATGTTGTAATGTAGACCCACCAAAAAAGCACTGATTCTCCTGTCGGTAGAGTGTCACCAAGGTATATCTTTAATGTTCCTGTCTACTTTTTTTTAATTGATCACAGTATTTATATATTTTTAAAACATTTGATTTTAAAATAGTAGTATTCCATTACATGCATATACCACAACTTGTTCAGCCATTCCCCAATTGATGGGCACCCCCTTAATTTCCAATTCTTTGCCACCACAAAAAGAGCTGCTATAAATATTTTTGTACACATGGGTCTTCCTCCCACTTCTATGATCTCTTTGGGATACAACCCTAGAAGTGGTATTGATGGGTCTCAGAGTTATTTTGATTTTCATTTCTCTAATCAATAGTGATTTAGAGCATTTTTTCATATGCTTACAGATATCTTTAATTTCTTCCTCTGAAAACTGCTTGTTTATATCCTTTGACCATTTATCAATTGGGGAATGACTTGTCTTCTTATAGATTTGACTCAATTCTCTATATATCTTAGAAATGAGTCCTTTATCAGAGACAGGTTGTAAAAATTCTTTCCCAATTTCCCACTTCCTTTTTGATCTTGGTTACATTGGCTTTGTTTGTACAGAAGCTTTTCAATTTAATGTAATCAAAATTATCCATTTTGCATTTTATAATGCTCTCTAATTCTTGTTTGGTCCTAAAGTCTTCCCCTCTCCACAAATCTGACAGGTAAACTATTCCTTGCTTTCCCAGATTGCTTACAGTATCAGACTTTATACATAGATCATGCACCCATTTAGACTTGATTTTGTTATATGGTGTTAGATACTGGTCTATGCCCAGTTTCTGCCATACTATATTCCAGTTTTCCCAGCAGTTTTTGTCAAATAGTGAGTTCTTATCCCAAAAACTGGAGTCTTTGGGTTTATCAAACAATAGATTACTATAGTCATTGACTGCTGAGTCTCCTGTGCCCAATCTATTCCATTGATCCACTGCTCTATTCCTCAGCCAGTACCAAGCAGTTTTGATGACTGCTGCTTTATAAAATTAAAATCTGGTATAGCTAGTCCACCTTCCCTAGCATTTCTTTTCATTAATTCCCTTGATATTCTGGACCATTTGTTCTTCCAAGTGAATTTTGTTACTATTTTCCCTAACTCTATAAAGTAGTTTTTTGGTAAATTGATTGATATTGAACTAAATATATAATTTAATTTAGGTTAAATTGTCATTTTTATTATATTAGCTCAACCCAGCCATGAGCAATTTATGTTTTTCCGATTAGTTAGATCTGACTTTATTTGTGTGAAAAGTGTTTTGTAGTTGTGATCATATAGGTCCTGGGTGCTTTGCAATCTTAATAACTAAATCAAGACAGAGATTCAAGCATTAACTTTTCAACTTGTGGGTGAACTTCTTTTCTTTTTTGGATATATATTGTAAAAATCATATTCTCCAGTGCAATATTTGTTAGAAAATGTTATTCTAGTCATTCTTTGTACAGATTTATTTTAAAGTTGATTAAACAGAAAATCAGATTAAAGAAAATAATATTGGGGTCACTGTCTCACAGCTCAGTCTATTTGTGTGCCTTTCTGTACCCATTTTGTGTGTCTCTCAGTCTGCAATTATGTGCAGAGTTTAGAAGGTAAAACTTTGCTGGCAAATCTCTCTCTGTGTGACTTGTTAACTAATGTGAATCTCTAGAAGTTTTCACAAAGACCCTTCCTTTCCTTTACACTCCTGAATGGTGGCCATATTTAGCGAATGTGGAAGGAAAAGCAGATAAGGAGAAATGGAATATTTTCACTCAGACTGTATGTTTTTACATCGTAAACTTAATTAGGAACTGTATTTGGCACTAAAATATAAATTCTCTACTGTCGATCCCTATTTGTGGTTTAAATGTTTTTATAAATGCTAAAGGTTTCTTTAGAATTTGTTTTAACTAAGGGAACTAAGAACATTTTCCACCCCTCATCCCGAAGAATGATAGATTTATTGTTTTACGACTAGAAGATGAAGGTCATCTCACTGATTATAGAGAGATGGGTTTAGGAGTTATGCCAGTGAAGTTTCAGCAGGGAAAAAAACAGAACCAGCACTTAAAACTGCCTGCCTATCCAATGCCCTTTCCTGGCTTGTGAAAAGAGAAAAAAAGTCAAAAAGTAATTGAGTTTGAATCACAGTACTCATACATTTTAAAATAACTTTTTAAATTGGTGTGTATCTTGAAATTAGAAACTTTGCTGTAAATTACATGAGACTCCTACCCATTTTTGTTACATATTATGTTCAATCCGAATTTTAAGAACTCTCTTGTTTCCTCCCTACAAAAAGAGAAATTTATTTAAGGAAACAGGGGCAGGGGTCGGGGGGCAGTGGGAGGGGGAGGGCTAAGCCTGAGCCCCCCTGAGAACTCCATGATAGACAAGCTGCAATAACTTTCGGAAAATCCTACCAGTTAGGTCCGTTACTGAGTGATGAGACCTGGTAAGGACTGAAAAAATTATGGGAAAAAGGGAAAAAATGATTACTGCATGGAAAAGGTACAAGAAAAGACTTTATCTGTAACTGAAACCTTCTGTTTGGGCAAGGTCTGTGAAAAGAGCCAGTTAAGGATTATGGAATTCCTAAAAAATGAAATTGGGTTACTGAGAATTTATGAGTTTGCTTATAATATAGTACTTCTAATGATTGGTCTTTATAGCAGGATGACTTTAAACTCAGGAAGAAGAAAAACAAGTGAAGGATGTTAAGTGAAATCTTGTGTGTGTGTGTGTGTGTGTGTGTGTGTGTGTGTGTGTGTGTGTGTGTGTATGCCCACATGTGTCCTGGTAAACTTTTATTGCTAATGGCAATTCGATAAGAGTAAAAATGATTGTATCTAGCCTTAGCCCTAAGATTTCATTAGTGAAACTTGTCATTTGAGGTAAAAGCTCTTGGGACTGTAACTGATATTGTTTTGAATTTAGGTATAGTTATCTGGTAGATAATTAAATCTGTAATCCACCATTTGAGAGAAATACCACAACATACTCAGAAGGATTGTGATCCTGAACTCTTAGAGGTAGAGATGTGTATCTGGGGAAAAGCCAAGATGACAACCATGGCATGACTGAAGGTAGGACCCTCCTGGCTCAATTTCCCTATTGTGTTACTCCTTTTTGAACAGAAATGTTTCCCACCTGATTAAACCTGAGTCTGGGTATGAGGTGGAATGATAATTGCATAATTGGTTATCAACTGTGAGTCTTATCTGAAATCAAACAGAGCTAAGGATGCTTTATCCTGCTATATATGTGTTGAGTCATTCTATGCCCTTAGTCTTAGGCCTGGAGAACCAGTTTGACACTGTTATAATCATGTCCCTGCTTTTTCTCCTTTTATAGCAAATTTTTATAGTCAAAGGAAGTGGTCAGTAGAAGATATGAGCACAATGCAAGAATGTAAGATGTTACTGTTTTCAACCTGAATTTGTCGTCATTCTACATCCCAAACAACCAAGTAAACTAGTGCTTGGGCTTGTCATCTGCCTGCCTGAAGTATCTCATTCTTTCAGAATGTTATGGGAATAAGTGGACAAAGACGAAAATGCTTTGTGAAACAGAGGTGTGAGTCTATTAATTTGTGAGTTAAAATCAGAAACCTCTTCTGTTTCATTTTAAGGAATAAAATCTCATTGCAGTCACCTTAGTGAAGAGTAATGTTTGTGTAATACCTACTCCATTTGAATATGGCTAACAATTGAACATGTCCAGGCAACCTATTTGACATATAAAGCTCTCTGTATATAATTGGGAATTAATTAGTGTATCTATACATCCTGTCCCAGGCTTTTTGTTACAGTTGGAGTAAAGCCAGCCTCTGGTAAGTAAATTCATTTGTGTAACTATCAAACCTAGGAGTGGAGAGCCTCGGCTTGCAAAGAGTGTTGTTACCTATGTAGGATTAGAAATATATGATTAGATTCTTAATCACATCTGATCCTCCTAAAGGAACTGGAATTGGCTGGAGTGATTTTTTTTAATTCGGTTAACAAGCTTACTTTAATCAATCAAACATATATTACCTAGTTCAGGGGGAAAAGATCAGCACCCCGAACTTCAGAGTATACAGACAGAAGTTTCAAAACAGAGAAACAGACAGATCAAATAGACAGGCTTCCAAACTGTCTAACCATTATCAATACCAAAATCACAGTTACCAGAGAGGGAAGCATCAACATCTGGTTTTTCAAAGCCGGGGGGCTCTCAACGGCTACCCAGAGTCTCATCTGCTCAAATCACACAATACTTCTCAAAGTGAGCCCCCTGGAGTGAAAATTTTTGAGAAAGCAACAACATCAGACAATCCTGTATGTTAAATGTAAATGATAAAAATCTAAATTCTCTGAAGTTTCAAGTGAACAACGGGTCCCTAGTTTAATGTTGTTCTTAAAGCTTATCAACATATTAATGTATATTGATATCAGAACCACAAGTTTTGAGCTAGTTTTCACCATATAAACTAGTTATTGGTGAAGTAAAATTTGAGGAGCTGTGCTAACTTGTACTGAGATCTGTTTTGTAAAAGATTAATAGCAGGAACATCTAAGGAGTCTCTACAAGTAACTTGGGACCAGAGAAGCAAATCTATTTAAATGGAGTCCATTTCAGGGATGTCTAAGAAAAGATGTTTCTAGAGACCAGACAACTACATTGGACATCTGAGATCCAAGGTAAAATTTGCTAAGTAAATGGATATTGGAAATGGGTTACTGAAATACAAAAAAGATGGTTAGCTAATGTTGATGGTCATATGATCATTATTGTACTACTTTGGCTCTTTGTTTCACTTTATCTGTATATTGAGTTCTCTCAGTTGTCCTGGAGTAATGTGAATTTCCCCCTCTAAATTAGTTTATGGTCTTAGACACTTTTATTATGACATGTACCATGACTAATCATTCTCTTGTTCTTACCTTGATCAGTCAGGGGAAATTGTGCCAGGTCTCTCATTGACAAAAAGGGAGGAACTGAGAAAAATCAAATGATTTTGATTCCATTTTGTAATTGATTCTACTCTATATCAACTCCAATATGTTGTATAATTATTCAAGCCATGTTTCTTTTGTCTCTAAACTTAGTTCAGAAATTTAGCTGGTCTGTATTGAGTTTAGAAATCCAATTCTCCTACTAATCACCAAATATCATTGATTCTTCCTTCACCTCCCAAGGGGTGGGATGAAAGAAAATTGTAACAATTGTGGTAATTTTTCTTATTGGTCATGTTGTTTCTTTACTTGTGCTTATATTGCTGTTGTGGGTTGTGCCTCCACTGCAGTTCACTGGTAGACTCCTCTGCTTCCCACATGTTAACAAAATCACTTATATACCATTAAGGGAACCTTAAATAACATTAAATAAGGGAAGATAGTATCAGAAAGATTGTATGAGTAGGTCACAAGGGGTGGTGTGTATGAAGGTAGCCAGAGTGGGAGCGAGAGACTGTAAACTACCTTGAGTAAATGTAAACAGCAAAAGAAGGTCCAAATATCCATTGAAAAACTTGTACATGGCCTCGGGCCATCCTTGGTTCTATGTCTTCTTTGTCCTGCTTCCATATGACACCTTACCTGGTCTGATGACAATATGGGTATCCAAGATGTTACTTTGTCCTACTGCCACGCAGGACAACTGGCCTCTTGTAATTCCCCCAATTAACCTACTTAACCCTAATAAAACCTACTTATAACCAAGCTGACATGGACTCCTCTCTCTTTGGTATCTCAGGATCTTCTCAAAATTTATGCCACCCTACAAATGGCATAACAGATCTGCTTACTTATAAGTAGTTTGCCATTTCCTTCTCCAGTTCATTTTACATATGGACAAAGTGATACAAACAGGTTTAAATGACTTGCCCAGGGTCACACAGTTACAACTGGCATAATTAGGGCAAAATGGACCTTCCACTTACAACTGGCACAGTCAGCAGGATAATCTGCCCCCTAACAACTAGCACAATTTAGGAACAACAGTCTGCCCCTTACAGCAAAACAAACATCAATTTCAGGGGTGGTGAGATCAAAAAGGAGAATTAAAAAGAAATTATAAGAAGCTGAAATAAAAATCTGGGCTTAGTGAGGAAAGAAGAGCAGAGGACTAGAAACAAACCACCCTTCCCTGCACCTAGAACTGAAAAGGCCAAACAAAACAGGACCGAAAGTCCAAGTTTATTTCTCAGGACCACATTGTCTAAGGGAAGGGAGGATGTGGTACTCTTGTCCCTTATCATATGGCATCATCTGCTGTGAGTTGAATGAGTCTACTCCTAAGCATAAATGCAAGCAAGAGAGAGTGACTGTGTTCAGTTAGGTAGATTTAAAGACTCAGCCATTTTCAGCAGCTAAAATAAAAAAAGCTGTGATGAGATACTTTGGTGCCTGTGCTTGAACCCCACTTTGTAAAATCACTTCTCTCCCTAGCCTCAGAACATTATTTCTGCCTGCTTCTTTCCATGTCAGTACTCTGCCTAGCAACCATCCATGATCAAGCCCCAGTAAAATGTTTATCTTCCCTTGGTACAATAACAAGCTGCACCTATGAATCCTTCACTAGATTATCTATAAGTAACTCCCTACCTCATTATATACATCCTGAATCCCTCATTATGTATGCCTTAGGCTTGGGACATATGTATACTCCCGACATCCATCTTGTTAAACATGACAGTGATGGGTGGCAGCTTGGTCAGCCCTGACAGATAGCAGAGTTAGTGATGTTTCAAGCCTAAAACCACAGTCCATGCAGCCCCCACCTTGGACTATTTCCCAATCAGTTCTGGGCAATATGCCTGTGTAGTAGATATTAAAAGTGCAAGTTCCTTTAAAAACTGACCACTCCTTAACTCCTCCCTAATCCCACACTGACTCACCTAGTTAGCATATTTGGCACAGGTCCTACTATAGATTATCCTATATAAACTTTAACTGTACCCTCTAAGGTTGCAGATTCCCTAAGAACTCTTGCCCACTGTATAGAGTAACAATAAAGCTTTGCCACCTTGACTTAAAGAATGCTTGACTCTGTGAATTCATTCCAGACTGCTTTCCAGGGACTCTAGTCATTGGGGTTCCTAGATTCCCTGACCCCTTGAATGGTGTCAGCTGCTCTCAACTACTGGTAGGCCAATGCAGAATGTCCATGCTACACCTCCCAGAAACAGGATTCTGGCACCTTCAATGTGGATGCAGTGTGTGTGTGTGTGTGTGTGTGTGTGTGTGTGTGTGTGTGAGTGTGTATGAGAGAGAGAGAGAGAGAGAGAGAGAGAGAGAGAGAGAGAGAGAGAGAGAGAGAGAGATCGTTCAGCTGTGAATGGCACTTTTATAAAAATTGACTATGAGCTATACAGCATAAAAACTTCATAAACAAATGCAAGAAAACACAAATACTAAACAAATTCTTTACTAACTGTAGCACAATCAAAAGTATATTCAATAAAGGCCATTTGAAGAAAGGATTCTAATTTAAGTAAAGACCTAACTTAATCCCAAAAAATTGGGAGGGGGTGTCAATTTTTTGGGATTAAGTTAGGTCTTTACTTAAATCATAGAAACAATAGAGCATTTTTCAAAGAAAATGTCAATGGTAGACAATTTACTACAACTTTAGGGATTCAGCCAAAGCAGTCCTTAGGAGGAAATGCATCCATCTAAACATTTTCATCAACAAAAGAGAGAAGAGGCAGATCAATAAATTGGGTGAGTAGCCAAAAAACAAGAAAAGCATCAAAGTAAAAAAACTCAAACACAAAAATTAAAACCCTGAAAAGTAGAGAAAAGACAAAACTAAAACCAGCACCAAAACGTCCCTTGAATTACTAAAGGTAGGAATTTTTTTGAACTGAAAAAAGAATTGACAATTTTCATATTAATCAATATGATATGAGTAATGAATATACTAATAATTTATGAGCCTAGTCTCTGCTCAAGTCCAGCTTTTTTAATCCAGATCACTTTGGTAATGATTTGGATACAAATGGTGCCCTAAGGGGTAAAAGTTGCTTTTCTAGTACTTTGTGAAGTCCCTAGTTTATCCTGTAACCTGAAGATACCCTAAAGTCCTTTCCCCCTTATTTTGAACTTTTTAAATTTTTTTCCTCTTTTTTATTTTTTAGTTTACATAATTCATTTTCACAAGATTTTGAGTTACAAATTTTCTCCCCATTTTTCCCCTACCCACCAACCCAAGCAGCAATCCCACTGAATAACCCCTCCCCCAATCTGCTCTCTCCCATATCTTCCCCCATCCCCCCTCTGACTTTCCAGTGGGCATGGTGGATCTGTATGCCCTAGTGCCTGCCTATCTTACTTCTCAGTTACATGTAAAATAATAATAATAATAATAATATATTTTTAAATATTTGATTTTAAAACTTTAAATTCCAGATTCTATGCCTTCCTCCCTCGTCACCCACCCTTACTGGGAAGATAAGCAATTTAATATAAGTTGTACGGATGTAGCTCTGCAAAACATTTCCATAGTGGATAAATTGTGAAAGACTGACTATATTTCCCTCCCTCCTATCCCACCCCCACTTGTTCTATTCTCTCCTTTGACCTTGTCCCTTTTCAAAAGTGGGTACTTCCAACTTCCCTCCCCCCTAGCCTTCCCTCTCTTCCATCATCCCCCCCCCATCCCTTTCCCCCCTACTCTCCTGTAGGGTGAGATACCTTATTTAGTGTCTATGTTATTCCCTCCCTAAGCCAAATTCAATGAGAATAAGGTTGACTCATTCCCTTTTGCCTTCCTATTCTTCCCCTCCATTGTAAGTTTTTTCTTGCCTTTTCTGAATGAGATAATTTACCCCATTCTGTCTCTCCCCATCTCCTCTCATTATATACCTCTTTCTCTTAATTTCACCTTTTAAGTATCATCCCTTCCTATTAAATTGGTCCTGTGCCCTCAGTTTTTGTATACCTATACACATACTCATATATATATTCATATGCCCATATATCCTCCTATATAGACATATATGTGTGTATACATTTCTATTCCCTTCAACTATTCTCATACTGAGAAAAGTTTCATAAGTTACAATTATCATTTTTCCAAGAAGGAATGTAAATAGTTCAACTTTGATAAGTTCCTTATGATTTCTTTTCCCTGTTTACCTTCTCATGCTTCTTGTATCTGAGTGTCAAATTTTCTATTCAACTCTGTTTTTTTCAATTAAGAATGTCCTCTATTCCACTGAATGACCATATTGTCCCCTGAAATACGATGCTCAGTTTTGCTGGGTAGGTGATTCTTGTTTTGTTTTTGTTTTTGTTTTTAAGCAATTGGGGTTAAGTAACTTGCTCAAGGTTACACAGCTAGTCATATATTTATGTGTGGGTGCTCATTTTCTGAGGCCGGTTTCGATCTCGGGTCATCCCAACTCCGAGGCCAGTGCTCTTACTCACTGTACCACCTAGCCGCCCCTGTGATTCTTGGTTTTAATCCCAGCTCCTTTAACCTTCAGAATATCATATTCCAAGCCCTTCAATCCCTCAGTGTAGAAGCTGCCAGATCCTGTGTTATCCTGATTGTGTTTCCACAATATTCAAATTGTTTCTTCCTGGTTGCTTGTAATATTCTCTCCTTGATCTAGAAATCCCAGAACCTGGCTATAATATTCCTAGGAGTTTTCTTTTGGGGACCTTTTTCAGGAGGTGATCGGTGGATTCTTTCAATCTCTAACCCTCTGATTCAAAAACATCAGGGCAGTTTTCCTTGAGAATTTCTTGAAGGATGATTTCTAGGTTCTTTCTTTGATCATGGCTTTCAGGTAGTCCAATTATTTTTAAATTATCTCTCCTGGATCTGTTTTCCAGGTCAGTGGTTTTCCCTATGAGATATTTCACATTGCCTTCTATTTTTTTTTCATTTGTTTGGATCTGTTTAATAGTATCTTGATTTCTCATAAAGGCACTAGCTTCCATTTGCTCCAATCTAATTCTTAAGGTATGATTCTCTTCAGTGAGCTTTTGAGATTCTTTTTCTATCTGGAAAATTTGGCTTTTTAAGGCATTCTTCTCCTCATTGGCTTTTTGAGCCTCTTTTGCCATTTGAGTTAGTCTATATTTTAAGGTGTTTAAGTCTATGTTTTAAGGTGCCCTCTCTGAAGCCTCCACATGCTTTGGCAAACTGGTCACACACCCCAGGATCTCTACCCTAGACAGCAATCCAGATACAAGCAGGTCAAAGCAAGAGCAATTACCCCTCAAACTGGTTGCTTGGTCCCTCTACAATCTGCAAGCCAGGAGCTCTGAAGCAGCTACATGGCGGAGGCTGCATGGCTGCCACACCTCAGTGGCTTCTCCCTCCAGGGGGTAAAGGCCAGACCACACTCCCGAATTCCCTGTTCCCAAAGTCCACACTGCACTGACCTCCCACTTTGTCCTTAGCATCTATGGGTTGGCACTTCTGGAAACCACCACAGCTGTTGGTGATCTGAAGTCCTTCCAGCTGGCGGCTGGTTGTGGCCGCCCTGAGACTAAAACCTCTAGCTCACAAGGGCCTGGGCTCCCAGAGTTCTGTGCTGGCCCCTTCCTGCCAGCCTGCCTTCAGTGGGAAGTTAGTTTCTCTGTGTCATTTTGTGGGTTATGTAACTCCAAAGTTTGTTTAGAGTCATTTTTTACATGAATTGGAGGAGGTGGGAGCAGGAGCCTTGAGGAAGTCCTGTTTCTACTCCACCATCTTGACTCTGCCCCCTATTTTGAACTTTTACCAAAGAATTGCTTTTGTCTTCTTTATCCTGTGTTCCCTGTGTTCTTTAATTTTTAAACTCTATCCTCCTGCTCTGTCCTTAAATCCTTAAACCGTAAAGAATTCTCTTTGTCTCCCTCATCCTACATCATCCTGTCCTGTATTTAATCTTTAACTTCCATAAAACTGTCTAAATCTACATCATTCTGAAACCTCTATATAAGCATAACTTCCCCAAATTTCAAGGTCTCGCTTAGATTTCTTGCTAAGGAGGCCCATGATGCTTTTTCATGAAAAATAAAAAGTTTCCATTAGCTAAAAGAGAAGATCCAAGTGAATTCTTTCATACCTGAACCAGCTCTCCCAACTCTAAACCTCATTAGTAAGGCCTGTGTTTTTTTGTTTTACTTTTCAGCACACAGATTTGGCTTTGTGAGTGTCTTTTCTCTTATAATGCAGGGCTGGCTGTGTTTTTTTCCTTTTCTCCTTTTTTAAATGCAGTCTGAACTATGAACTTTGGGGTTTCATTTCTGCATTTGGTAAAAAAAAATTTCACATAAGAGTTGCTTTCGAGGTTGGTTTTGTGTGTGGTTAAACTGGTTGAAATTAATCTTTACACTGCGTGCTCAGAATTTTAGAATGCTTATTTCTAATAATTCAAGTGAATTGCTAGCACAATGTGGGATACTTGTAATTGTGTGCTTGTATTTTATGTGCTGTTATATCCCCTTATAGTATATTTGTATTTGTGTATACTTGTTAGTAAAGTGTCATTATTATCTTTGAGTGTACATCTTTAGAATTGGATGGATGTGTGGTAAAGATGTGGGGGGAAATATAGTAGTTCCTATTAAACCCCCAGAATGAACATGTGTCTTTCAAATGTATAAGGAATATGGCCTCAACTATCCCTCATATTGCCAGGATTGGGTTGATTTGACTAGTGACAAACCTAAACTTTGTTGGCCTTGTTGGGGAAGTTTTAATAAGAGCAAATGAGAGTATTTAAGGCAGAAATTGATGAATAAGGAAAATCAGCCTCTTGAGTGGGATAGTTATAATAAATGGTACTCAGAGGCAATGGAAAGAGAGCATAGGTCTGAATTAGAATCAATGAAAAAAGAATTAAATCATTTGAAATGTTGTTCTCAGCAACCCACATACTACCCAACTACCTGAAATAGAAATACTCTTTATAAAACACCTTTACCAAAAGACTCCCCAGTTTCTATGTTTCCTTTTGAAGTGCAAGCCAAAGTTCTTATAGGAAAAAAACCTGAGGAAAGTGACCTGATCAGGACCTATGGTTTCAAGTCCTGGCATCAAGGAGAACTCCAGGCTATTGCCAAGTGTCCCAGCCCCAAGGAGGATCCCTTGGATTTGCTGAGCAGTTCCAGCTACCTCTTGGCTGCCTTGGTTGGTAAGGGGGAGACTAAAAATCAGTGCCAAAAAGTCGGGTGAGAAGACCTAAAGAAGGATCTTAAGAAAGATTGAGACTTGGAGGGACCAGGTAAAGAACTTTACCAATTTGCTCAAGTTATGTGTGAAAAGCTCCTTGAGGTCATTTTGTTCCCCCAACTCATTGATTTAACAAAGGTCTAAGATACTAAACAGGACCCTGGAAAATCTATCAGTTTTATAACAGACTTTCCGAAGTCTTTGATGTCAATTCTGGTCTCCAGCACAATAGTCAAGTAGGGCAAATTCAGTCTCTTTCCTACTCTGTTAATAATCTTCACCTATTCAGGTCTAAGCAAATTAAGCTATTTCTAATTGGCAACACTGACACTGGGTTCTCCTTGAGAGCACAGCACGACTGGCTGCTACTCTGGCAGAGGATGATGAAAACAGTAAAAAGGAACTTAAAGAAGCAAAAAAGAATTTCTTCCTTGCAGCCCCTCTGCAGCAGCTGCAACCCATCCCTCACTGTCCCTACTCATTCCCTATTGTCTCTAGCAATCCTTCCCTATATCACCAAAATCAAACAGGCCAGGAGTTGTTTTAATTGTAGAAAATCTGGCCACTGGAGGAAAGACTGTAAACTAAGGACTGGGGCAGATGCTATTTGGAAAAAAGAGAAAGCATCCCAGGAAGTATTGAGAGACCCTCCCTGCAATCCCAATGACCCAGCATGACTAGGCTCCAGGGAGGGTGGGCAAAAGGATGGGGAGGGACAGGTCATGCCTATCCCTGTGACTCCTGTTGGAGATGTCTCCTTGCTCATACAGGGATAAAAAGTGTCTGTTCTAGGTGACATAGGAGCCACACTCTCAGCTTTAAACCTCTCTGCTTTCCCCACCCCCCTCCCCTGGAGTGAAGAGAGTATCTTGGTTGTGGGGTTGCCAATAAGACCATTGTAGCTCATAGCTTAGAACCACTCTCCCTTTTTATTGGAGGGATTAGTGCCTCTCATCCTTTTGTCCTGGTCCCTGAAGCCCCTAGCACTTACTAGGACGAGATCTGCTCCATAAACTACAGGCCACTATTGCATTTGACCCCAGAGGTACCACTTCCTTTTCTCCTTTATCCCCAACGCCTTCTTCAACCCCTTCCAACCATCAGGCTCTAAATCAAGTTCTCTCCAGTTTGTGGATCAGTGTCCCATCTACTACCCAGTACTTCCCGTGAACATGCTCATCTTTCCAGTATGCAAACCTGGTGGACAGGGCTGACAATTGGTGCATGATCTCCAAGCAGTTAATGATATTGTAATACCCAGAGCACGTATTGTGCCAAAGCCCAACACTTTAACCTTGTACCACCTTGGGTCACTTATTTCACAGTGGTTGACCTTTATAATGCCTTCTTTTCAATCCCAGTTGCTCCTGAAAGCCAATTTATTTTTGCTTTTACCTGGGAGGGATGCCAATACACATGGATTGTCCTTTAAGACTTGTCCTCATTAGATTTTAAGGACTTTGTTCTCTTCCAATATGTTGACCTTCTCCTTTGTTCCGCCTCCCAAGATATTTCTGTTTGGGACTTTGTACACCTCCTTGATGGTTTAGCAGCAAGATGGCATAAGGTATATAGGGACAAACTCCAGTGTGCTCTCCTCTCTGTAAAGTTACTAGGACATCACCTCGCTGCCTCTGGCCTTTGCCTAGATTCCTCCTGTGTTAAAGTTACCATTGTTTCCTATACCTCACACCAAGCATCAGCTCCATGCCTTCCTTGGTCTGGTAGGCTACTGCTGTCTCTGGATCCTTGACTTTTCAGGTATTGCCCATCCCCTTTGTGACCTCCTGAAGAATCCTTCAGGACCTGATACCTTGGCTCTTTCCCTAGTAGCTCAAAACTCCTTTGATTCTTTGAAATCTGCCTTCTAGCCACCACCAACTTTAGGCCTCCCAAACTATTCTTTCCCATTTAATATATTCATCTCTGAGAAAGAAGGGAATGCAGTTGGTGTGCTGACACAAAAACATGGTGAGAACTTTCATCCTATGGAATACTATAGTAGAACTTTGGACAATGCTGCTAAAGGCCTCCCAGGCTGTCTTCTGGGAGTAGTGGCCACAGCTGTATTTGTCTCTGCCACTGAGGACATTTGTCTTGACCCTCCTTTAATGCTGCTGAAACACTACTAAATTCACACCATACTCAGCATTTGTCCTCTAAGCAGGGTAGTCAACCTTGAAGTGACTCTGTTTTCCAAGCCTAATCTGACCATCAAATGTGTAAACACAATTAATCCTGCCACCTATCTACCTGAGGTGGAAAGTGAGGATGAGGCTTTAGACCATGACTGTGCAACTTACTTGGATGTCTTGCTTTCCACCACCACCCCTCCCCAGGACCCGAAAGAAATTCCCTTAGGAGCAGACTTTGCCTGGTATGCTGATGGATCCTGCCTCAGAAATGTTTGCTGGCTATGGCATCACCACTGCTACAGAAGTGATTGAAGCTTCATCACTACCCAATGCCCATTAGACACAGCAAGTCAAGCTCTAGGCAGTGGCCAGGGCTTATGAATTAGGAAAAGGAAAAAGGATTAATATCTACTCTGATAGCGGGTATGTAGTTGGAGTCCTGACCCTGGAGTCAGGAGGACCTGAGTTCAAATCCAGGCTCAGACACTTAACACTTATTAGCTGTATGACCTTTGGCAAGTCACTTAACCTCAATTGCCCTGCCTTCCCCCTCCAAAAAGACAAAAAAAAATCAGAAAGAGTTTTCCCATCTATTAGATTGTTTACTACTTTCCCCAAGCTGTAATGGTAATTAAAATTCCAGGGCACGGCCCAAAACCCAGCATTTACACCCATGGAAATGACTTGGTTGACCAAGCAGCTAAAACTACAGCTTTAAACTCCTCAAATTCCTATGGTACCAGTTCCCATAAGCAGGACCTTAGTATATCCATCTCACAAAATAAGAGATAGCCACTGTCCAGAAAAGACTGCTTCTCACAAAGCAAAATAAGCTTCAAAAGGAGGGATGTAAATTTGATAAGACTACAGGACTATGGGGAGGCCCAAATGGACTTATGTATTCTCTATTATGTACTCTACTTATCCCTCCCTATGATGGAACACCATTCATTCAGCTGTTGGGGACCCAACAACCTAGTGAAGCTGGTTCAAAAATATCTGTGGGAAGTTTTCAGAGAGCTGCTGTTACTGCCTAGGAGTTGTGTCCCACCTGCCCCAAGCACAATGCATCCAAGCCTCTAAAGCCTATCCATGGACAGTTTCATCTCCCAGATTCACCCTTTGAAATCTGGTAGATCAACTTTATTCAATTGCCACTTGCCCTTGGACACAAATATGCTTTGGTTATGGTCTATATTTTTTCCCGGTGGGTGGAAGTGTTCCCATCATACTGCCACAGCCTCCAGGGTGGCAAAAATCCTCTTGGAAAAAAAAAATCATTCCATTATTGGCGGGGAGGGGGGGGGAGCTACTAAAAAGATACATAGCGCTAGAGGTATCCAATTTACGGGAGCTTCATTAGCTAAACTAATTTCATGCTGGCCATTACTCAGCACCTCCATTGTGCCTGTCACCCCTAGTCAACAGGAGTGGTTGAGTTAATGGGATACTTAAAATTCTCTGAAGAGCCTGGCCCAAAGCCCCTCCTTTAATACTGGTAAGCCTTGGCCTTAGACCATTTGGTTCCCATAAGCTCACTCACCTATGAAATAGTGACAGGATGCCCAATGCCACTGTACCCAAGGGTGGGAAGCAGAGCAGCCAAAGGCTCCCTCCTATAATACAGCATTGGGATGGCTCAGAAGATATCAGGCACTTACTTAATCGTCTCATAGTCCCATTCTTTAGAAATTCCAACCAAAATTCAGCCCCTGATCCAATTTGTCCACAGTGAAAAGGCCCCTTTGAATTCCTGCTCACCACCCCCCACCAAACTCTGGGGAGTAGAGTCCTGGATCCACCTGTCACATCTGAAGAGGACAGTTCTGCCCACCTGGATTTCAGAACCCATAAGTCACCTGACCCCAAAAATTAAAAAAGAGTTTGAAGTAGCTGACATCTGAGGTGGCCACCTGTTTCCAAGACCCCCAGAATGAGAAGATAACAGCTGAAATAGACCACCAACCCAAGAAACTGGAAGTGGGCTGGGATTTGCAGTTATTCCCTTTATGAACTAAACCTTTTAACCTTTTTTGTTACTATCCCCTCAATCTCTTAATATTCACGGAAGTAGCAGTTTTTTTTCTTTCAATTTTATGTTGTACTTATTGCCTTAAGTTGTGATTTAAATTGTGACTAATGAAAATTTTGCTATTTAAGGTAAAAATTCCTGGGACTGTAATTTGTTTTGAGTTTTGATTTCAGGAATAGTTGTCTGAATTGTCATGAAGCCAATAATAGAAAATGACATGTGCTGCAGTCTGAGGACTGCTAAGGTGGATGTCTGCTTCTAGACATTTAGGACACAGCCTAGATAGGTTCCTCCTGACTTTATTTCCCCATTGTGTTATTCCCTTTCTGGAAAAGGAAAATTCCCACCTGGCTAATCCTGAGCCTTGCTTTAACACTGCAACTATGTGACTGGCTGTTAGATATGATTCATGCCTGGAATCAAAAAGAGTTAAGGGAGTTTCCCCTTTGTTATATATTAACCACGCCCCTCTTTTTTCCTTTTATAGAAAATTTCTATAATCAAGAAATTTTTCAAAATCATGTGTCAAATCAATATTTCTCATCAGCCTTCAGGAGTTGTTCCGACCTTTTCAGCCAAAAGGAAGGAATGAGAAAGGAATTTATAATTTTCATATTAATCAATATAATATGTATACTGAATATACTAATAATTTCAATTTCTCAAGAGCTGCCTCTCTGGCTTGAGAATCAGAGCTCACAATGCAACTTAAACTGATTAATCAAAACTGACAACACTCACAATCACTGGATGTTGAGTGAAGGGAATCAAAGACTGTAGAAACTGTTCCCATCACAGAACTCTGGTTCTGTACTTTAGGGGAGATGGCCATGACCCCCAAAGACTTGACTCCAGAATGGCTGTATTATAGGAAATCACTAAATAATTGCAATCTACCTTCTCTACCCACTTGCAATTTAAGTATATAATCTGTGCTTTAACTTCAGCTAAGAGAACATTCCTCACTCTGAAAATGATTAAACTATTTGATTACTGGCACTCCAGTCTCTAGGCCTGCTTTGTGAGGCTCTGAGCAGTCTCAGGTTAAAAAACTGGCTCAGTAAAAATTCCATTAACAGAAGAATAAAATCAAATAATTAGTTAATATATAGTTAAAATAGTTATGAGAGGTAAACTAAACTGTCAATATAAAAAATGAAAAAGAATTTGTAATAAATGAAGAGAAAATAAAGGAAATTATCGTAAACTAGTTGGACTAATTAGAGGACAAAGCTGAAAGGCTAAATGAAATGAATTAATATTTATAAAGATATAAAATACCTAGGTAGAAGAAAAAGAAAATGTAAATAACACAACCTCAGAAAAAGAAAGTGAATAAGCCATAAAGGAACTCTGAAAGAAAGAAAAAAAATCTAGTTCCACCACCTAGTAAATTCAAGGGATTTCTATCACTCAAAGAAAAATGGATTCCAATTATCCATAAATTTGCAAAATAAGAGAAAGAGGGCACCATCAAACTCATAGGAGACAAATATCCTATAGTGAGATCAGGGAAAGAGAAAAGTATAGACCAATACCTCTGAGGAACATGTATGCAAAAAAACTAATATTAGTAAAGATGCTACAATGACAGATTTAAAAGATTATATACTATTATGTTGGGTTTATAAAAAGGAATGCAATTCTAATTAATATTAGGAAAACTAGGAACATTTTGTTGATCACTCATGTCTAACTCTTTGTGACCCCATTTGGGATTTTCTTGGCAAAGACACTAAACTGGTTTTGCCATTTCCATCTCATTTTATAGATGAAAAACTCAGGTAAACAGGTCGCCCAGTTAGTAGGTGTCTGAAGCTAGACATGAACTCAGGCGTTCCTTACTCCAAGCCAGGTACCCTACCCACCTAGCTGCCCCCAAACAACAGTATATACTGTTCCCAAAGCATGAGACATACACAGTTGTAAAGTGCTATAGGAGAAATAGGATAGACATTATGTAATGACATCCATTTTTTTTTCTGAAACCCTGGTTGGTTTCAGGATTTCTACTCCCAGTTCCAGGCAGCTGCCTGGAGTGCCCGCCTCTCCTGTCTTTAGCTCAACTTCTTTAGCGAAACAAAGGGCTGCCTCAAGTCAGTGTGCCCAAAGGATCTCCGCTTGGCCCTGGGGCCAGTTCCATCCCAAAACATTTCCTACTTAAAATGCCCACCCACTCGGAAAAGCAATCACCCGGTCCCTCCCCGCCCTTCCACTGGCCTCACTCCCCCTCCCGCCTCGGCTCGGCTCCGCCTTTCCTCCCTTTCCTTCCCTGACCCCCTCCCCTTTCCCTGCTCTTCCGGCCCTCTCGCTTTCCGTCCTTCCCCCACCCCACCCCCCGCCCCCGGCCCCGCCCACTCACTCTCGCTCCCCTCCGCCCCCTCCCTCCCTGACCCCCCCCCCCCCGCCCCCGCCCTTCCCTCCTCTTCTGGCCCACACGCTCTCGCCCTCCCTCCCGCCGCAGCTCAATCACAGTCTTCCCTTTTTCCCTCTGACCTCTCTTTCCCTCCCACCTCGGCTCCTCCCTTCCTCCACCTCCTCCCATCTCCCCATTCGGCCCCTCCCCTTCACGCTCCGGGAAGGGGAAGCGCCTGCGCAGAGCCGAGGAGCGCCGAGGCCCAACGGCCCCTCCAATGGACGCAATTGGTCTCCAGGGCCGGAATGACGCCATCCCGGCGCCGGCCAATGAGAGCGAGTTTCGCGCCTCGGGAGCGCGGCCGGGCGGCGGCGGCGCGCTCGAGGGGCCGGGGAGCTATGGCGGTTGCCGGGGTGGGCTCCCTCAGCAGTGTGGTGGGCGGTAGCGGCGGGGCCGGCGGCTCGGGCGCCGGACACGACACGGGGGACTTCTTGGCCCGCTACAGGTTGGTGTCCAACAAGCTGCGGAAGCGCTTCCTGCGCAAGCCCAACGTGTCGGAGGCAGGCGAGCAGTTCGGGCAGCTGGGCAAGGAGCTGCGGGCCCAGGACTGCCTGCCGTACGCCGCCTGGTGCCAGCTGGCCGTGGCACGCTGCCACCAGACGCTCTTCCACGGGCCCGGCGAGGCGCTGGCCCTCACCGAAGCGGCCCGCCTCTTCCTGCGGCAGGAGCGCGAGGCCCGCCTGCGCCTGGCCTCCGCCGCCGCCTACGGCGAGCCCCTGCAGGCGGCCGCCAGCTGCTTCGCCTTCGCCGTGCGCCTGCACCTGGAGCTGGGCCAGCCGGCCGCGGCCGCCAGCCTGTGCCTGGAACTGGCCGGCGCCCTGCGCGCCCTGCAGCAGCCGGGCCCGGCCGCCGTGCACTTCGAGCGCGCGGCCGAGCTGCAATTGCCGCTGCTGCCGCTGGAGGCGCTGCTGGCGCTCGGCGACGCCGCCTCTTGCAAGCTGCTGACGCGGGATTACGACGGCGCCTTGGAGCTCTTCACTCGAATGCAGCTGCTGGCTCGGGAGCGAGCGGCTGGGGGCGGCGGCGGGGCTGGGCCCGCTGGGGCTGGGGGCGGCGGGGGCGCCCCCGCGGCCAGGTCTGGCGGGCCCGGCCAGCCGGGCGCTTTTCTGGACGTGCTGGTCCAGTGTGAGGTGTCCCGAGTGCTGTTGCTGCTGCTGCTGCAGCCCCCACCACCCAAGCTGCTGCCCGATCACGCTCAGACCCTGGAGAAGTACTGCTGGGAGGCATTCGACGGCCACTGCCAGGACAGCAGCTGCCCACTGCCTGAGGAGCTCTTCCTGCTGCTGCAGTCCCTGGTCATGGCAGCCCACGAGAAGGACCTGGATGCCATGAAAGTGTTGCAGGGGGAGCTCTGGCCACTGCTCAGTGCTGATCAGAACCATCTGCTGCACCTGATCCTTCAGGAAATGATTGCCCCCTCAGGACAGGGCATTTGATGGTTACTCCCAATGCCATCCCCCGTCTCCCAGGCTTGGTGAATGCTCTGTTCTCTGTGGCTCAAGGAGAACTAACTTGTCGCAGCCACTGGTCAGCATCGAGAAGACCAAAGGAGATCTCTCTGAACACCCTTCCCCACCTTCCCTGTTAGTTAGCTCTACCATACATCCAGTCAGGAACTAAGAAAGAGCAGTGGGTGAGCCACTCTGTCCCTCACATTGAATCCCTTTTGGAGCTAATTTCAGTGCCATCCTAGTAGATCTGAAGAACAGAATGGGAACTTCACCTCAAACTTGTTCTTGAACCCTGCAATGCTTTCCATTTCCCATTCACTCCTTTCCTCTGAGCTCAGATATTTCACCTCCTTCTAAGGAATTAAATTGTTATCTGACTACCAAATGTTTGACTTGCTGGCTAGGCCTAAGAAATCACCTCTTTTGACTTTGCTTAATCAGATTTTCATTCTTTGTAATCATCAACTGGAGTCAAGCAAAAAGGTTTAGCCAGTTCTTTTGCTGGAGAGTCACTTGTCACCCCAATCTTGGTATTTTCACTTGTTATTTTGGGTTCTTACTGATTACATGATAGTGCTTTTTTCAAATATTACCTTTTTCTCTGGTTACCCCCCTCTGTGAAATGGGAATAAAAAATAATACCCTTACCTGAATGTTGTCTCTGGAGGTCCCCCTTAGGATTTGTTTGTCTAATGCACCGTATCCCTTATAGGCTCTATTTGTAGTAGTTTGTTAATTTCTAACCAATATCAATGTGCAAGCCAAATCTTAGTATTTATAGTAGGGTACCTTTCTGAAGTTAACTTATTACATTTAACCCATATCTGTGAAGTTGTAGTATTTATGTATCTGCAAGATAGTATGCATTAAAGGTGACTTTTAAAAATGAAACACAATCCAGTAATTGTGTATGACAATGTGGAGCAATGGGAAGAGTTTTGGGTTTGGACTCCAAGGACTTGGGGCCTGGTTGTACCTCTGGGCCCCAGTTTTGTCTTCTGTTGGACAAGAGGACTAAGGTCCCTTACTTGAGATCCTGTAATCTATATGGTTGGGGCCACATGTTGACCAGAACAGATGTAATACTGAAAATGATTTTTCTCTCAAATATTCAGCTTTGCAAATTTACCTTTTCCATTTATACTGTGCAGTAATCTTTATGACCAGTGCACCATGCTATAGTAGAAAGGGTGCACATTTGGAAATAAGACCCAAATCTAAATCTTTCTTCTCTATATTTTTACAGCCTCCTTCTCAGTCTGGAAGATGGGAATTTTAATCTTTGCCTCCCAGCTTTGTTGTGAGAATCAAAGCACAGACTGCATGGAAAGCCCTTTGTAAACCAGAAGGCCATATTTAAAATGTGAGCTTGAGACAGATGATTGGATGACTGCTTTTGAACTTAAGAGCATCAGCCAAACCTTATGTAAAAGTTGGTTTACTGCAGTTTTATGAACAATTAGAAGTATTGGTGTTGATGGGGAGGATAGATTCCATGAAAACTTCATGCTAAGGGTTGCTGGTAACTGAAAATCATTTCCAGTGCCTAGGGAATTTTAACAATAGTACAACATGAGGGGGAGGGGGGGGGGGCTGATTTAATTTTCTTGCATAACTTTCCCTATAATTTTTTATATCTTGTTTTTTTTCTTTTTGGAGGGGTAAGGCAGGGCAATTGGGGTTAAGTGACTTGCCCAAGGTCACACAGCTAGTAAGTGTTAAGTGTCTGAGGCTGAATTTGAATTCAAGTCCTACTGACTCCAGGGCCTGTACTCTATTCACTTGGCCACCTAGGCTACCCACCTTCCCCCCCATAATATTTTAACCATAAACTTTGGGAGGGGAGTTCATTTGAGATTTGTTCTCTCCTAAGGCACAGTGTCAATCAGTTAAATAGCAGACAATTATAACTTAAATTTTTTAAAACAATTTCCTCATGCTAAGAGCCAAAGCTCCCTATACTAAATGACATAATAATCAGTGTTGCTGATGAGGTAAATAGTTTTTCTTTGGTGGTGGAAATTATCAATAGCTGCATTAATAATAATTCTCTCAACCTTGGGGAATGGAGAGGCTATTTGATGACACAAGTCAAGGAAGTATTCAATGCTTATGCGGTTCAACAACTCAGGTGGCCACTTCTGACTGACAGGTGTATTTTTAAAACCTAAAGAGCTGAAGGCAATAAGATGAAATAGAAAAAAGCTTTGGATGTGGAGCCAGAAGACCTAGTTCCACATTCCTGACCATACTTAATACCCATGTGATCCATGACTTCCCTTACCTTCTTTGACTCCAGTAGCCTCATTTGTAAGAGGAAGGGTTTGATGGTCAAGGTATGCTAGAGCCCTGGGACATTATCTGCAAATGGATTTCTGCAATGATGGTTGAAATCAATTGCATAAATACAAGTTGAGGGGGGCTTGACTAGACAACAATTCACATGAAAACAAATGGCCATTAGCAGTGTTATGTGGCAGCAAAAAAAAAAAAAAAAGTGTGGGGGGGCGGGGTGTAAGCTGAAAAATGTCCTTGACCATATTAATGGAGAAATAGTGTCCCAGATAAGAATCCTATAGTGCTCTGCCCTGGTTGGCCCACATAGGTGGTATGTTCAGTTCCATGGCCAGAGGATGGTTTCAGCTTACACCCCCCCCCCCTTTTTTTTTTGCTGCCACATAACACTGCTAATGGCTATTTGTGACCAGGACACAAAAGGACTGGTTGAAAGCAGCATATTTAGCTTGGAGAAAAGGAGACATGGGGGGGGGGGGGGGAGGCGGCATGATAGCTGTCATCAAATAATCTGAAGTGTCTTCAATGAGGAAGGATTAGACTAGCAGATGGTAGGGTTTTCCTTACTATTGGAGGCTAAATGACCTCTAGTATCCCTGAGGGAATTCTTAGTCGACTGTGGATTGTTCTCCAGGTCCCTTCAACTCTGAGTTTGTGATTCTTTTTGAATTCTAGAATCTCAGCTAGTCCAGTCCCTAAAAAAAAAGCATTAATTTCTTTGAAAACACACAAGTTGTCAGCAAGTCTCTCCTTGAAGACCTTCATTAATGAGTTCACCATCTGGGTGGATGTAGCCTGTTATCTGGGTTTGAGCAAAATATAGAGCTGATCCTTCTCCATGATAACCTTTCAGATATAAAGATGACCATTTCGCCCCCTCTAATTCTATTCTAGGCTAAACACCTAAATGCCTTCAGCTGATCCTTATGACATGCTTTTGAGGTCCTCTCATTATCCTGGTCACCTTTCTTAGAAGATAGCTACTCAAACTTCAATTTGATGGTAGGGGGTTGGGGTAAGGGAACTGAATGGGGTAGAGTGGTAATTGTTAATTCCACCTTCCTTTTTTGCCTTGCTGCAAGTAGGGGCTTCAATTTAATTCTTTGGCTTCTATGTTAAAGGCCAAGGCGTTTAGGTTAGAGAAACCTAAGCTCTGGTGAATTTGTATTAATTTCCCTACTATATATGTCTTGATGCAAAAAGGAAAAAGGTATTCATTTTATGTAACTGCTACTATATGCTAGATCTTTCCATCAGCATCTGACAACATTTTACATATACAGTACTTGGAAACGCATATTTAGGAACCAGAAGTCAATTCCTCAAGGCTATTTTCCCCCCAGCCCAGACAGTTCAGTAAAGTAAAAATAGATTTTTCTGGACTTAAAACCTGAAGTTTGTGGAAGGAGAGAGCAGCTGACAAAATATAACTGTCCTCAAGCATTTGAATGACTGTCCCCATGAAAAGAGTGAACTTTGTATTGTTTTAAAAAGCCAAAAAAAAAAAAAGCCAAACTAGACCAAAGTGGCAGAAATAAATGTAAAACAAAGTTTAAGTGCCTACTGTATGCAGAGCACTATGCTAGTCATTTGAAGATGTACAAAGTTGAGATAAGATAGTAACTACCCTTGACTCTTGTAGAGAGCAATTGGAGTCCAATTTCATTTCAACATCAAGAAGAAATTCATTAGAGCTGCCCACAAGTGAACCAGACAGGGACTGAATTTCCTTTCCCCTAGCCTTAAAACAAAGGCTTTAGTAAAAGCTCACATTCATCCATTTAACATCTTAAAAACAAGCCTGTGAAGTAGACTCGGAATACCCCCCCATCTTATAGCTAGTGAGTAGCAGAGCCCTGGACCTAAACACAGATGTGCTGATTCCAAAATAAAACATCCTTTCCCTGTATCACCTGATATGCTATATAACAAGCTTGAAGATGATAATCCTTTCAAATGGTTCTGTGTATACAAGGTGTCTGAATACTTGTTAAAAATAGAACCAAAGCTTTGGTTTAATTAGTGGTAGTGGCCAAATTCAAAGGTCAGTAAGGCTTGATTCTGAACCCACAATCAGTCTTTTCACCTCAGTTGCCAGTCCCAAGCTTTGCCTTCCAATATGAAATTTCAGCCATCCATTCAAGCATTGTTTTTTTTCCCTCCCTTTTAACCTCATTTTTGAGGCTGGGCCTTAATATTGGGACTATAACATGATTGCATTACAAAATAATATCAGTTAAACCATGTGCTTTCTGAGGACCATTTTGTATAGTTTTGTCTTTTAAAAAATAAGCTTTTATTGATATCTTTGGTTTATATGACCTATACTTCCACTGTATTTCCCTCCCCTTTGCAGAAAGCCAGCCTTTGTAATAAAATAGAAAAAAAGGTAACATCCTAGAACGTGACCTGGATGGTAAAGTTAATATTAAAAAAAATAGAGAAGCAAATCATATATCATTCACAGCTGTGGTTAGGGGGTGAATTCCTAACCAAATAAGAGAGGGAAATACAAAATAATTTTGACTACAGGAAATTGAGTTTTTGCATTAATAGAATTTATCCAAGTAGGATAAGGGGAGTGCCTGACTGGGGGAAAAAACCTCTCTACATGCAAGTGAACCCATTCCATCTAGTCTCCAGCAAATTGCCCTTTTTATCATCCCTATTCTATCACTTATCTTTAAGCTCTCCCTCTCTCAGCTATCTCCCTAATGCCTACAAACATGCACATGTCTCCCTCATCCTCAAAAAACCCCTCATCTCCACTCCCACTATCATCTCATATCTCTCCTCTATTTGTAGCTAAACTCCTTGAGGATGCTATAGGTGCCTCCACTATCCTCTCACTGTCTTCCTAACCCCCTATAATCCAATGTGTGACCTCATCATTCCATTTAAACTGCTCTCTCAGAAGTTACCAATCATTTCCTAATTGCCAAATTCAGTGGCCTATTCTCAATCTTAATCCATCTCACTTCTTCACTCTTTGACACTGTAAATCACCTTCTCTCTGATTCTCCTTTCTCCCTAGAATTTTGTGACATTGCCCTGTCCTCGTTCTCTTCCTATTTATCTTAAACCAGGTCATGCCCACTATTGTAGATGTCCCCCAAGGCTCTTTCCTGAGCCTTCTCTCTATTGGTGATCTCAGCAGCCACCATGGATTCAGTTATCATCTTTCTATGGATGATTCTCAGATCTACATGCAGCCCTAATCTTCCTAATCTCCAGTCTTACATCTCCAACTGCCTATTAGACATCTCGAACTAGATGTTCCAGAGACATCTTAAACTCAACATGCCCAAAACTGAAGTCATTATCTTTTCTCTCAAGGCCTCCAAGTCACAGGTTCAAAACCTCAGAAGTTGTAAGATAAATGGAACAAGGAAAACTCAGAAAAGGGGAGATTTAGTGAGATAGCAGCTAAGAAAATGAAATACAATTGTCATTTTTGATTCCTCATTCTCACTGCCCCCATCCCACAGCAAATCAATTGCTATGTCTTGTTTATATATATACAGAGTCCAGGAGAAAATGGGCTCAAGCCTAGAA
Source organism: Gymnobelideus leadbeateri (assembly GCA_011680675.1). Classification (NCBI taxonomy): domain Eukaryota; kingdom Metazoa; phylum Chordata; class Mammalia; order Diprotodontia; family Petauridae; genus Gymnobelideus; species Gymnobelideus leadbeateri. The sequence goes on from WOXC01011889.1 coordinate 453,505, forward strand.
AGCACATAGCTAAAGGTTCTTCTTCCACCATCATTCATCAACTTCTCCACCAAGGTCCACACTCTTCAGGTTTATCACCCAATACAGATTCTGATGACTATTTTCTATGCTTCCCCAGTACATTCTTCTTTCCTCAAGGAGTTCAGTGCCTGGCTCACAGTCTCTCCCTACCACAACTCCTGGTAGGCTGTCTATAATGCATGTACTCTGAACGAGCCTCCTTTCCTCTTTTCAATAAAACTGTTTATTATTTCAAGGACTGTTTCTACATGGGTTCCTTTCAACATAATATACTTCACTGAAAAAGCAATTGAGGCCATTCAGCAAGAACTCTATATTCTCCCCGACTCTGTGTTTCACATTATGTAGATGTCCTCCTCCACTATCTCTTCCTTCATCCCATCTCTCAGGAAGAGATAGCCCCTTTATCATCTCTCTGTGTCTGTCTCTCTCTGTCTCTCTCTATCTGTCTCATCTTTGTCTATTGGCTCCTTCCCTGCAACTTCCAAACATTCCCATACCCCTGCCATCCTTATGTAAAGGTACTGTCAAAAGCATCCCTCCCCATTTTATCCTGATCCCTTAACTGAGAACTTGTCTCAATCAATTATTCAATTAAAATATTTGAAAGCCATTGACTGAAGTGAAATGAGGCCAACAAGAGGTTGTGGGACAATTGGCTGTGGGATTTCATTATGTCTTCTGGCTTCTATATAACAGCATAGAATTAGCTGGAATGAGAAGCTGTGTCCACCCCCCCGAAATTGAGTTATGTATGACTTTCCAGCACATCCTTGAGGAGAAGCCACAGGTGAGGGGAAGCAGGGGGGATGAAGAATGCCTTACTTTAGTCTTGGTCTGGTCTCCTTCCCACTCGACATCCACCTTTGATTGGAAGAGGACTTTACAGCCTCTAAGGGTCTGAAGGATACTGGACTCCCCATCAGTGTCCTAAATGGAAACCAGAGATCAGCTGGTGGCAGTGTCTACATCTACATCTACATCTATATCTCTTATCTACATTGAGCCAAAGAAAATTAGATACAGATACACCATGCTTACAGGGAACTGCTCAAGAACCCCAATGAATGTGGGAAAAGCTCCTCTAGAAACCAGAATCTGAGAGTTAGCCCTTTGCCCATCTGCTCTTTTAGCTTGAGCCAATTTTCTCGCAGGCTTTGTCTGCACTTGGGGGAGACAATGTGTGTGGGGGGGTCTTATTCAGTTGTTTGATTGTAAATATAACCCCTTTCTAAATTCTACTTAAGGCTGGCTAAGTGAATGATTCTCAATCAATAATCTTGGGAAGAAAGCACATTGGTGGGAGCTCAAGCTGATGACATTAGAGAATCCTCAGAGGTACAACTCCAATGGACTAGACACATTGTTTGAATGCCAAACATATACCTATCTAAAGGATTATTTTATAGAGAACTCCTACAAGGAAGGTAATCACATGGTGATAGAAGAAACCATACAAGAACACTCTCAAGGTCTCTCTGAAGAACTCTGGAATTGATTGTGTGACATGGGAGACACTGACACAGGACTTCCCAGCATGGTGTGCCCTCATCAGAGAAGGTGCTATGCTCTGTGAGCAAAGCAGAACTGAAACAGTGCAAAAGAAATGTGAGAAGCACAAATTTAGAGAACCCACCCCAAATGTTCACATGGCTTATTTGTGCCCGACCTGTGGTAGAACCTTCCAAGCTCATATTGGTCTGGTCAGCCACAGTTGGACATGCTGTAACTTGACCCTAACATAGTGATGTCATTTGGTCCAAACAACCAACCAACCAATTCTGATAAAGGTCTCATTTCTAAAATATAATGGGAACTAAGTCAAATTTATAAGAATAAAAGCCATTCCTCAATTGATAAATGACTAACAGATATGAGTAGACAGTTTCCAGAGAAAGAAATCCAAGCTATCAATAGCCATATGAAAAGTTATTCAAAATCATTAATAATTAGAGCAATACAAATTAAGACAACTCCCACCAGATTGGCAAAGTTGAGAAAAAAGAAAAATGACAAATGCTGGAGGGACTTCAGGAAACAGGGTACATCAATGCACTATTGGTGGAGCTAGGAACCATTCTGGAAAACAGTTTGGAACTATGCCCCAAAAGCAATTAAACCATATACCCTTTGATTCAGAGATTCAGCTACTAGGTCTATACCCCAAATGAAGAAGAAAAGAATGCACATGTATAACAGTATTTCTAGCAGTCTTTTCATGGTGGCAAAGAATTGGAAATTGAGGGGATGCCCATCAATTGAGGAATGATTGAATAAGTTATTATATATGATTATGATGTAATACTATTTGTACTATTGTTGTCATGTTTGTCCTTCATTCTCAAAGAGGACCATGACATCAGGGAGATGATGACATGACTTGCAGTTGATTTTGATGTGAGTGAGGTAGGGCAGATTTGTACTATAAGAAATGATGAAGGGGATGGTTTCAGAAAATCCTAGGAAGATTGTATGAATTTATGCAAAGTGAAGTGGGCAGAACCAGGAGAACAATTTTTATAATAACAATAATATTATCAACATAATAAACCTTGATAGACTTAGGAACTCTGATCAACACAATGGCCAATCATAATTCCCAAAGTATTCATAATGAAACATGCTGACCACCCCCAGATAAAGAGCTGATAGAGTCAGAGTAAATATTGAAACATTTTCTTTTCTTTCCTTCCCCCCTCTCCTTTTTTTTCTTTTTTTGATATAGATAATGTGGGAATTTTTTTGCATGAATGTATCTATATCTATATATATTTTTGGTATGAGTTTTATTTTTCTTGCCTTCTTAATGGGTGATAGAGGAGAAGGAGAGAAGAAGAGAATTAGGAACTGAAAATAACCAAAAATGAATTTAAAAAAATTAACCTATGTTTCCAGTGAAGGAGATTATGATATGTCAAGAGAATTTAATTCAGAGGTACCTACTTTCTTGCCTTGGAATACTAGATTCCGAAGGTACATATACAATCCATAGAGAACAAACATAGGCAACCTGCCTCTGTTGTCATCCCTGGTATAGACAAACAAGTCTATGACAATCCTGATGGTCAGCCTTTATCATTTACTAACTCAGATATAGACATAGAAAGAGCAGTGACATAGGACCTAGACCAATCAGACCAGTCACTAGGCTAATATATAATATTGTAGGTGAATCAGAATAGTTACATACACAGGTGATAATACTAGAGATTGCCACGTAAAATATGCCTTGTATGTAATTGGATTGTCATATCAACAAGTATTATTTATAATATATATGTAAATATGTGTGTATATATACATACACACATACATATATACATACATATACATATATAGTGTTTCCAAATTATGTGTTAAAACTGTTTTAACACTTTTTTTTTAAGTTTTGAGTTTCAAATTCTATCCTTCTTTCTGTCCCATCCCCCCTCCCCGAGACATTAAGCAATCACATAATATATATATAATATATTATATATTATATATAATATTATACATTTTATATATAATATATACATGTGCAATCATGTAAAACATTTCCATGTTAGTCATTTTGTACAAGAAGACTCGAATAAAAGAAAAAGAATGAAAGAAACAAAGTGAAAAATAGAATGTTTAAGTCTGTATTCAAACAATATCAATTCTTTCTCTGGAGGCAGATAGCATGCTTCATCATTAGTCCTTTGGATTAGTCTTGGATTATTGTATTGCTGAGAATAGCTAAATCAGGTGTGGGAAACCTGCAGCCTGGAGGCCACATGTGACCTTCTAGGTCCTCAGGTGCAGGCTTTTGACTTATGTCCAAGTTTTTACAGAGCAAATATTTTTATTAAGGATATTTGTTCTGTGAAGTTTGGATTCAGTCAAAGGGATATACTTGAGGACCTAGAGGGCTACATTTGGCCTTGAGGTCGCAGGTTCCCCACCTGTCATTCATAGTTCTTAATTGAACAATATTGCTGTTACTGTGTATAACGTTCTCCTGGTTCCGTTCACTTTGCATCAGTTCATGTCTTTCTAAGTTTTTCTGAAATCATCCTGCTTGTCATTTCTTATGAAACAATAATATTCCATTATAATCATATGCTGCAGCTTATTTAGCCATTCTCCAACTGATGGGCATCCCTTCAATTTCTAATTATTAGCCACCACAAAAAGAGCTGTTATAAATATTTTCAGCAAGCATTTTATTAAGAGCTTACTCTGCCAGGCATTGTGCTAAGCACTAGGGATTTTTAAAAAGGCAAAAACAGGGTCCCGGCCCTGGAAGGGCTCAAATTCTAATAGGGGAAACATGCAAACAACTTTGTACATGCAAGATATATAAGTTAAGTGGGAGGGAATCCCCTAACATTGAGGAGTATAAGAAAAGGCCAATTGCAGAAGGCTGGATTTGAGCTGAGATTTGACTGAAGCCTGGGAAGGCAGGAGGCAGAGACAGAGGAGAGGCTTCCAGGCAGGGACCACAACCAGTGAAAAATCCTGGAGTAAGAGTGTCTTCTGCAAGGAAATGCAAAGAGGCCTGGATCAGGGAGTGCACAAAGGGCAGTAAAGTTGAAGAAAATTGGCAAGGAAGGAAGGAGTCAGGCTGGGAAGGGTTTTTAAAGCCAGAGGGTTTTCTATTTGATCCTGGAGGTAACAGGGAACCACTAGAATTGATTGAATAGAGGAAAATTATGGTCAAGGAAGCTCACTTTAATAACTGAGTGGAGGACTGCAGTCCACCTGGAATGTGATTTGGGGCATGGAAACCAATTGGAATGTTTTTGAAATAATATAGGCTTGAGGTGATGAAGGCCTGCACCAAGGTAGCAGCTATGTCAGAGAAAAGAAGGGGACATAGAAAAGAGAAAATTTGAAGTTAAAATCAACAGGACCTAGCAACTGATTGCATGCATGGGGTAAGTGAGAATGAAGAGTCAAAGATGGCACCTAGGTTGCTAACTTGGATGACTGGGAGGATGGTGTTGTCCTTGAGGGGAACAAGGAAATTCAAAAGAGAGGAGGAGTTGGGGGGAAAGATAATAGGACCTGTTTTTGTACATGTTGAGTTTCAGATGTCCATGGGACAGACAATTCAAAATATGTAATAGGTAATTGGAGATATCAGACTGCAGGTTAAGGAGAGAAATTAGTGCTGAACAAATAAAGCTGAAAATCAGCTGCATAGAGATGCTAATTGATTCTATGGGAGGTGATGAGCTGGCCAAGCAAAATAGTAAAGGACAAAGCAAAGAGGGTCCTTTGGGGGTACCCACAGTTAATGGGAATGACCTGGATGAAGATCCAAGGAGAGCCAGGCAAGAACAACGTACAAAAAAAACTAAAAAAGAGAAAGTATCTAAGAGGGGTGTCAAAGGCTACAGAGAGGTCAAGAAGAGTGAGGATTGAGAAAAAGCCATTGCATTGTCAACTCCAGAGATCATTGATGACTGGAGAGAGTCATTTCAGTTGAATGATGGTTTTAAGATTTCCCCAGCTTATTTTTTTCAAGGGAATGCAAAATGTTTTGGCCTAGGGAAGAATGTAGTATTCAAGCCAGGTGTGTTTGGGCAGTACCCTAAAGGACAGCTTTGTGATATGGCATGCAACAAACATGAGGAAAGCATGAATCCTGATTGGTTGAGAGACTTGTGAGAGAGATGCAAAGAGTCTTTGAATGGTGAACCCAATAGCCTGGGCATGTAAGGAGAAGTAGTCCCTCAGCATTCTCCTGGAGTCCCTGTGCCTCAACCTTAGAGGCTGCTGAAAGTGAGTAAGCTTCTGGTGGGGAGAACCTTCTGCCTCGGATTTGTCTGAGCTTTTAGCTCACTCTTGGATCATTGAGTTCCTTGACTCTTGTTTGTTCTAGCACATAAGCTACTCTGTATGACTTTCTTAATTACTCTTTTACTGCTAGTTTTGATAAGTATGTTTGCTCATTCACCTCCATGATTCTATTTGGTGTGTAATGGGAATGGGAGGGAGGACTCTTTTTCTAACCTGCCTTGGCCAGTGGGTTTGCAACTCCTTTGGGATTGCTGGTACCAATGATAGTGATTGCCAGTGTGAAAGACTGCAGGAGCCCTTGGCAATAAGGACCAAGAGAAAATTTGCCTGGACTTCTAAGGGAATTGCCAATGGTATAGGGATCCCTAGAGAAATTGTGGGGTGCTCTAGGTAGAAAGAGACATGGAGAAGATTTTGTTCAGACTCTAGGTGGATGGCCTTATACACTGAGGGAACAATGAAAGAACTTCCACCTTGGACAGTTCGTTTCTTACCAGATCCCTAATCACTGTGTAGGATCCCACATATAATGGGATAGGGATGGGGATTCAATTTTTCTGAAGCTTCATTTTCTTTTTCCTTAGGAGTTACTCAACAATTGAGCCCACTGTGTAAGGGAAGGTCCAGAGCAGAGGGGGAAGGAGTGGGGCAAAGGAACTTTTAGTGGAACACAGAATGAAGTACCTCCCCCCCATACACACACACACACACACACACACACACACACACACACACACACACAAAGCAATTTAGAGTTTTGGTTTCCCACTTGAAAGGGAAGCAATAGCTCCTGGTTGACCCCCAGGGCCTCAATCCTTTTGGGGAAAGCTTCACAAGGTCTGGGAAGATTTGGAGAAACCAAATTTCCTTTTGAGATAAGAAGCTGATTTTTCCCCCTATTTTTTAAGGGAGAGTATGCCCCAGAGGTGTTGAAGGAAATGTTTCTATGTTTGTTCTGGCGATATCTTTCAAGTATATATCCCTTTGTAAAAGTCAATGTTTAGTGGTTAAATGGAATTTGCCAATGGTGGTAAACACAACTAGTGGGCATTTCAGCTATTGGCAGTAGAGAAGAGAGTTCCTAAAACTCTTTAGGGTACCCTGAAGGGTGATATAACCCACCTGGATCTGAAAGTTAGAGGCCCCCCAAGGAGGACCTCATCTGGGTTAAAATTGTGCCCTTCACAGTTGTAGACACTGTTGGCTTTTGGGGTGAGATCCTTATGCCCTGCAAATTCAGAGGGTGGAGTTTGCCTGTGCCCAGAAATCACAAGTAAGAAACCTATAAGGTTAGGTTAGTTTCTTTTCTTGGGACCCTCACCCCTCCTTAGGCCTTATTTGACTTTGTTTTGCTATTTTTATAACTAAGCCTACTTGTCCTACCTGGTGAGTTTGCAATTCCTTTTGGATTGTCTTTGCTGAAGCAGTGATCCACTGAAAGAGATTTGGGATGCCCTTTGGAATAAGGACCCAGAGGAAATTTACCCGTACCCCTAAGGAGATCATGTATTGTACTGGGATTCCAAGAGAAATTTTGTTGTGTCTTCTGTAGAAGGGACATAAAATTTTTTATTTAGTTTGGAAATTTTAGAAATTTTTGTTTTGTTGGATGACCTTATATGCTGAAAAAATCATGAAAGAGTTTTCCCCTAGGACATTTGTTTCTCACTAGAGAGTGAGGGTGGACTTCTAATCTACCCTAAATCTTTAACCCTTGTGTGGAGAGTCTTAAGTGTTCTGGGCATGCAACAGACCCCATGATATGTGTGAACAAAGTTTATCGGGAGAAGAACTAAGCTGGCTGAGATTAAGCTAACCTCTATTGGTTTTAATCCCAGATCCTTTCACCTAGTAGAAGTAGGGGTGGACCTACTTCTCCTCCTGTCCTCCACAGAGTGACCAGAGAAAGCAACTTTTATCCTGAACACCCAACCTCCTCCAACTGTATACCTAGACTGAAAATAACTGATGTGAAATTGATAGAATTGTAGTCCAATACCACTCTTGAAGATAGAAGAGTGACTGGGTACAGCTTCCCTCTCACTCTCCACAAAGAGAGAACTTCAGTCCTCTAGGTTACAATACTGACAACATGTGTTCCTTAGAAGCATCAGAGGAGAGGCAGGCTGAACACTGGCTTCCCTTTTTGCCATCATTAGGTAGAGGGACCAGGCTACAAATGTCTACCCTTCTTCTGAGTAGATTATATTTAGGCCTTTGTTGTTGTTCAGTTGTTTTTCAGTCATGACCCCATTCAGGGTTTTCTTGGTAAAGATAGTGGAGTGGTTTGTCATTTCCTTCTCTAGTTTGTTTTACAGATGAAGAAATTGAAGCAAACAAATTTAAGTGACTTGCCCAGGGTCACACAGCTAGTAAGTGTCTGAGGTCAGATTTGAACTCAGGAAGAGTCATCTTCCTGGTTCCAGGCCCAGTGCTCTATCTACTTTACTGCCTTACTAGACTTATATAATTCACTCTTAAAAGTACTTGGAACATCCTAGAGAATCAAGAAAAAAAAACTATTTGAGACAATAAATAAACTTGGCAAAGTTATAGGATATAAAATAAACCCACATAAATCCTCATCATTCCTATATATTTCTAATGAAATCCAACAGCAAGAGATAGAAAGAGAAATCCAATTTAAAGTTTCTGTAGACGTTATAAAATATTTGGGAATCTACATGGCAAAACAAACCCAAGATCTATATGAACATAACCACAAAACATTTTTTCACACAAATAAAGTCAGTTCTAATTAATTGGAAAAACATCAATTGATCATGACTGGGTTGAGCTAATATAACAAAAATGACAATTTTACCTAAATTAAATTACATATTTAGTGTCATACCAATCCATCTACAAAAAATTACTTTATAGAGCTAGAAAAAAGAGTGACAAAACTCATCTGAAGGAACAAAAAGTCCAGAATATCAAGGGAATTAATGAAAAGAAATACTAGGGGGAGTCAAGATGGTGGAGTAGAAACAGCTCCTCACAGCTCCGGCTCCCACCTCCTCCAATTCATGTAAAAGGTGACTCTGAAAAAACTTTGGAGCTAAAGAACCCAAAAAATGACACAGAGAAACTAACCTCTCTCTAAGGACAGCCAGGCAGGCCGGCAAGAAGAGGCCAGCACAGAACTCTGGGTGCCAAGCCCAGCTGTGTAGGATCCTGAGGTTTTAGCCTCAGGGTGGCCTGACCAGCTGCCAGCTGGAGGAACTTCAGATCACCAGCAGCTGTGGCCGTTTTCATACTTATCAACACATAGATGCTAAGGACAAAGTGAGAGGTCAGTGCAGTGTGGACTTTGGGATCCAGTAGTTTGGGAGTGCTGTCCAGCTTTTATCCTCTGGAGGGAGAAGCCACTGATGTGCGGCAGCTGTGCAGGCACTGCCAAATGGCAGCTTCAGCTCCTGGCCTGTAGATAGTAAGGAGAGCAAGCAACCAGTCTAAGGGGTAATTGCTCTTGCTTTAAGCAGCTTGGATCTGGATTGCTGTCTAGGGTGGAGGTCCTGGGGTGTGTGACCAGCTTGCTAGAGCATGTGGAGGCACCCAACTAATACCTCTGGCAGCTGAGTAAACCCCAGCAATTGGGACAAAGCTCCCCTGTCTGGTAGCAGAGTCATACTATGGCAAAAAGCTCAAAAGTCAAGTAATTGAGTAGCAACATGAGCAGGCAAAGGAAGCAAAGCAAATAGAGCAATACAACCTTATACTCCTATTTCGGGGACAAAAAAAAAAATCAAAGCATGGAACAGGAGGAAGACAGCAAAGTCAGAACTCCCACACCCAAAGCTTCCAAGAAAAATACAAGCTGGTTACAGGCCATAGAGGAGCTTAAAAAGGATTTTGAAAATCAAATAAGAGAAGTGGAAGAAAAACTGGGAAGAGAAATGAGAACAGTCCAAGAAAATTATGAAATGAGAGTCAACAACCTGACTGAAGAATATAACACCTTAAAAACAGACTAACTCAAATGACAAAAGAAGCTCAAAAAGGCAATGAGGAGAAGAATGCCTTAAAAACCCGAATTTGCCAGATTGAAAAAGAATCTCAAAAGCTCACTGAGGAGAATCATTCCTTCAGAATTAGATTGGGGCAAATGGAAGCTAGTGACTTTATGAGAAATCAAGATGCTGTTAAACAGATCCAAACAAATGAAAGAATAGAAAGCAATGTGAAATATCTCATGGGAAAAACCACTGACCTGGAAAGCAGATCCAAGAGAGAGAATTTAAAAATTATTGTACTACCTGAAAGCCATGATCAAAAAAAGAACCTAGAAATCATCCTCCAAGAAATTCTCAAGGAAAACTGCCCTGATGAACTAGAGGGCAAAATAGAGATTGAAAGAATCCATCGATCACCTCCTGGAAAAGATCCCAAAAAGAAACTCCTAGAAATATTATAGCCAGGTTCCAGAATTCCCAGATCAAGAAGAAAATATTACAAGCAGCCAGGAAGAAACAATTTGAATATTGTGGAAACACAATCAGGATAACACAGGATCTGGCAGCTTCTACACTGAGGGATCAAAGGACTTGGAATATTATATTCTGGAGGTCCAAGGAGCTGGGATTAAAACCAAGAATCACATACCCAGCAAAACTGAGTATCATATTTCAGGGGACAATATGGTCATTCAGTGGAATAGAGGACATTCAAGTATTCTTGATGAAAAAACCAGAGTTGAATAGAAAATTTGACATTCAGATACAAGAAGCAAGAGAAGCATGAGAAGGTAAACAGGGAAATCATAAGGAACTTATCAAAGTTGAACTATTTACATTCCTACATGGAAAAACTATAATTGTAACTTATGAAACTTTTCTCAGTATGAAAATAGTTGAAGGGAATAGAAATATATGTCTATATTGGAGGATATATGGGTATATGTATACATATGTGAATATATGTATATACATTTACAGGTATACATAGATAGAGGGCCCAGCACCAATTTAATAGGAAGGGATGATACTTAAAAGGTGAAATTAAGAGGTGAGAAAGGAATATAATGAGAGGAGATGGGGAGAGACAGATTGGGGTAAACTATCTCATATAGAAGAGGAAAGGGAAAATGGTTATAATGGAGGGGAAGAACAGGAAGGCAAAAGGGAATGGGTCAACCTTTTTCTCATTGAATTTGGCTTAGGGAGGGAATGACATACACACTCAATAGGTTATCTCATCCTACAGGAGAGTAGGGTGGAAGGGGATGAGAGGGGGGATGATGGAAGGGAGGACAGGCTGGGGGGGAGGGAAGTTGGAAGCACCCACTTTTGAAAAGGGACAGGATCAAAGTAGAGAATAGAACAAGTGGGGGTGGGATAGGAGGGAGGGAAATATAGTCAGTCTTTTACAATATATCCACTATGGAAATGTTTTGCATAGCTACATATGTACAATCTATATTGAATTGCTTATCTTCCCAGTAAGGGTGGGTGACAAGGGAAGAAGAAAATGAATCTGGAATTCAAAGTTTTAAAATCAAATGTTTAATATATATATTAAATAAGATATACAGGCACTGGGGCATAGAGATCCATCATGCCCTACTGGAAAGTCAGAGGGGGTATGGGAGAAGATATGGGAGAGAGCAGATTGGAGGAGGGGATATCCAGTGGGATTGCTATTTTGGAGTGGTGGGTAGGGAAAAAAACGGGGAGAAAATTTGTAACTCAAAATCTTGTGGAAATGAATGATGTAAACTAGAAGTTAACAAAGCATTAAAAAAAAGAAAAGAAATTCTAGGGAAGGTGGCCTAGCCATACCATATTTTTCATCTGTATTATAAAGCAGCAGTTATCAAAACTACTCGGTACTGGCTGAGGAATAGAGTGGGAACACAAGACTCAGCCATCAAGGACTATCGTAATCTACTGTTTGATAAACCCAAAGACCTACATTTTGGGGATAAGAACACACTATTTGACAAAATCTGCTGGGGAAACTGGAATATAATATGGCAGAAACTGGGCACCATAAACCAAAATCAAGTCTAAATGGGTGCATGATCTATGTATAAAGGCTGATACTGTAAGCAATCTGGGAGAGCAAGGAATAGTTTACCTGTCAGATTTGTGGAGAGGGGAAGACTTTAGGACCAAACAAGAATTAGAGAGCATTATAAAATGCAAAATGTGTAATTTTGATTACGTTAAATTGAAAAGTTTCTGTACAAACAAAGCCAATGTTACCAAGATTAAGAGGGAAGTGAGAAATTAGGAAAGAATTTTTACAACCAGTGTCTCTGATAAAGGCCTCATTTCTAAAATATGCAGAGAATTGAGTCAAATATATAAGAATACAAGTCATTCCCCAATTGATCAATGGTCAAAAGATATGAACAGGCAATTTTCAGAGGAAGAAATTAAAGATATCTTTAAGCATATGAAAAAATGCTCTAAATCACTAATGTTTAGAGAAATACAGGTCAAAACAACTGTGAGGTACCACATCTCACCAGTCAGATTGGCTAAGATGACAAAACAGGAAAATGACAAATGCTGGAGAGGATGTGGAAAAACTGGAACACTAATGCATTTTTGGTGGAGTTGTGAACTGATTCAACCATTCTGGAAAGCAATCTGGAACTATGCCCAAAGGACTATAAATAATTTCATACCCTTTGACCCATCAATACCACTTCTAGGGTTGTATCCCAAAGAGCTCATAGAAGTGGTTGGAAGACCTCTATGTACAAAAATATTTATAGCAGCTCTTTTTGTGGTGGCAAAGAATTGAAAATTAAGGGGGTGCCCATCAATTGGGGAATGGCTGATGAAGTTGTGGTATATGAATGTAATGGAATACTATTGTGCTATAAGAAACAAGGAGCAGATGGACTTCATATTTGCCTAGAGAGGCTTATACAGACTGATGCTGAGTGAGAAGAGTAGAACCAGGAGAAATTTGCACATAATTACAGACACAACATATGTTTGAAGACTAACTTTGATAGACTAGACTCTTCTCAGTAATGCAGGGTTATAAGTCAACCCCAAAAGACTCGTGATGGAGAGAGATATCTACATCTAGAGAAAGAATTAGAAAGAACTGAATTTGAATCCAGAGTGAAGCAAACTACCTGATCTTTTTCTTTTTCTTGTTCAGTTTTGTTTCCTCTTTCCCATTGTTCATTCCATCGGTTACAATACTTCTTTACAACCTGACTAATTTCTAATGTGAAAGTATTTGCAGATCCTATACTTAATTGACTGCCATGGCGGGGGTGGGGGGTTGGGAGAGGAGAGGGAGGGGGAGAAAATTTAAAACTCAAGGGATTGTGGAACTGAGTCTTGTAAACTAAAAATAAACAAACAAATTAATAAAGACAAAAAAGAGCAGAAGGTGAAGGCTTAAAGGGTACTACAAAGTCACAGTATTTGCAGCCAAGATATACAAGTCAAGCCAAGAATCATGATAATAGTATTCTAAGGAGATATTTTGGATGTTATACATTAAAAGCAGAAGGTAAAGGATGGAGGGAACTCCAAAGCTACAGTATGTCCAGCCAAGGCTTACAAGTCAGGGAAGGAAGGTAAGTTAGAGCAAAGCTTATTGCACAGAATAAAAGTAGGACAAGTGACAAAAAAAGGTACTTGGAACAGAGCAACTGTTGAGAAACCATGGAGAGCCCCAGGTAGTATCAAAAAACTTGCCTGATCCACACTTTCTCTAGCCTTGCATCATGACACAGCAGATCAATAGAATAAGTACCTTCCTATATTTTGTCCCCAAATCCTTTCAGATGTTTGACCAATCCTCATCAATTTAAGGACCTCCTTCCCCTGCTTCCTTCTAGGTAACAAGAAAATGAGTTGGTTAATAAGCATCCTAGACATGCCCTCCAATCCAGGGTGATTGAGAGTCCTTGAGCCTACTCTATCCAGAGGCTGAGGATGTGTTTGCCACAACTTCTCATCCTTTTGAAGGGCTAAGAGAAGTATCTCTCATGCCCACCTTGATTAAATATTGGTGACACTAAGGTGTGTAAAACATTCTTTTGACTAAAATCAATGTTTTCTACCCTAGAAACCCTTATTTCCCTTCTGCTCAGCAAGAGCTCTTCTTCCTACCCTTCCAGAACTGATAGCTTGGGAGATTGACAGCTTCTGGCCTTTCAGACTCTTTTTTTCCTCTGGATGGATTGTTGTGTTTTGATCGTCCTACTTTTCCATGTTTATGGGTCACATATCTGATTAGGTTGACAACTTAAATATGTCTATTGAAATTGACTCAAATATTCAAGTGAATCTGTAACCCCATCAATTCAGGAGTTCCCTCAAACAATGCAGTTATAAACCAGCCCATATCTGACAGTCTAGTGTGGCTCTTGTCCCTGTCTCCCCCATATTCATTGTTTTGTGGTTCTGTGTCCACCTCAAATTCCACAGGGGCCTCTGCCCCATCAAGTGTCAGGTTCTTTTCCTTTATTTTGCAGTTTTTTATTCATGGATGCCTGAACTTGCTTCATGTTTTCCCTGTTGATTTATTTGTTTATGTTCAAGGTCTTTGAAATTTCTTCTTCCTGAAATCCTTGGTACTTTCAGTCTTTCCTCCCCACCCCCACCCCTTCATTTCCCTTATCATTAACTTCCTGACTCCTTCCCCTCTGATTGTGATTGCCTTTGGGGCTGGATCTCAAAGTGGTCTCAGCCTCATCCCACATTGGGGCAATTCCTGCTTCACCAGCCTAGGTCTCTTCCCCAGCTGACTTTTGGGTAGTCAGAACTGGCTCCGGTTGGATGCTATGCTTTCCTTTGACTTAGTGGCATGCTGCAGAGCCATACCTCCACTCCCCAGCCTTATAGGCCTGTGTCATGTCCTTGGGTCTGCTGTTGGGGAAAGGTATTGACTGAGTCAGTAAGTATCAGTTCCTGGGCTTTGTTGTTGTTACCCTTTTTGTAAAAATTGGGAGTGGCCTAGATCATGGAGACAGCTGAAGTTGGCACATCATTTCTATTTGGAGAGGTTTGAGAGGTCATAGGGAGCAGAGAAAATGTCTAGTCTCATTTCTTGCTGCTCATGCAACCTGGATGAGCCCTCCCCTCATTAGGAGTTCATTCTCCTAAGCAGACTTCCTTTTCTTCTCCTGCTATAGTGAGGAGCATCCTGGCTGCTCATCTGTTCTCTCTCCTCTTCCTGTATGATCAGACCATCTTCTCTTCCTACCGCATGGCTCCTTGATGATATATTTTACTTCGGTTCTTCTTTATCAAGTCAGCTAGGTGAGTTCTGGGCCTGGAGTCAGGAAGACCTAAATTCAAATCTTACTTCAGAGCCTTACTAGCTGTGTGACCCTAGGCAAGTTGCTTCACTGCTATCTGCCTCAGTTTTCTCAACTGTAAAATGAGGATCATAAATACGAGCTACCTTAAAGGGCTGTTGTGAGGATCAAATGACATAATGCAACGTTTGGTAAACAGAAGGCACTGTATAAATGCTTGTTCTCTTCCCTTCCCCATCATTGTTTATAGGTTGTAGTTTGTTTATACCTGTTTACATATGGGATATGCAGGAGCCAGCTTACAGACCTTGAGAGCTGATTGTTAAACAGTACAAATCTGGCTTGATTTTTTGTGTTGTTGGTTGCCTAGACTTAAGCAAAAGATGGAGAAAATGTTAGTGAAGCAGATTAAGTTTCAAAGTGTGTCCTGAAGGGAATGGAGTCAAGATGACGGAATGAGGAAAAGCTTTTTTGCCTAGGTTACCCAGTACATCTCCTTCTCAACAAGCCAGGAAAAAGACTGAATTCTGATCAGCAAAGACAAGAAAAAGTCACAGCAAGTCATTCTGTGTATCCTAGGGTAGGGAGCCATCTAGAAGCACCTAAAGTCTAGCACCCAGGCCCAGGGAGAGAAAGAAGGTTGAGGAAGGGCACTAGGGCAAGAGACACTGAAACAGAAAGAAATCCCGAGGGAGTTCTGCATGAGCACTGGTTGCAGAAATGGGGGCCCTCTGGCACCTTTGTAGCCTATTACCCAGGTCCTGATTACAGATCCAGGGCAGAGAGGAACAGTTGCAGCTGTGTGGAAAGCCTTAAGTGTACACTGAGCCCAAAGATAATTCCAGAATTGTAGCTCCCTCCATGGCTGGAAGCCCAGGAGTAGAGGGTGATTCACTTGTAACCTTCAGCCCAGCACATAAGCCTGAAGTGGAAGGAATCCCAGACCAAAGTGAAGCCAGCAGTTCAGTCTCTCTGAACCTAACACTGACTGAATAAAGCAGCAATCTATGAGAATTCAATCACTCATATAAATATGCACTTTTGGTGGGGGAGTGTAATGTTAATGGGATATGAGATCTTCTTGCCCATTAATAGGCCTCATGTTTAGCCCATTAAGGGAAGCTTGATTAGGGGAGACTTGTTTTTCAGGAAGGCCCACACCTTTTGTTACTTTGTAATTAGGCAGTGGGTCACAAGAATTGTAATGCCTGCCCTCTGACCCTGAAGAAGTATATAAATACTCTGAGATGAGGTTTTGCTTTTCAGCTCACTCATTGTAAGAGTGTTCTTGTGATTTGATCAGATGAGACTCTGGGTGGCTGTTAAGGAGTCCCCTGGCTTTGAAAAACCCAGATATTGGTGCTTCTTTCTCTGGTAACTATGTATGTATTGCCTTGGTTAGACAGTTGGATCTGTCTGTGGATCTGTGCTAATTTCTCAGACAGTTAGGAGCCCTGATAGTCTTTATTTCTCTGTTTGTATTTTCTCTATTTTCTTTGTATTTTCTCTGAAGTTCAGGGTGCTGACTTTTCCCCTGAACTAATTAATGTAATTTTAAAAAGATTAGACAGGGGCGGAGCCAAGATGGTGGAGTAGAAACAGCACTTCCAAGGTGCTCTCCCCCCAGACCATTTCCAAACTATGTAAAAGGGGACTCTGAACAACTTCTGGAGCCCCAGCACCCACAGAACGACACAGAGAAGCTAACCCCCCACTGAGGACAGCCCAGCAGCCCTGCAGGAAGGGCCAGAGGCAGTGCTCTGGGAGCCGGCAGCGCAGTGCTCTGGGAGCCGGCAGCGCAGCATGCAGGGAGCTGAGCCCAGGCCCTCGTGAGCAGCTGTTTTAGCCCCAGGGCGGCTGGGCCAGCGGCCAGGCCAGCAGCCGGCTGGAGGGACCCCAGAACACCAGCAGCTGTGGCAATTCCAGAATTATCAACATAGACATGCCTAGGTTAGTGCCCTATGGACTTTGGGACCAGTATTTGGGGAATGCATTGGCTTCCTCCCCTGGGGGCTAGAAGCCGCTCAGGAGACACGCCATTTTGCAGTTTCAGTGGCAGCTCCAGCCCCTGGCCTGTGAATTGTAGGGAGATCCAGCGATCAGTCTTGGAAGTTAATCACTCTTGCTTTAACCTGCTTGGATCTGGATTGTGATCTAGGGGGGAGGTCTGGGGTGGGCATCCAACTTGCCATAACTGGAAGTTATGAAGACCCCAATGTTCGGGATGGAAGCTCCCCTGTCTGGTGGCAGAGTCTTACTGTGGCAACAAGCCCAAAAGTCAAGTAATTAAGTGGCATCATGCCTAGGCAAAGGAAACAAAATAAACAGAAAAACACAATATTAGACTCCTATTTGGGGGGCAAAGAGGATGGAAGCTTAGAACGGGAGGAGGACTGTGAGGTCAGAAATCCTGCTCCAAAAGCTCCAAAGGAAAATATGAGCGGGTTACAGGCCATAGAGGACCTTAAGAAGGACTTTAAAAATCAAATAATAGAAGTGGAGGAAAAATTGGGAAGAGAAATGAGAAGGATTCAGGAAAAGTATGAAATGGGGGTCAACAGCCTGACTGAGGAAAATAACACCTTAAAAATAGACTGGCAAAGGAGGCCCAAAAGGGCAATGAGGAGAAGAATGCCTTAAAAAGCCGAATTTGCCAGATGGAAAAAGAATCTCAAAAGCTCACTGAGGAGATTCATTCCTTCAGAGTTAGACTGGAGCAAATGGAAGCCAATGATTTTATGAGCAATCAAAATGCTGTTAAACAGATCCAAACAAATGAAAGAATAGAAGGCAATGTGAAATATCTCATGGGGAAAACCATTGACCTGGAAAATAGATCCAGGAGAGATAATTTAAAAATTATTGGACTACCTGAAAGCCACAATCAAAGAAAGAACCTAGAAATCACCCTTCAAGAAATTGTCAAGGAAAATTGCCCTGATGAACTAGAGGGCAAAATAGAGATTGGAAGAATCCATTGATGAACTCCTGAAAATGATCCCAAAAAGAAACTCCTAGAAATATTGTAGCCAGGTTCCAGAATTCCCAGATCAAGAAGAAAATATTTCAAGCAGCCAGGAAGAAACAATTTGAATATTGTGGAAACACAATCAGGATAACACAGGATCTGGCAGCTTTTACATTGAGGGATCGAATTGGCATGGAATATGATATCCCAGAGGGCAAAAGAGCTGGGATTGAAGCCAAGGGTCACCTACCCAGCAAAACTGAGTATTTCGTTTTAGGGGAAAATATGGTCATTCAGTGGAATAGAGGACTTTCAAGCATTCTTGAGGAAAAAACCAGAGTTGAATAGAAAATTTGACATCCAGACACAAGAAGTAAGAGATGCCTGAGAAGGTAATCAGGGAAAAGAAATAAAAAGGAACTTATCAAAGTTGACCTATTTACATTCCTACAAGGAAAAGCACTAACTGTGACTGATGAAACCTTTCTCAGTATGAAAATAATGGAAGAAGGGTATATGGGCATAAGAATACATATGTGAATGTGTGTATATATGTTTACAGTTATACATGGATAGAGGGCATAGGTTGAATTTGTTGGGAATGGATGATATTTAAGGGGTGAAATTATTCGGTGAGAGAGGAAAGTGGCAAGAGGAGATAGGGAGAGATAGGGTAGGGTAAACTATCTCATGTAGAAGAAGCAAGGGGAGGTGGCTGCAGGGGAGGGGAAGAAAAGGAAGGCAAAAAGGCAAAACCATATTCTCATTGAATTTGGCTCAGGGAGAGAATGACATACATACTAAATGGGATATCTCACCCTGCAGCAGAGTAGGGGGAAGGGGGATGAGAGGGGGGATGATGGAGGGGAGGGCATTCTGGGGGGAGGGGAGGTTGGAAGTACCCACTATTGAAGAGGGACAGGATCAAAGTAGGGAATGGACCAGGTAGGGGGTGGGATGGGTGGGAGGGAATTATAAGCAGCCTTTTACAATATATCTACTATGGTAATGTTTTGCATAGCTATACATGTACAACACATACTGAATTGCTTATCTTCCCAGAGGGAATGGGTGACAAGGGAGGAAGGGAATGGATCTGAAATTCAAAGTTTTAAAATTAAATGTTTCAAATATATATAAATACTATTATTAATACTATTTTGCATGTAATTGGGAGATAAGATGTGCAGGCATTGGGGCACAGAGACTCACCTTGCTCTAATGGAAAATTTGAAGGGAGTATGGGAGAAGATATGGGAGAGAGCAGATTGGATGAGGGGATATCCTGTGGGACTGCTATTCTGGGGTGGTGGGTAGGAGAAAATGGGGAAAAATTGTAACTCAAAATCTGGCGGAAATGAATGATATAAACCAGAAGTTAATAAAACATTTGTTTAAATAAATAAAAAAGGTTAAACAGCTATCTTTCTTAGTAAAGCAGATCTAAGAATCTGTGTTAGCGGCCATCCTGGGCATCGTTGTTGTTTGTGTGGTTGTTGTTACAGTGAACTAGAGACTGCTGAGTGAGTGGTGGTATTGGGAGAACCTTTGTACCCACTTGCATGCATACACTTCTGACCTCTCAGCCATTTCTATCCAGATGACTCTGAGGCAGGATTGAGAATTGTTAATGATAACAGAAATGTCCTTAGTGTTCCTGGTACTGCTCATTCACTGAAGAAGAATCTGACTATGCTAAATGTGTCCTGTTCTATGCCATGTCTCTGACATCCCTCCTTCTGTGGATCAGCAACTCCCACTCCCCATTTTGTATTAGGAGACCCAATGAGAATTGCAAAGATGTGCTATTAGCCAATGAATGGACTAAATCACTGAGATCTGAGACCTTTCAAAACTGGAAAAAAGGCTCAGATTTTGGGCCTTTTTACTTATCCACATTATTTTCTCCTTCTTATTCTTTTTAGGTGTCTGGGCGGGGGGGATGATAATTTTTTCTTTTTTTTCCCCCTCAGTATTCCCTATCCCAGGAAGACTGCCTGGTAAAGGCCCTAAAAACAGCTAGGTGGTGGAAGGTCCTCTGTAAGAACACTAGGACCTTGCCATCATGGGGACAGTATATGGTAGGTTTCCTTGTTTCCCACAATTAAGATTTTGCTATTGTTTAGTCATGTCTGACTTTTCATGACCCCATGGACAGTATAGTCCATGGGGTTTTCTTGGCAAAGATACTGGAATGGTTTGTCATTTCCTTCTCAAGTGCACCAGAGTCACACAGCTAGTATGTGTTTTAAGGCTGGATTTGAACTCAGGTCTTCCTGACTCCAGGCCCAACACTATCCACACTGAGCCACCTCACAACTGAGATTAGTTCTCCTTAAACGACACCCAGAATGTCCCTGTGACTTGATTGGCCCCTGCTCCATTCACACAACTTTCTGGTCACCTAAGGGGGGAGAACAAAGTAAAAAGTGCATAGCAGAGAACAAAAGAAAGTTTACAAGGAAGCAAAGAAAAGATGGGCCTCTCTGAATACAAGTAATATTTATTATATAGGTTTTCTTGAAATGGAAATTTATTGCTTTATATTTTGCTATGCACAAGGCAATGGTTTTTTCTTATCTTATTTTGTATTTAAGCTTATAATATATTTCTTTTCTTATTGAATAAGTTTTTATATTTAAGTTTAAAACATAGTAATGTAAAAAATAAATTAAATTCAAAATAAATCAAATAAATTTAAATTTATATAAAATAAAATTAATTGATTAGTTAAAATCAATTAATTAGTTAGTTAGTTAAAATAAATCAAATAAATTTTAAAAAACTAAAGAAACAAGTTGAAGGGGAAGAGAAGGGGCATTTTACTTGACTACTTAACTGAAAGAAAAAGAAGAAAAGAATTAAGGGGCCGCTAGGTGGCGCAGTGAGTAGACCATTGGCCCCTGGAGTCGGAAGGACCTGAGTTCGGATCCTACCTCAGACACTTAACGCACAAACAAACAAAAAACCTAGCCGTGTGACCTTGGGCAAGTTACTTAACCCCAACTGCCCTCCAAAAAAAAGAAGCCAAAAAACAAAGGAGGAAACCTTCCAAAAAGGAAGAAAGGAAATGGAATTAATAAGCAAAACTCCAAAACTAGGGAAAAGAAAGACAAACAAAAGGGGAAGTGGGGCTAAGTGTAGGAGTTAGGGTTAGATTTTTTTTCAGAATAAGGTTACCTTAAAGTAGATTAAACTAAAATAACTTAAGAGACAAAGTGCTAGATTTATAGAAGAGAAGCAAAGTAAAATTGTAATTCAGAAAAAAAACAATATTTTAGACAAATGGATGAAATATAAAACATAACTTTAAATGTGAATGGATTAAACAATCCAGTAAAAAAAAAATCTGTTACAAGAAGCATGCCTAAAAAACAAAGACAGAGAGAGAATAAAACAAAATTTACTGTGCATCAGGAGAATCCAAAAAGACTGAAAGTACAATCTTGCTAACAAAGCAAAAAGAAACATTCACAACATAAAAAAAGATAAGTGAGAAAAATGCATTATTCTTAAAGGAACTACAGACTATAAACTAAGATCATTATTAAAATATATGCTCTAAATTCTTTAGCATCTAATTCATAAAGAAAAAAATTAACTGAATCACAAGAAGATACAGACAGCAATACAACAGATGCAGAGGAGACTTAATGTCCCTCTCTCATTTTGGACAAATCTAACAAAGATAAGGTAAAAGAAAAAAAATATAGAATTGAGCACATTTCTGGGGAAACCAAAGCTAAAAGACAGATAGTATATTCCATATGGTACTGTTAACTGATACATATTCTCAGCCCCACACGGAGCTTTGTAGAAATTGACCATATATCAGGGCATGGAGATTTGCAAATAAATGTAAAAAGGTAGAAATAGTAAACATACCCATTACAGTTCACAATGGAATAGCAATAGGGAGGACAAACAAAAGATACAGTCCACAAAGTGGAGACTTTGAAATCCTCATTAATAAATTGGTCAAAAAACAAATAGTAGAAACATTAATAATCATGCAAAAGAAAATTACATTAATGATACAACATTCCAAAATTTCTGAGATTCAGCTAAAACAATCCTCAGGAGAAAAATTATATCCAGAAAAATATACATTAGCAAATTAGAAAAGGAGAGGATTAATGAATTAATTAGTATTCATTTATAAAAATTAGGAAGTCCTATTATGAGAATGGGAATCTAAGATCTTCCCTGCCCCTAGTCCCTTTGGTAGGCTTAAGAGACTCTGAGAACCTTCCTTGATTTGAAAATATAATCTTCCCCCTAATAGGCTGAATGTGGTCACCTAGAGCCTGTGGTGGGAGGCTTGTTTTTCAGGAATGCCCACACCTCAATACTTTGTGACTGGGCAGTGGGTCAAGAGGGTTGTTGTTTTGGGGCTTACTTTGAGAAGAGTTGTATGATTTGACCAGACGAGACTCTGGGCAGCTATTGAGCCCTCCGGCTTGGAAAACCCAGATGTTGGTGCTTCCCTCTCTTGTAACTGAGTAGGTATGGATGTCTAGGTCAGGCAATTGGAAGCCTGTCTGCTGATCTGTTTCTCTGTCTGTATTTGTTGTCTGCTTGTAACCTCTGTATTCTCTGAAGTTCGGGGTGCTGACCTTTTCCCCTGAACTAGGTAAATGACATATGTTTGATTAAAGTAAGATTGTTAACCCATTTTGAGTTGCTTTCCTTTAGAAAAGCAGATCTAGGAACCTGTGCTAGCAGCCATCCTGAGTATGCTGGGGTGCTTGCTGCTTCAAGTCCACAAATAAATAAACTTAAAATAAGCACAAAATTAGAGAAGAAACAGGCAAACCAGACATTAAAACCCTACAGAAATGAAATATAAAATTAAAAGATAAATTTTTGAAAAGACTAACAAAATTTATTTTTTTTAATTTTGGGGAGGAAGCAATTGGGGTTAAATGACTTGTCCAGGGTCACACAGCTAATAAGCATCTAATGCTAGATTTGAACTCAGGTCCTCCTGACTCCAAGGCCCAGTATTCTATCCACTGCACTACCTACCTACCCCAAGAAAAACATTTTTTTAAAACGTTAAGCAATTTGATTTGAAAGAAGAGGGCAGAAAATTAAATAAATAAAATAGCAAACAAACAAGGTAAAATCATGACTATATCAGAAGAAATGAAAAATAATTTTCAGAGCCTACTATACACAATTATCTGCTAACAAAACTGAGAACACAAAAGAAATAGAGTATTAGCTTTAAAAAATACAAAATATTCAAACTACAAAAAACCAAATGAATACCCAATGTCAGAAAAGGGAATAGAAATACCTGTAGGGAAACTACGAAAGAAAAATATTCCATTTCCAGATGGATTCGCAAAAAAGAATTCTATCAAACTTTTAAGTAACAACTATTACCCATACTGCATCAACTGTTATCAAAAATTGAGAAAGAAAGCAACCTACCAGGTTTCTTTCATGAGACAAATATTTAGACTTAGCATCTAAAACAGAGAAGGATAAAACACAAGGAAAACTACAGACCAATATCATTAATGCATATCGACTCAAAAACAATTTGAAATGAAATCCTATCAGACTACAGAATTCATTCAAGAAATCATTCATTAAGATCATGTGAAGTGGTATACCATGAATGCAGAGATGGTTCAACATTAGGGAAATATTCAACATAATTAATCATATTAAAAGCAAAAATATCCAAAACCACATGATTAACTCCATAGATAAAGAAAAAGTCTTAGACAAAGTACAACACACATTTATCCTAAAATCTCTACAAAATACAGTGTAAAGGAACATTTTTGAAACATTAAAAAAGTATCTACCTAAAATCAAAAGCAGAGAAAAGTAATTCAAGAATGCCCACTCTCCCTACTATTTATTATCTGATATAGTTTTGGAAATGCTGTTGTTATTTGTCCTTCATTCTTGAAGAGGACTGTGACATGCCATGAGTTGCAAGTGAATTAGATTTAAGTGAGGAAGAGCTGTGCATAGTCAGCAGCCTCACTCTCTCCTCCAGAGCCATCTGGGTCCAGTGGCAAGATAGGATTGGAACAATTGGGGATGGCCCTAGATGCTAACACCTTCAATAAGACAGGAAAAAAGAAACTAAAAGCATAAAAATCATAAAGAGGAGGTAAAACTACTCTTATTTGCTGACAATATGATGGTATGCTTGAAAAATCCTAGGAAATTAGCAGATACTAATTGAGACAATTGATAGCATCAGAAAAAGTCACAGGCTACAAAATAAACCGTCAAAAATCAACAAAATTTCTATATAATAACACGATCAAAGAGACAATAATAGAAAGTGAAATAACATTTAAAATACTTAAAATACATAAAATTTGGGGATCAATCTACCAAAGCACAATAAAGATTTGCATGGATTCAATTACAAAGTTCTACTTAAGGAAAGAAGGAAGGAAGGAAGGAAGGAAGGAAGGAAGGAAGGAAGGAAGGAAGGAAGGAAGGAAGGAAGGAAGGGAGAGAGAAAGGAAAGAAAAAAGAGAGAAAGAAAGGGAGAGAGAGAGAGAGTAAGAGAGAGAGAGAAACTACAGGGAAAACAGATATTAGCCCTAGACCAACACCTTGTGCCATATTCCACAATAAATGTAAATAAATATGTGATGTTAAAAAATTAAAGATCATACCATTTTTTTAAAAATTGAAGAGAAGCAAACATATACCTTTTTACAGCTATGGTAGATAGGAGATATATTCTTAACCAAACAGGGAATAGAGGTAATTACAAAAGATGAATTTTTTTTGATTACATGAAACTGAAAAGCTTCTGCACAAATACAATTAAAGCACTTAGGATAAGGCTGGTTTTTGAAGAGGCAGAGAAACCAGAGACCAAATTGCCAACATTCACTGGATTATGGAAGAAGCAAGGGAGTTCCAGAAAAAAATCTACTTCTGCTTCATTGACTGCACTAAAGCCTTTAACTATGTGGATCACCACAAAATGTGGCAAGTCCTCAAAGAGATGGGAGCACCAGATCATTTTACTTGTCTCCTGAGGAACCTGTATGTGGGCCAAGAAGCAACAGTTAGAACCGAACATGGAACAGCTGATTGGTTTAAGATTGGAAAAGGAGTATGGCAAGGCAAGTATTGTCACCTTACTTAACATATATGCAGAGTACATCATGTGAAGTGCCAGGCTGGATGAATCAAAAGTCAGAATTAAAGTTACTGGAGGAAAGATCAACGATCTCAGATATACAAATGATGCCACTCTGAAGTAAGTGAAGATGAAAAAGTCTCCTGATGAGGGTGAAAGAGGAGAGTATAAAAGCTGGTTTGAAGCTTAACATCAAAAAAACGAAGATCTTAGCAACTGGCAAATAGAGGGAGGAGAAATGGAAGCAATATCTGATTTTACATTCTTGATCACTACAGATGTTCACTGCAGCCATGAAATTACAAGATACTTGGGGCAGCTCGGTGGTGCAGTGAGTAAGAGCACTGGCCTCGGAGTTGGGATGACCCAAGATCAAATCCGGCCTCAGAAAATGAACACCCACACATAAATAATGACTAGCCGTGTAACCTTGAGCAAGTTACTTAACCCCAATTGCTTTAAAAAAAAAAAGTAAGAAATTAAAAGATACTTGCTCCTTGGAAGGAAAACTATAGCAAATCTGGACAACATACTAAAAAGTAGACATCACCTTGAGGACAAAGGTCCTTATAGTAAAAAATATGTTTTATTCCCAATAGCAATGCATGACTGTGAGAGTTGGACTATAAGGAAAGCTGAGCACCACAAAATTGACACTTTTAAATTGTGGTGCAGGAGAAGACTTTTGAGATTCCTTGGACAACAAGGAGGTCAAATCAATCAATATTTAAAGAAATTAATTCAGGTTATTCACTGGAAAGTCAAATACTAAAGCTGAAGCTTTGGCCACATAATGAGAAGACAGGACTCAATGAAAAAAACCCTGATGTAGGGAAAGATTGAAGGCAAAAGGAGAAGGGGATGGCAGAAGATGAGATGGATGGATAGTGTCATGAAAAAAACGAACATGAACTCGGACAAACATCAAGAAATAGTGGAAGGATAGAAGGGCCTGGAGTACTATGGTCCATGGGATCATGAAGAATCAGCCATGACTAAGTGAATAAACAACAAGTATAAGAAGGGAAGTAATAGAGTGGTAAAAAAGCTTTACATAAAATTTCTCAGATAAAGGTTTGGTATCGAAAATATACAAACAACTAATATACATGCATTTTAAATATCAAATGATACAATATGGGAAAATGGAATAATATAAAATAATATATCATCATATTATATTATATAAAATATAATATAGTTTTTATATATAAATGTAAATGGTCAAAGGATATGAACAAAAAGTTCTCAAAAGAATTGTAAACTATAAACAATCATATGAAAGGATGCTCCAAATCACTGATCAGAATACTTGAAAATCAAAATGACCCTGAGGTTTCACCTCACACTTTGCAAATTTGCAAAGATGACAAAAAGATGGAAATATTCAATGTTGGAGGAGTTGTGGGAAGACACACACACTAGTGCATTATCGGTAGAGCTGTAAATCATTTTGGAAAGTATTTTGGAATTATGCAAAGCAAGTGATTAAATCACTACAAGATTTATTCCCCAAGGAAGTTATTGATAAGAAGACAGTCTTCATATACTCCAAAATATTTATAGTAGCATTTTCTGGTGATAACAAAGAATTGGAAACAAAATAGATGCCCATTAATTGGGGAATGGGTAAACACACTGTGGTACATGAATGTAATTGAATATTGCTATGCTGTAAGAAACAGTGTATATGGTAAACAGAAAAGCATGAAAAGACCCACATGGATTGATGCAGAGGGAAGTCAGCAGAGCCAAAAAAAATCAATATACACACTAACTACAACAATTTCAATGGAAAGAACAAACAACAGCAAAAAAAAATCAAAAGTGAAGTGAAAAGAACAATCCTGATTCAAAAGAAAACACCCCCAGGGTGGCTAGGTGGCGCAGTGAGTAGAACGTCAGCCCTGGAGTCAGAAGGACCTGAGTTCGGTTCCAGCCTCAGACACTTAACGCACACACAAACAAAAACCTAGCCGTGTGACCTTGGGCAAGTTACTCAACCCCAATTGCCCTCCAAAAAGAAAAAAACAAACAAACAAAAAAAAAAAACCCCAATCCTCTACAGAAAGGAGAACACCCATTTACTAAGCACCTACTATGTGCCAGTCACTGTGTTGAGAATTTTGTAATTATTATCTTATTTGAGCCTCACAACAACTCTGGGAGGTAGGTGCTATTATGATCCCCATTTTACAGATGAGGAAACTGAAGCAAACAGAGGTGGAATGATTTACCCAGAATTATGTAGCTAGTAGATGTCTGAGGCTGGATTTGAACTTAGGTCTTCCTAGGTGGAAGAGAGCTCTTGACCTAGATTCAGGAGATTAAACTTTCTGAGTTCAAATCTGGTGTTAGACACTGGACTGTGAGACCCTGAGCAAGTTCCTTAACCCTGTTTTCCTCAATTTCCTCATCTGTAAAATGAGGATCATCTGTAAAATGAGCTGGAGAAGGAAATGTCAAACCACTCCAGTATCTTTGCCAAGAAAACTCCAAATGGGCTCACAAATAGTCAGACACAATTGGAAAACAACTGCACGTGGTGATAACTTTCTGTCTCCAGGAGCAGCAAGCTAAGCTGCAAAAGTGGGAGGTCTAGGGCTGAGACACATTGCATATACTTTCAGACTTAAGATGTATTTATCAATTTTAACGATTTCTTTCTCTTCTTTTTTTCTTTAAAATATATAATTTGTTATATGGCATGACTTTCAGGGAGAGGGAGAATGATATAATGGGAGACATTTTAGTGATATGAAAAAGCATATCAATAAAATTTATTATTTAAAAACCTCAGCAAGAAACGTGTGTGTTCCACATATAGCCTATGGAAGACAAGGGATGTGGTCCAGAACTGAGTCAAGTCAAGCCCAACCCTGTGAAATCTGGAATCAAGATTGTCAGAGCCAGATGGCATCTTAGAGATGATTCAGGCCAACTCCCTGATTTTACAGATGGAGAAAAGGCAAGGCCCAAACTAGGACCCAGCACTAAATTTATCCCATGGCTACATAGGCAAAAACAATTTTAATTGAAAATGAAGAAATGCAACATAAGAAGGAATAATCAATAAGTCAAACAAAGCCTCCCTTCTCCCTTTCCCCCAGTTTCAAGGAGGAGGAAGCCCCCATCTCCATGAAGCTTGAATTTGGTGTCACTCAGGCCAATGAAATCACACAATAATTCACAGAAGGAAGCTGCCAAATTAGAAACCCGAGAGTTAGAAGGGACTTTTTAAAATCATCTAGAGATCTATGTCCAACACTTAGAAAAGGAAATGGAACTCTGAAAAGGAGAAGTGTCTTAACCAAAGTCACACAGTGAGTGACAGGACTAGGATTTTAAGTCAAGTCCTCTAAACTCCCAAACCAGCACTTTTTCTTTCTTGGTCAAAGGAGTCAAAAGACTGAGAAGCTTGAGCCCAGGGTCTTCCCGAGTGAGGTTAATTTTAAAATGTGAGCAGACAGACTGGTGCCTCCCAACCCCTTCCCATAATCTCCTCCTGAGTGGGGCTTCTCTGGTTATTAGCAAGGAAATGTTGCCCAGAGATGCAAGTCTCCCTATCTGGGAAGAGTCATGTTCCCAGAAGCTCCTGTTGCCTTTTGTCATTCACCTGAACACTCAGAAACTGCTCAGTACAGCTTCCAAGCACCAAATGCCCATCAAATTGTCCTTAGGCCCAGAATCCAGCAGCCGAACGCTCAGTTCATTGATCATTTCCTGGTCTGCCACTGGCTTCTCAAGGCCCCCAGGAGCCTAGTGGTTCCTTTCTCATATAATCAGTTGTGACATTTCCCCAGATCCCTTCTGTCTGGGAACAAAAACTTGGCTGCTTCTTTGTACCCCAGAATAATTCCATATTTGAGTTATTATTATTATGACAGTCTCTATTTGTGAAAGGCAAGTCAACAGTCATTGAGCATTTATTAAGTGCTTGCTGTGTACTCAGCACTGTGCTGACTGCTGAAGCAGACAGGCAACAAGGAGGTAAGCAGCCAACCTCAAACTCTTTGTACAACAACTCATTTCAGTTAATTATCTTTTGGGCCTGAATTTGACTGGGGAAAGAACTCTACTGAGTTAAGAAAAAAGGAACTGAAACTTCTTTCTAGCTTCCAGGCTTGGAGCTGGAGTAAAAGCTAAACTGCTGCTCCGCCTTGGCACTCCACACCAAGACTGGGAAAACCTTGCTGAGCTCCCCAAAAAGACAAAAGGGAGAAGACAAGGGGGAGGAGGAGAGAGAGGCAAGGGCCAAAAGAGGAGCTGTGGATGTGGAGCCCACAGTAAGCTGTTTTTTCCTCATCAGCCATGAAACATAATGAAACCCTGCAAACCAAAATCAGGAATGAAGTCTTTCCCCTCATACTTCTCTGGATTTAAGCCCCATTTGAGTCCTGAGAACCCAAAGCAGGTGGTAGCAGCTCTCCAAAGGCCAAGAACATGGGTAGACTGGAATGAAAGAAGGAATAAGTAGGACCAGGAAAACGATATACTGGCAAATGGGAGCATACTCCCATGGCAATGGCAAGAAACATCCCAGGTGTGGCCTGGGAGAGGAAGTAAGACAAGGCCCTGCTAGGTCTCTGCAGAGTGGGAATCTCTGGCACATATTGTCAGATTCAGTTTTACTGACTCTGGCCATGGACAGTTCATTGACTTTCCCCCCCTTTTTATTCTTTGTTACAAAACTATGTCTCTGGGGAGGTGAATGGCTATATTTAAAAATGGAAGTGATGTAAACAACACAGACATGAAGACATCTTTCAAGACTTGTCTTCTTCCTGACACCTTCATATTCTCCCAATCACTCAGGCTCACAAGCTCAGTTCTTGAACTCTCCCCATGCTGCCCCCATCCAGTCAGTTGCCAAGTCCTCAAAAATATCTCCTGCAGCTGTTCCCTCCTTGTCACTCATATAGCCACTGTTATCAGTTCTCATCTACAGCAACTAGTACTGATAAGATGATATCATTTTAAAGTTTACAAAACACTTTCTAGATTCTCATACATAAAATTTTAGTTGTTATTTTACAGATTAGGAAACTAAGGCACAGAGAGGTTAAAGGACAT
This sequence comes from Gymnobelideus leadbeateri, assembly GCA_011680675.1. NCBI lineage: Eukaryota > Metazoa > Chordata > Mammalia > Diprotodontia > Petauridae > Gymnobelideus > Gymnobelideus leadbeateri. The sequence continues at coordinate 483,706 of WOXC01011889.1, forward strand.
GCTCATTGGTCACATAGCTAGTTAAGCATCAGAGTTTGTACTGAACCCTTGTAGTTCTCACTTCAAATGCAGCTTCAAACCACACTGCCTCCTTAGTGACTGCCTCCCCTTCCTTCCTCAATCCATCCTTCACACTTCTCTATTAAATCTATGTTCCAAATGTGGAGGTCTGTGATCATCATTCCTCTATTCGAAAACCTTCCATGACCCCCACTGTTTTATTCCACAGGATAAAATACAACCTCCATAGCCTCATCTCTGTGTATCTTCCAGTTTCCTCATCTGTAAAACAGGGCTTTTGGACCAAATGACTTCTAGAATGTCTTCCAGCTCCAGACCCAAAACACCTGAAGGAAAAGTGACAGTCAGCTGGGTAGTCTACACATCTCAGAGTAGAGTGGACAGCAAGAGTCAGACAAGTACTTTAAAGGACTTTCCCACCCTAGAACTGAAGGATGGTCTTAGCTATGCTTGGACCCTGACTCTGTCCATACCAACAGACTCAGGAATCAAAAAGGAAACATTGATACAGACAGACAGAGGGAGACAGATAGACAGGGTAAGGCCCAGAAAGTATTTGAAGTAGGACAACTAGTCCTCACTTCCCCAGTGAAAGTTCACTCTCTAGCTCCATCAAAATATCTTGAGCCCCTCTTCCCACCCTAGCCCCCACGATAGTAAATTATGTATTTGACCAGAGGACACAGATAACTGATGATTTTACACTTTATAATGGAGGCAAAGCCAAGGTGGCAGAGCAACAAGAAGTAGTAAAGCTCCAAACCCCTCCAAGCAGATCTAGCAAATGCAAAACTGAAACCTGACAGGGAAATCTGAGGATGAGTCACAGTGAGTCATTCATTCAGTCAATGGCAGTAAAGGGAGACAGGTATAGATTTCTGCAAACATTGGGGATGGAGTCTGGCCAAGGGTACCTAGCAGAGCACCCCAGCATGCATGGGGAGGTTGTGCACTAGACCCATTGCTGGATCAGCCCCAGACCCATGCCTCAACAGGAACAAGAGCAACTGATAGCTCTGCTGCTCACTACCCAGTTCTGTGTCGCAGATCCAGAGCTGATTGAATATGGGTCTTGAACCCAATGGTGGTGGTCCAGGATATATGCAGCAGACACTAGGATATATACCAAGAGAGTAAGAAACTGAGTGACCAATAGCAACAGTGTAACTCAGATCTCAGAAGCAGAACAGGGTCTAAGTTCCAGTTCTAGCTCAGTCTTCAGCCTGCAGAGGAATAACCATGCAGGAATCTCAGACCAAAAGGGACTGAAGTATCAGAGCTTCCCAGTTTCCTGACAGGGGTAAAGTCCAGCATCACTTTACTGTTGTTGACACCCAGGTCAGGAGTTTACAGAGCTTGCACTAAACAGACCCCTTTGGGAGCACTGGAAGCTTTCAGGTTCCAAGCCTGAGTGGTTCTCAGATCCTAGAATGACATAACACTCAACACTCCCAAGAAAGCAGCAGTATGAACAGCTTAGTCTTTCCCTCTAGAAGTGCCACAGGGTCCAGCTTTAACGTCAGGCAGTAGGCTGGAAGAATGAGCAAACCAAAAAAAAAACAATAACCTGACCATAAAAATCTGGCAGGGATGCTCAAGACTCAGAAGAAGAAACTAAATTCAAAACATCAACAAGCAAATCCCTAGAGAAAAACACAGCATGGACACAAACTCAACTAGAATTCCTAGAAAAGCTGACGAAAGAGTTTAAAAACCAATTTGAAAATATCATCAGTGAAATGAGAATACTAGAAGAAAAATGGGAAAAGAAATGGGATCTATAGAAAAAAGAGTGGAAAGGGAATTGATAGCTTGGCACATGAGGTATAAAAACCCTGTCCAGGCAACAAACTCTCTGAAAATTCAAATGGACCATATAAAAGCCAATGACTCCATGAGACATCAATAAATACTAAAGCAAAGGCAAAAGCCTGAACAAATAGAAGAAAATCTACAGTATCTTATGGCAAAAAAAAAAAAATAACTGACCTTGAAAACAGATTGAAGGAAAAATATTTAAGAATTTTTTAAAGTTTAAAGATTTTTTTTAATTTATATATCACAAAAGTCACAACTAGGAAAAGAGATTAGACATAATATTTCAAGAAATTTTAAAGGAAAAGTGCTCAGATTTCTAAGAACCAAAGGGCAAAGTAGTAACTGAATCTACTGGTCACCTCCTAAGAAAAACCCAAATGAAAATTCTCAGGAATACCACAATCAAATTCCACAAAAAAATACTGCAAGCAGTCATAAAGAAGTACAGAAGATCTACAGCAAGGATCACCCATAATTTGGCAGCTTCCACTATAATGGAGGGAGAATTTGGAATATGATATTTCAGAAGGCAAAGGATATGAGCTTACAGTCAAGAATAACCTACCCAGCAAAGCTAAGTATAATCCTAGAGGGGGAAAATAGATCTTTAATGAAACAGAAAACTTCCAAGCATTCCTTATTAAAAGCTCAGAGCTGTATAGAAACTTTGAAATTCAAACACAGGAGTGAAGAGAAACATAAAAAGGTGAACATGAATGAACAGTGATAAAAGAGCAAACAAGGATAAACTGCTTACATTCAAATATGGAGAGATATTACTTATGTCCCCTCTGAACCTGTTATCATCAGGGGTCATAGAGAGAGTTTAATTACACAAGGCCTAAGAGTGATTCTGTTATGTCTTCATGAACTTAAGAGAAGAATGTCAAGAGAGTGGAAGAGGAATGTTCTGGGGTAAGAGAAAGAAAGGAAGGTCAGTGAAAAGTATCCCACATGATTGGGATTGGGATGCACAAATTGGCATTCATACAAATGAGGTGCAAGGGATGGGGGCGGGAGTGGCCAACACTTGAATTTCACTCTCATCTGAACCAAAGAATGTACACATACACATACACACACAGAGAGTGCTTATCTGCTTCTCTGCAATAGAGTTTTAGTGCTTGGCAGTTCAGCTCAAGAAAGTACCTCAGTGTCCAGTACCTTATCTTACCAGGTGATCTTCAGAATCTTCCTACGACAGTTCAAATGGAAGCAATTCAGTTTCCTGGTATAGTGCTGGTAGACTGTCCAGGTTTCACATACATACAACAATAAGGTCAGCACCTTCAGTTTGGTAATCAGTCTAATACCTCTTTCAAACACTTTCCTTCAGAGCCTCCCAAATACTGAGCTGCCGCTGGCAATGCATGCATTAGCCTCAACATCTATGTATACATCCCTGGAAATATACTACCAAGCTAAGTGAACTTATCCACAGCATTCGAAATTTCTCTATTTGCTAAACTAATGGTTACAGGGATAGATGGTGTGGTGCTGTTTGGTGGAGAACCTCTGCTTTGTTGGTGTTAATTATCAGGCCAAAATTAGCACAAGCAGCAGAGAATCAATCCATATTCTGTTGCATCTCAGCCTCAGAGGCTGCCTTGTATGCACAGTCATTTCCAAACAAAAAGTCATGCACCAACTCTCTCCACTTTAGTCTTGGCTTATAGCCTTTTCAAGTCAAATAATTTGCCGTCAGTGCAGTCACTGACCTTGATGGTCAGTGTTCATCCTCGTTAAAAGGCATCTGACATCATTGAAAACATGATGCTAAAAATTATGAGAGCAAGCACACAGCCACTGGTGATCAGGAAAGTGTAAGAGCATTGTCCATCATCCAGAACCTGTGCAAACTGATGAACTTTTCTGGTCAACCAAATTTTCATGATCTTTCACAAGCCCTCATGACTGACGGTATCAAAGGCCTTGGTCGAATTGATGAACTTTGCATAGAGACTTCTGTTTTGCTCCTGGCATTTCTCCTGGAGTTGTTCGGCAGCAAACACCATATCAACCATGCCTTGGCCCTTTCTTAAGCCACACGGGCTCTCAAGTAGATGACCATCTTCCATATGAAGGATCAACCTACTAAGGAGGATTCTGGCAAGAATCTTGCCAGCAATGACTAAGAGAGAGACACCTCTGTGATTGTCACAGGACAACCTATTTCCTTTTCCTTTACAGAGATGGACAACTCCTGAGGGATAACCTCCTCTTGCCATATAACCCATTTTTGGACAGCATACAATGAGCAATGGACCCCCTGCCTTGTAAATCTCAGCTGGAATAGAATCAGCCTCAGGTGCTTTGCCACAGGAAAGGAGCCTAATGGCATTCAAAACCTCTTCTTCAGTTGGAACTTAAGCTACAAAGGTATTGACTTCAACCTGAGGCAAACAGTCAGTGGCCTCAGCAGTGATTGATGATGGTCTATTAAGAACACTATGAAAGTGTTCAGCCCATCTCTCCAGGATCAAGTCCTCGTCACTGATCAATGTGGCTTCATTGGCACTGAGTAGTTGAGATGCACCATAGCATAGGTCTTTAGCACATAAATAGCCTTCAGGGCATCATAAAAGTGCTTTGGATTGTTACTATCAGTGTAAAACTGAATATCATCTGCCTTTTTACTGAGCTAAGAATCCTGAATCTCTCTAAGCTTCTCTTGAACTTCATTTTTGAGGAAGTTAAAGTCTGCCTCCTTAGAGATGGGTGAACTATCCTGTTGGTAAACCCTGTGAAATTCTTATTTTCCATTTAGCAGCTTCCCGTTTCTTTATCATTTTTGTCAAACCAGTGTTGATGTTTGTGAATGTTCTGGCCCAGATGAGTAAATGCAGTGCTGTACACCAAATATCTGAAAGTTTCCCATTCCTTTTCTGCTCCACTGTTGCCAACCATGTGTTGACTCAGCTTTCCCTCCAAATTAGTAACAAACTATTCCCACTTGGAGAAACATTCTAATCTGTTGATATTAAGTCTTCTGGTAGTTGTCTTGCCTTGAGGTCACAACTTTTGTTGAATGAGAATATTTAGCTTGGAGAGGATAAGTCTATGATTAGTCCAGTACTCTGTACTACACATCACCATTGTCCCTCTCACATCCTTTCTGTCTCTTCTCCTTACAATGACATAGTCTATCAAATGCTGATGTTTACTGCAAGGGCACATCCATGAAGTTTTGTTGCATTTAGGTAAACAGGTCATGAGATGCATGAGTCTTCAGTAGTAAATGACCACTGCTAATGCTATTTCATACTCCCTGCTATTTTCTGGTAGTATGTGCCTGTCTGATTAAGGAGGCTCAGGATTCACATGAACATTTCCTTCTTCCCTTGTCACCCACCCTTACTGGGAAGATAAGCAATTCAGTATATGTTGTACATGTGTAGCTATGAAAAACATTACCATTGTAGATATATTGTAAAAGACTGTCTATATTTCCCTCCCTCCTATCCCACCTCCCACTTGTTCTATTCTCTACTTTGATCCTGTCCCTTTTCAAAAGTGGGTGCTTCCAACTTCCCTCCCCCGAAGCCTGCCCTCCTTTCCATCATCCCCCCTCTCAACCTCTTCCCCCCTACTCTCCTGTAGGGTGAGAGATCCTATTTAGAATGTATGTCATTCTCTCCCTGAGCCAAATTCAATGAGAATAAGGTTTTGTCTTTTTGCCTTCCTGTTCTTCCCCTCCATTGCAACCATTTTCCCTTGCCTCTTCTATATGAGATAGTCTACCCCATTCTGTATCTCCCAATCTCCTCTCATTATATTCCTCTCTCACCTCTTAATTTCACCTTTTAAGTATCATCCCTTCCTATTAAAATGGTCCTGTGCCCTCTGTGTATACCTGTAAACATATATACACACATTCATATATGTATTCATATGCCCAAATACCCTTCTTCAACTATTTTCATACTGAGAAAAGTTTCATAAGTTACAATTATTGTTTTTCCATGTAGGAATGTAAATAGTTCAACTTTGATAAGTTCCTTATGATTTCTTTTCTGTTTACCCTCTCAAACTTCTTGTATCTGAATGTCAAATTTTCTATTCAATGCTGGTTTTTTCATCAAGAATACTTGAAAGTCCTCTATTCCACTGAATGACCATACTTTCCCCTGAAACATGATACTCAGTTTTGCTGGGTAGGTGATTCTTGGTTTTAATCCCAGCTCTTTTGACCTCCTGAATATCATATTCCAGGCCCTTGGATCCCTCAGTGCAGAAGCTGCCAGGTCCTGTGCTATTCTGATTGTGTTTCCACAATATTGAAATTGTTTCTTCCTAGCTGCTTATAGTATTTTCTCCTTGATCTGGGAATTTTGGAACCTGGCTATAATATTCCTGGGAGTTTTCTTTTTGGGATCTTTTTCAGGAAGTGATCTGTGGATTCTTTCAACCTCTATTTTGCCCTCTGGTTCTAAAACATCAGGGCAGTTTTCCTTGAGAATTTCTTGGAGTTTGATTTCTAGGTTCTTTCTTTGATCATGGATTTCAGGTAGTCCAATAATTTTTTTTTTGCTTTTTTTTTTTTGGAGGGCAGTTGGGGTTAAGTAACTTGCCCAAGGTCACATAGCTAGGGTTTTTTTGTTTGTGTGTGTTAAGTGTCTGAGGCTGGATCTGAACTCAGGTCCTTCTGTCTCCAGGGCCAGCACGCTACTCACTGTGACACCTAGCCGCCCCAGTCCAATAATTTTTAAATTATCCCTCCTGGATCTGTTTTCCAGGTCAGTGGTTTTTCCCATGAGGTATTTCACATTGCCTTCTATTCTTTCATTTGTTTGGTTCTGTTTAACAGCATCTTGATTTCTCATAAAGTCACTAGCTTCCATTTGCTCCAATCTAATTCTGAAGGAATGATTCTCCTCAGTGAGCTTTTGAGATTCTTTTTCCATCTGGCAAATTTGGCTTTTTAAGGCATTCTTCTCCTCATTGCTTTTTGAGCCTCTTTTGCCATTTGAGTTAGTCTATTTTTAAGGTGTTATTTTTCCTCAGTCAGGCTGTTGACTCTCATTTCATAATTTTATTGCATCATTCTCATTTCTCTTCCCAATTTTTCCTCCACTTCTCTTATTTGCTTCTTAAGGTCCTCTATGGCCTGTAGGAAGACTTATTTCTAAACAAAACAAACTCCAAGGATATACAAAAATATTTATAGCAGTTTTTTTTGTGGTGACAAAAAACTGGAATTTGTGGGGGTACCTATCAAATGTGGAAGGGCTGAACAAGTTATGGTATATGAATGTGGTGAAATATTATTATACTGTAAGAAAAACCTGGAAATAAGAAGAAAAAATCCATAAAATGATAACAAGACGAACAATATTGAAAGAACAGGAAAACTTAATCAGCATAGTTACCAACCATAATACCAGAAGATTGATGATGAAATATACTACCCACCTCCTGATAGAGAGCTAAAGAACTGGGAGTGTAGAATGGGCCTTTTTTTTGGACACGAACAGTGGAGAAATGTGTTTTGTTTGACTATACATTTTTGTAACAGCAGTTTTATTTATCTTTCATTTTCAGTTTGGATGGGAAGGTTGGGGAGGGAGAGGAGGAATTTTATTGATTTTAAAAATCCATACAAATATATATATATATATATATATATATATATATATATATATACACACACACACACACACACACACACACACACACACACACACACATATGTATGTGCGTGTATATTATGTATAAAAGAAGATAGTGGGTACATCTCAGACCAGTTGCTGATTGCTTTTAATATTCAAGGTTTCTGACACTGAGAATTTGGCTTCATACTGCAGAGAAAGCATAAATAGAAGGTATTTGGGTCTCCTGGAGGAGATTGTCAGGGTATCATTCATAACTTTAAAGCCAAAAAGGATTCTCTAGTCTAAGCATTTGGTAAACCTTAAGTACATATGTGTATATATATATATATATATATATATATATATATATATGTATGTGTGTGTGTACATATCTAGAAATACATAGATATGTATACACACATATATGGAGAGAGAGAGAGTACAAGTCACTATTTTAGATATTCTTACTCCCTATCACTACCCCACCCAAACTTCTTTAGAGCTGGAAAACATTCTTTGCCTAGCACATAGTAAAAACTAGCCAGCTGAAACAAATAAAAATAAGAGTGCTGTGCCTGCAGTCAGGAAGACCTGAGTTCAAATCCAGCCTCAGACACTTTCTAGCTGTGTGACCTTGGGCAAGTCATTTACTGTCTGCCTCAGTTTCTTATCTGTGAAATGGGAATCATAACAGCACACACCTCATAGGCTTGTTGTGGGGACCAAATGAGATAATATTTGTAAAGTGCTTAGCATAGCGCTTGGCACATAGTGGGTGTTAGCTATTAACTAGTATTTTGGCAATTTAAGGTTTGCCAAGTGTTTGACATATTTAATCTTGATTTAATCCTCACAATAGCTCTGGGAGGTAGGTACTATTATTATCCCCATTTTACAGATGACAGAGGTGAAGTGACTTGCTGAGGGATACAGAACTAGTCTTTCTGATTTTAAGTCAAGCACTCTAACTACTTTGCACCCATTCTACAGATGCAGTTCAATGACTCACCCAAAGTCAAAGAGCTATTAAGGGCCAGAAGTAGAATTTGAACCCAGGTTCTCTGACTCCAAGCTAGGGAAATTAATCTCTGATTACTTTTCTTGGTCTCTCTTGCCATTTTTAGGATGTCTGCTTTCCCATAACCCCCCTAATTACTTAAAATCTGACCGCTCAGTTGGTTGGCAAGCCTTAGGAGAGAAGTGAAATTTGCAAGCAGGCTAGGAAGTGACCCTTCCCATTTCTGCTCCCTGCCCCACTTCTCTTCCCTGTCTGCTAATGATGGGAGTCCACAAGGACAGATACTGTTATATGTGTGGTATGTGTTGAAATGGTGGGGTGGGGAAGGGGACAGAGAGATTGGAGAAAGAATTTATTTTTTTTCCTCTTCAGGACAGAAAATTCAGTAAATGAGCTTCCTTCCTGACTGAGAAAATCCAGGACTCTAGTGGCCTGTTTCCTGTAAAGGCTTTTGGGTGATGTCAGGTTATAGGAACAGAAAGGAGTGGTCCTTTTCTGGGCTTGGAGCCCAGAACTCAGAGGGAGCTTTCAGGATAGCATTTGGCCCACTTGACAGATAAAAGCAGGGCTGTAGGGGTGTGCCGAATCTGTTCATAGATGTGTGTGTGTATTTATGAGTCTGTATGAGTGTGTGTGTATACGTGTGAGTGTGTGTGTGTGTGTGTGTGTGTGTGTGTGTGTGTGTGTGTGTTTTCTTTCTGATGCTGAGTCATGGCTCTGAGACCTCTCTGGTTAGGAACAACCACTCCCTTCTACCATACACGCCCCCTTTGCCCCTCCTTGATTCAAAAGTTTAAAGTCAACAGGAAGAAGGAAAATTAATTCGAGAACTTCCCCTAGGGGTTTCAAGTTTAGTTACCTCATATCTTGATAAAAGGGTCTGCCCCTAGTTCTAGCCCTTCTCAGCCAGAGCCTCCTGAGAGAAGGTTGCCTGCTTCCTGGGCACCAAACCGGGGTTTGTGCTTTGATGAGGGTGGTCTGCACACAACTGCACAGGGTTCAGAAGGCAAGCTAAGATGGCAGGCTGGGGGCCTGGCGCCAAACAGGAGCCTGAGATTGAGCTCTTTGTCAAGGTGAGTGTGCCTGCTGGCCAATTTTCTGAGGGAGGGTTGGGTGGGGTGGGACGGTGGTGAAAGGTAGTCAGCAGGAGCAAGAAGTTTAAGCAGGGTGGTGTCAGGAGGCCAGCTTTTGTGCTGTGCAGATGGACAGTTCTCAAAGCATTGCTCTTTGGAGTTCCAGAAAGCAATCTGGGTAATTTTTCTTCACTCCAAGGTAGCAAGAATGACCAAATGCTAGATTGACAGGAAGACCTAGGTTCAAATTCCATCTCTTGTGATCATTATCTGTGTGCCTCTAGGCAAGTGACTTCCTCTGATTTTCCATTTCCTCTTCCTAAAATAGGAAGGAAGGAAAGAAATACACATTTATACAGCACCTACTATGTGCCAGGCCCTGTGCTAAGCACTTTAAAGATATCTCACTTGGTCCTCACAACAACCCTGGGGGGTAGGGGCTATTATTATTATGTCCATTTTACAGATGGGGAAATTGAGGCAGACGATGGTGAAGTGACTTGCCCAGGATTACATAGCTTGAGGCCACATCTGAACTCAGGTTTTCTGACTCCAGGCTCAGTGCACTGTGGTACTCCCCAGCTGCCTCAGTAGCATACTAGGGATAAATGGGGATTAAAATACCTGTAGTAAGTTGATTCCTTCCTTGGGGGTGGTTGTGGGATGGGATGATCACAACTTGTAAACTTTCTGTTGTTCTAGATCTCTCAGTTGTTATTATCAAGTAAGATGTGTCTGCATTGTCCTCCATAAGTGGGGGAAGAGCACTGATTCTAGAAGCAAGTGGCCAGGCAGATCAGAAGCATGGGCAGAGGGGCTGGAGCCAGCTGGGTTGAGGGTGGAGGAGATGGCGGAGACAAGCAAAGGGAGAGGCTACTTCCACTTTGGGCTTGATCTTGGAGTTTCTTTAGTGTGACTTCTTTGGAAAGCCCCTCCAGCCCCAGTGACATGCCAGGCATTGAACAAGGAAGCAATCGTCAAGCCCTCCCTTTCTTCCCTTGCTTACTTCCAGCATTCTACTTGGCTCAGCTGAAGTTCAAAATTACTCTGTTGCTTTCTATGTGTGTCATAAAAGAATCGGCTACTGGTAGAACAAGCAAAAAGTCCCACCTCTACCACTTACTAGCTGGGGGTCCTGGAAAGTCCCATTCATTCTCCAATCCTAGGTTTCTTCCCCTGGAATATAGGAACACTAATAGTAGCTGATGCTGACCTAGTGTCTTCAGGTTTACATACATTAGCTAATCTGACCCATCAGAAAACCCTGTAGAATAGGTGCTGTTATCACCCCCATATAATAGAAGAAAAAAAAAAAACCAAGAGTCAGAGTTGAAATGACTTACCTAGGGTCATACAGCAAGGATGGATCTAAATTCAGCAGGATTCAAACCCCTAGTCCAGCATTCTGTCCCCATTTACCACATTGCCTGGACCTAATGTCATGCTCCATACCTCTCTGTCTTGAAGGAAAGTACTCCATTAACAACACTAATTCTAGGGTCTTTGGGCTTAATAACCCACACCACTGTTTAGCAAATGTAGCTCTATGCCATTGGGTGGATGAGAGGGTCCAGATACAGGTCAACCTGATGTTGTCCAGTTAGCTGTATGAAGAACATGTGAAGTAAGCACCCAAGTGATTCTCACCCTAGAAGACAGAGGGGCTCCTATAGCACTACAACTTCTAAGATGGTCAAAACAATGAAAGAGATGGGCTGCCTGACTGCCTAGAAACTTCCTCTTGGTTTTGATTATAGCTGCCCTAGAGTCCCCATGTGCCTACCACAAAGCTCCATGCCCAGCACTAAGTGCTTAATAAAAGCTTGCTGACTGATGGGTTTAAGCCATCCTCAGAACTTTTCTTGCTCTAAGGAGAGGCAGGCTAACAGATTCCCTCCTGGCTCAAAAGGCTAATGTATTTGCCTTTGGAAGGAATAGTGATTTGTTTGTTGAAAACAGCTGGTATTGACCCAAGGAAACTGCTGGGACACTTTCAATCATAAGGAGTCTACTACCTCAAAAAGGGAGACTTTTCCATTCCATTGTTAGAAAGCTCTAGTTGCCAAGGAGCTCTTCCTTAAATCCAACTGAAACTGGCCTCCTTTTAACTACATCTTGGTGGTGTTTGCTGCTCAGTCATTTTTCAGTCATGTCTGACTCTTTGTGGGCCCATTTGGAATTTTTTTGGCAGAGATATTGGAATGGATTGTCATTTCCTTCTCCAACTCATTTTACAGATAAGGAAACTGAGGTAAACAGGGTTAAGTGACTCACCCAGGGTCACCCAGCTAGTAGGTATCTGAAGCTGGAGTTAAACTCAGGTTTTCCTGACTCCAGGCCCAGGGCTCTATCTGCTGCAGTGCCATCTAGCTGCCACACCAGGGTACATCTTGGTACTATTATCCATCTGTTGGTACTAGGAAATTCTTCATTCTAGGGCTGACTGAAATAAGGCAACTCTCTTTATCACCCCCTGACATGTCTTCAGGTTCAACAGTCTCAGTTTCTTCTCAAGCTCCACCCCCTACCTCTCCCTCCCCGGCTCCAGTACATGACCTGGCTAGGGTTCTTTTTTGTTCCATCATGATTCATATCTTCCTGCCTCCAACTGGGCATTTATTCCTGTCCTGTCTCTCTTCTTCAACTTCTCCCTTTCCATTGGCTTTTTCCCTTCTACTTGCAAACACTCCACTCTCTGATCAGAGGCATGCTAGAGCCTGCTTACACAGGTTCCTAACAGCAATTATCTGATTTTCAGGATTTGAGATCTTGATGTGGTGATTGTCTAGACTTTAGAAAGTGATAAAGAAAATGCAGATGAAACTTCAATATTAACCAGTGCCCCTTTGCCTTTAGCCATTAAAAAAACACCCTTCCCTTGACTTTCAAATTGCATGCCACATAACTTTCTCTGTAAAATGGGCAACTAAGAGTTGCCATTTCTGGAGCACAGACTTTCCCAACATTATCTCATTTGCCCTTCGCAATGACCTGCAGAATCTTATAGAATTATCTCCATTTTCAAGGTTGGCAGGTACAGTGATTTGTCTGAGGCTGCCCATCTCTGAGTCTGGAGGCCCAAGGGTCTCAAAACCTTTCTTTGTTCTCTAGTCAGCTTTTCCTGCCCATTTTCTTGTTTGGACTTTATCAGTTCTCTGTAACTTCCCGGCACCCAAAGACCAAGATTTGGCTGTTTCTATACTTACACTGATGATTTTGTAAACAAATGGGCAGCCTCCTCTAGGCCCTGACAGTGTGTGATGCCATGATCTGTCCTCTTGGGGCTCTGAGGAGTAGCATGATTGGAGAAGTAGCTCAAGACAGCCACCTTGACTGGCCATCCCCAGCAACTAGCTCACACAGTAGGTGTTCCATGAAGGTTTTTCACAATGAATCCATTTTAGCCACCCATCAAGTGGTTGCAGGGCTGGGAGCCTCTCCTCTTTCCACACTTCTTTTTTTTCCGTTTTGAATCATCTGGGGGTTTTTGTAGCAACATCATCTCAAAAGAAGACTATTCACAGGTTCCTGACTTTCAGGGTCCAGGGACTAGATTTGGTAAAGTATAGGGGACCATTTTTTCAGGCATATGGAATAAAAACTGCCTCCAGTTCCTTTTCTCTCCAATTTTCCAGGGAACACTTGGGAGGTGTTTCACTAATCCAGTTGGGAATTTGTGTTGTGATCCTTTAAATCAGCACATCAATGAAAGAAAAAATTTAAATTGGGTTTTCCCAGAAAACTTGGCTATGTTCTCCCTCCTCCTCACATGCCCCCCCCTTGAGTATTCTCTTATGCCCAAAGGGTGCCCTCCCTTCCTGTTATGTCCACTGTCAAATTCCATTCCCTCCCCCACTTCCCATGTTAGGACTCTGGTCAGTCCCTCCAGTTCAAGATGAATCCACTGTCCACTTTGTCTGACTTCCCTATACAGGCATCACAAAAGAAAGCCTGCTGCCAAAGACAGATGAGGTTCCCTCCCTTACTCTACACACACAGAAAAAAAACAACCAAAGCTTACAGGACACTGCTCTGTCCCATCTAGTGACAAAGAGACATGTAGCAAACTCTCACAAGAAATCCAGGAGTTCCTGAACATTTGTATTCTGGTTCGGAGAGAAGGACAAAGGGCTAGTCTGTCCTCTTCCACAGAAATGGAGCTGAAAGGTCTGGGGATCTGAGAGGCTATTTAGAATCATAGAACCAGGTGAAAGCTAGAAGAGTGAAAGTGGCCCTGGATCTGGGGGAGACAGAGGAGTTCCACTGGAACCCCTGCTCTGTCACTCCCCTGTGTGACCTTAGCTAAGTCACTTCTCCTCTCTGGGCTTTAGCTATCAAATGGACTAGCTGGCCTCTAAGGTCCCTTCTACTTCTAAATCCTCTCTGATCAGTGTCCTCTGTTAAATGAAGGGTCTGGACCAATCAGTCAACACACATTTATTAGGCATATGTGGGGCACTGTGCTAAATGCTGGGGGTACAACGAAAGGCAAAAAAAAATCTTGTTTCTTGAAGGACTCACAGTTTAGTGGGGGAGACAACAAGCAAATATGTATAAAGAATCTATAGGCAGGAGTAATTACAGATCATTTCAGGTCAAGACACTGGGTTGGGGATGGGAGGGGACCAAGAAAGCCTTTTTACAGAAAGGCCCTATTGCCTCCCAGATCCAAATAGAAAATCCTCTGCATGGGATTCAGAGCTCTTTATAAAGCAGCCCCATCCTTCCTTCCCGGTCTTCTTATACCTTATTCTCCAGCCTGTACTCTCTGATCCAATAACATTGACCTCCTTGTTCATGTCCCATGAACAAGACATTCCATCTATACTCTGGGCATTCTCAAACTAAGGCAAACAAGGTTAAGTGACTTGCCCATGGTCACAAAGCTAATAAGTGTCAGAGGCCAGCTTTGAACTCATGAAGATGAGTCTTTCTGATTCCAAGCCCAGTGCTCTATCTCCTTGGCCACCTAGTTGTCCTTTGGGGATGAGGTGACCAAGTGAAATAATATATAGAGAGAAGAGACTCCCAGGACAGACCCTTGGGAGACACTGAGGGCTAGTGGGTGTTACTTGGAGAAAAATCCAGCAAAAGAGATTGAGGACTGATTGGTTAGACAGGTCGGAGTAGAACTGGGAGAAAGCAGTGTCACAAAAACTAGAGAAGACAGAATATCCCAGAGGAAAAAGTGTCAGAGGCTGCAGAGAGGTCAAGAAGGATGAGAATTGAGAAAAAGTTATCGGATCTGACAATTAAGTAATCAGTAGGGGCAGCTAGATGGTGCAGTGAATAGAGCACCAGCCCTGGAGTCAGGAGGACTTGAGTTCAAATCCAGCCTCAGACACTTAACACAACTATCTGTGTGACCTTGGGCAAGTTACTTAACCCCAATTGCCTTGCTTTGTCTCCCCCCACCCAGAAAAAAAGAAATCAGTAGCAACTTTAGAGAGAGTGGCTGCAGTTGAACAATGAGGTTAGAAGCCAGAGTGAGAAGAGGAAGTGAAGGCTTTCTAAAGGAGATGAAAAAGAGGAGAGATGGTGGACAATAAGCAGTGGGGGTCAAGTGAAGGTTTTTTAAGGCTGGGGGACTCAGTGGGGTAATAGATAGCAGGGTCAGTAAATGGGGAGTTGCTGGAAATTAATCAAAGAGTGGAGATGATAGAGGGCAGGCCGCCGGAAAGGAACAGCTAAGCTCTCAGGTCTCACCAGTTCTAGAGGTTCAATTATCCCAGTTTTCTATCTGTAAAATTAAAACGTTAGATTGGATGATCCTGGAGACCTCTCTGAACATTTGATATGTTAGTAAGGCTTGTCTACCTGATGCCCCAAATGGTGACTTGGTATAGGTCAAAGTTCCCTTTGTCTTCAGGAAGCTTCTGGGCTCTCATAGGGAGAATCAGGTCTTGGCATTTATTCCAGAGCTCAAGGAGGTGGGACTCCACCAACATGTAGAGCAAAGCCCTTCCATGATTTAGCAAGCATTCTTCCAGAACTGTTGTGGCCTAATTACCCTGTAGCCAACCAAGTTGGAAACAGGTGAGAGACATGGAAAGATGGAGGGGGCATTTCTCAGCAAGGGGAATGTCAGGAGCCATATCTCCCCACAGAAGTCGAACAGAGTGGAATAGATGAAGGGAAAGCTTGAGGCAGCCTTTGGAGCAGAGAACTGAGTGTGGTGATTCAAAGGACAGGAGCACAGAGGTTTGCACTTTCTTAGGAGACTATTAGAGAAATCAGAAGGTTGGAAGGCCTGAGGACCAGGTAGAGGTTTGGGTCAGAGAGGAGGCAGCATAGTTTGCTTGGTTTTCTTGGCTCCTGCTGCCTCTATAGGGAGGGGAAGCTGGCCACATCTGAGAAAGTGGGAGGAGCTTGTGGCAGTTTGACAAGGGGGCACCAGATTCTCTCTCACGGCCCTGGGCCAACATGGGAATTCTTCTCTTGATTTGGGGCCTGGAATTTGTCAGGATTCTGTAGCCTTTTTCCCACCTCTTTATCCACTCCATATTCCCCTCTAGCCCTCATCTGAACCTCAGCCCCTGAGTCTGGCTGCCCTGTGAGAAGGAACTTTGCTGCTGCACTGGGCTGGGGGCTGGGGGAGAGAGAAGTGTATGTGTGTGTTGGAGGGGGGGTATCACTGACTCCTGACCCTGGGTCTTACTGCTGCCCCAGCCAAAACAACTAACTTGATGTGTGGGAGAAGAGGTGGGCAGAGGCCATCCCAGCATGGTGGTGCCAGTGTCTCCCACCCCAAACTAGACCTTAGAGCAGTCAAATACCCAAGTTCTGCAGCCAGGAAGGCTGCAGACTGGTGGGGAGCAGCTCTCATTTCCCCCAAAACCTCATCAGGGCAGCACAGGGGAAGTGGAGAGATTACGAATGTGCCATCTGAGTTGATAGTGGAAAACCCAACTAAAAATATGACTAAATTGAGCTCTAATCTTAAGAAAGCAGGAATTTGTCCTTTTTTAACTCCTTCAGTCTCTCTATTACCCACTGATGCTTTCATTGGCCTTTTGAATCCGTTCTGTCTCTTTGCTTATAGAATTCTTAATTAGTTCAGATTTGATGCTGATTTCCCGCTCCTTTTTCTCTTCTGAGGCCGGTGGTGAAAGGGGCAGGTCTTAACCATGTGATCAGTGGGAGCTGGAGCTGCTGCTGGATGGAGGTGGCACCTGCTGTTTGGATGTTGGAAGCTGCATTTCATTGCCATTGCTCTCCCTTTTGCCACCAAAGGAGCAGAGGAATTCTGGATTCAGCCGGGCTTCCCCCTCTCTTTCCTGCCCTTGCTCCTCTCATTTTAGAGTCTGTACATACAGTAAAGTACATGTCCTTAGAGCTGAACTGATAGGGCCCTTTGGATGTCCTGGTCCTGACAGCTTTCCCAGATCATCCTGCTCCCACATCCCCTGTTCCTAATCCACTGTCAGGATAACCAGCTAGTTTTTTCCGGCCTGAGAAGTTTCCCCAGAAAACCAGTTTGTTGCTGCTGCGGTACCCAGATCTTGCCCTCCCCTCATGGGAGTCTCCCTCCCCAACAACACTCAGCTAAGACGGCCCCTCTGCCCCTGCCTCTGTGCCTGCAGTCCCACCTGGTGGCCACCCCAGAGACCTCCCCCCCGCATCGGGTCCCAATCTTGCTGCCTTGGTGCTTCTTTTGGTCCTGGGCAGGCAGGTACTCTCCCCCCACCCCCTCCCCATCAGGATTGTGGTGGGAGCCAGAAAGAAAGGAGGAGGCTGGAGGCAGTGAGTCTAACCAGGGGGCCAGCGTTTCCCAGCCCAAACTAGCCCCTGAAGCAGCCAAATGCCCAAGTTCTATAGCCCAGGGGGCTGTGTTCCCCAAAGCCTGGTGGGGGGGTGGCTCTCAGGGGCCCAGGGGGCAGAGGCTGGGAGCCTGTGGGAGGGGAAGAGGAGGTGGCAGGGGGAGAAGCAGGGTGCAAGGTGATAGAGGAGGCCACAGGAAGACATAAAAATCTGACAAGCCTTTCCCCCCTTTTTTTGATGGAGCAGAACATTTTCATTCTTTCAACATTTCAACATGTAACATTTAAGTTAATGAACTATGCCCTCCCCATTTGAAAGACTGACCTTTCGGATCCTCCAGCCCCTCCCCTGCTGGATTTTCCATTTGAGGCTGTTGGAATGAGCCTTGAGGCCACCTACTAAAGGGTTGGGGGTGAGGGCAGGGGATCTCCATGGCCCCAGTCACAGTGACCCTGAGGTCACATAGGAGGGCAGATCCTCTCAAGCACCTCCATCTCCCCAGCCAAGGCCATCAGGGATGCCCTGAGATAGTCTTGCTTGTGACAACAGGGCAGCTCTCTCATCTTCCCTACTGAAAGCTGCCAGGAGGTTGTCAGGGAGAATGTGACACCTCCTGGGGTGGGTCATTGCACCAGATCTTCCTTCTGCAACCTCAACCAAAGCTGCTAACAGATTCTCAGGAATGGTCTGAGGCCTTTGTGGATAGCTTATTGGTTGATCTCCCTAGAGACCATCAGGGAGGCCTTGAGACCGCCTTGGGTGGGCAAAAAATTCAGGTCTTCCATCTCTGGCACCAAGCAAAGATCCATGAAGATTATCAGGGAGAATCTGAGATCCCCTTAAATGTATAGCTATTCTATCTCTCCCATCTCCTGCCCCAACTAAAGCATCATAAAGACCCTCAGGAAAGCCCTGAGGCCATCTGGGATAAACCATTAGGGGGTGGCATGGCCTCAGCCACATCATCCCCTCCACCACCCAGATCCACAAGAAAGAGATTCAGAAGGCCTGGAGCTGCCCTTGCATAGACAACTGGAGGAGGCATCACTCTGTCCCCTCCATCTCCTCCAGCACCTCCTCCATGGACAGCAGCTGGTTGGACCTGATGTGTCCTAGGATGGCCAACAAGTGGTGGTGACAGTCCAGCTAGTCCTTCTCTTCTCACTTAGGGCCGGGCAGATGCCATATCAGAGGGCCTTGTGATGCCTCTAAAGCATGATGGACAAGGGCAGCATGCCTATCCTTTCTTTCCCCCCAGAGACTTCACAGCTATGCCTGTGGGATGGTTCCCAGACTATAGTTCCTAGAGGATGGTCAGTTGTGGCCATACTCTCCCAGGCAACCTTAGAACACTGTGGCATTCTGAATAATTAAGTCTGCTCTGTAAACTTGCAGCCTTAAAGCAGGCATCCTATGTTCACATATGTTTGGGGTCACAAACCTGCCAATCTGATCCTACTTCAGAAGAATAATGATGATGATGATGATGATGATGATGATACTGATGGTGATGATGATAACTAGTATTTATGTGGACAGCTAGATGGCACTGCAGTGGATAGAGTGTCCAATATGGAGTCAGGTCCTGAGTTCAAATTTGGCATCAGACACTTACTAGCTGTGTGACCCTGTGCAAATCACTTCACCCTGTTTGCTTCAGTTTTCTTATCTGAAAAATGAGGAAGAGAAGGAATGGGAAACCATTCCAGTATCTTTACCAAGAAAACTACAAATGGGGTCACAGAGAGTTGGATACAACTGAAAAACAACAGTGTTTATGTGGTGCTTCAAGGTTTGCAAAAGTGCTATATGTAGGTCATGACATTTATTCACAAGAATCTCATGAGGTAAGTTCTATTATTTTCTGCATTTTACAGATGAGCAAGCTGAGGTTAAGTAACTTGTCCAGGGTCACATAGCTGGAAGGAAGGAAGGAAGGAAATAAGCATTTATACAGCTGGAAAGAAGGAAGAAAGGAAAGATGGAAGGAAATGAGCATTTATATAGCTGGAAAGAAGGAAGAAAGGAAGGAAGAAGAAGGGGAGGAAGGAAGGAAGGAAATAAGCATTTCTACAGCTGGAAAAAAAGAAGGAAGGGAGGAGGGAAGGAAGGAAGGAAGGAAATAAGCATTTATACAGCTGGAACAAAAGAAGGAAGGAAATAAGCATTTATACAGCTGGAAAAAAAGAAGGAAGGAAGGAAATAAGCATTTATACAGCTGGAAAGAAAGAAGGAAGGAAATAAGCATTTATACAGCTGGAAAGAAGGAAGGAAAGAAGGAAGGAAGAAAGGAAGGAAGGAAATAAGCATTTATATAGCTGGAAAGAAGGAAGGGAGGGAGGGAGAAAGGAAGGAAGGAAGGAATGAAGGAAAGAAGAAAGGAGGGAAGGAAGGAAATAAGCATTTCTACAGCTGGAAAGAAGGAAGGAAGGAAGGGAGGGAGGGAGGAAGGAAAGAAGGAAGGAGGGAAAGAAGGAAATAAGCATTTCTACAGCTGGAAAAAAGGCAGGAAGGAAGGAAGGGAGGGAGGAAGAAAGGAAGGAAGGAAGGAAGGAAGGAAAGAAAGGAGAGAAGGAAGGAAATAAGCATTTATACAGCTGGAAAGAAGGAAGGAAGGGGAAGGGAGGAAGGAAGGAAAGAAGGAAGGAGGGAAGGAAGGAAATAAGCATTTCTACAGCTGGAAAAAAGGCAGGCAGGAAGGAAATAAGCATTTGTACAGCACCTACTATGTGCCAAGCACTAAGAACTTTATCAGTATTTTCCCATTTGATCCTGGGAGGTGGGTACTGTTATTATCCCCATTCCACAGTTGAGGAGAATGGGGCAGACTGAGGTGAAGTGACTTGCTCAGGATCACAGTCAGAGGCTGGATTTGAATTCAGGTCTTCCTGACTCCAGGCCCAGGGCCTAGCACACTGCACCACTGTCATTTTTGCTAAAAGCATTCCTGTCAAGCAGAAGTAAAACCCAAATGTGTTCGGGAGCCTCTGCTCCATCAGGTCAGTCATTAGGCGCCCGAGAGGCTGCTGGATGAACCTGGTGGTGAGTGTGTGTTCGGGTTGCAGCCCACGCTGACTATGCACCAGAAATGACAGGCCATCTTCGTACCCCGCCCCCCCCCCCCCGCCACCATAAAGCCCGAGGCTCCCCCGACCCTTCTTTGTGGTCCTCCCCCCCCCTTCCCCCCCAAGGAATCCTCCTGGAGGGAGTGCTGGGCTCCGGGGCCCGGCCAGGACCATGGCCACCTCCCAGCTGCAGGGCGGCGCGCAGCCCCTGGTGGAAGGGGCGAAGGAGGGAGTGAGCGAGCCGCCCCAGGCCCTGTCGCCGCCCCTGCCGCCGCCCCCTCTGCCACTGCGCCGCCGTGGAGCAGTTTTAGATTCCGATTCCGGTAGATTTTTGTCCCTCCGCGCTCGCCCTCTCTCCCCTCCCCTCCCCCCGCCCAGCCCCCAAGGCTCCAGACCGCGGCCCCCCCACCCGTTCCTTTCCTCTTGCGGAAAGCTCTCGGAGGCGGCGGCGGAGGCGGCGGCGGCCGTGGTGGTGGTGGCAGCCTGTGGCCCTTCTCCTTCTCCTCCTCCTCCTCCTCCTCCTCCTCCTCCTCCTCCTCCTCCTCCTCCTCCTCCTCCTCCTCCTCCTCCTCCTCTTTCATCCTCCTTGTCGGGAGGCGGCGGCGGCGAGATGCACCCCAGCGCCCCCAGCTACCCCACGGCCTCGCTGTACGTGGGGGACCTGCACCCCGAGGTGAGCGAGGCGATGCTGTACGAGAAGTTCAGCCCGGCCGGGCCCATCCTCTCCATCCGCGTCTGCAGGGACATGATCACCCGGCGCTCCCTGGGCTACGCCTATGTCAACTTCCAGCAGCCGGCGGACGCTGAGCGAGCCCTGGAGACCATGAATTTCGATGTCATTAAGGGCAAGCCGGTGCGCATCATGTGGTCCCAGAGGGACCCCTCCCTCCGCAAGAGCGGCGTGGGCAACATCTTCATCAAAAACCTGGATAAGTCCATCGACAACAAGGCTTTGTTTGATACCTTCTCAGCCTTCGGGAACATCCTCTCCTGTAAGGTGGTATGTGATGAAAATGGGTCCAAGGGCTATGGATTTGTACACTTTGAGACACGAGAGGCTGCAGAGAGGGCTATTGACAAAATGAACGGGATGCTTCTGAATGACCGCAAGGTCTTTGTGGGGCGCTTTAAATCCCGAAAAGAGAGGGAGGCAGAGCTCGGGGCCAGGGCCAAAGAGTTCACCAACGTTTACATCAAGAATTTTGGAGAGGACATGGACGATCTGAGACTTAAGAGGCTCTTTGGTAAGTTTGGACCTTCTTTAAGTGTCAAAGTCATGACTGATGAGAATGGCACGTCCAAAGGGTTTGGCTTTGTGAACTTTGAGAGGCACGAAGATGCCCAAAAGGCTGTAGATGAGATGAATGGAAAAGAACTGAATGGGAAAAAAATCTATGTGGGCCGGGCTCAGAAAAAAGTAGAGCGGCAGACAGAACTCAAGCGCAAATTTGAACAGATGAAGCAGGACAGGATCACCAGGTACCAGGGTGTGAACCTGTACGTGAAAAATCTGGACGATGGGATTGATGATGAGCGCCTGCGCAAAGAGTTCTCCCCTTTCGGTACAATCACCAGCGCGAAGGTGATGATGGAAGGCGGCCGCAGCAAAGGCTTTGGCTTCGTGTGCTTCTCCTCGCCAGAGGAAGCTACCAAAGCCGTCACAGAAATGAATGGCAGGATCGTGGCCACCAAGCCCTTGTACATAGCTTTAGCCCAGCGCAAGGAGGAGCGGCAGGCTCACCTCACAAACCAGTACATGCAGAGAATGGCCAGTGTCAGAGCTGTGCCCAACCCTGTGATCAACCCTTATCAGCCTCCTTCAGGTTACTTCATGGCAGCTATTCCTCAGACTCAGAACCGGGCTGCCTACTATCCTGCCAGCCAAATTGCTCCTCTCAGACCAAGTCCTCGCTGGACTGCTCAGGGCGCCAGACCTCATCCATTCCAGAATATGCCCGGTGCTATCCGCCCAGTGGCTCCCAGGCCGCCATTCAGTACAATGAGACCAGCTTCTTCACAGGTGCCACGAGTGGTGTCCACACGTGTGGCAAACACCTCGACTCAGACGATGGGTCCACGTCCAGCGGGGGCAGCAGCTGCCGCAGGAACCCCTGCTGTCCGCTCAGTTCCACAGTATAAGTATGCTGCTGGCGTTCGCAATCCTCAACAGCATCTTAATGCTCAGCCACAGGTTACCATGCAACAACCTGCTGTCCACGTGCAAGGTCAGGAACCTTTAACTGCTTCCATGCTGGCATCCGCCCCTCCACAAGAGCAGAAGCAGATGTTGGGTGAACGGCTCTTTCCACTCATTCAGGCCATGCACCCTACCCTGGCCGGGAAAATCACTGGCATGTTGCTGGAAATTGACAACTCGGAGCTTCTTCACATGCTCGAGTCTCCTGAGTCTCTGCGTTCTAAGGTGGATGAAGCCGTAGCCGTGTTGCAGGCCCACCAGGCGAAAGAGGCTGCCCAGAAAGCAGTGAACAGTGCTCCTGACGTGCCTGCTGTTTAAAAGAGAAGACATGGGATTGAGAAATGGAACCTCTGCTTCACCGAAGAAAAATGTCTATTTTGGGGGGGAAAAAACATTGCAAACTAAAGAAAAAATGAAAGGAAATTTTGAACTTGATGTATCAAGCAGATGCCAGGTCTAGCAAACTTAATGCTAGTCCTAGATTACTTATTGATTTAAAAGCAAAAAAAAAAAAGGAAAAAAGAAAATAATCCCAAAAATAGTAAAATTTAAAAGCAAATTAATGTTTAATAGATGGAGGGGGAGGGGGGAGGGGGGTAATTTTCAGCACAGTTGTTGTTGTTGTTCCGTCATTTCAGTCGTGTCCAACTCTCTGTCACCCTATTTGGGGTTTTCTTGGCAAAGATATTGGAGTGGTTTGTAGTTTCCTTCTCTAGCTCATTTGAAGGATGAGGAACTGAAGCATTCCTGTCTTTAACTCTGTAATTCTTTATTGTAGAAAAGTTCAGAATATCACCACTGTTTTAGATAACAGAATTGATAGCTGAGCAAGGAAACGTAATTTGAATCATAAAATTCTTGCTGTAATAAAAATTCCTTAAACAGTGAAAAAACAAGTGCCATTTAGTGCCCCCCCCCACCCCACCCCATTTATAATTCCATAGTAAGAAGGGGGATATCAGGTGCAGGGTTTATTGTGGGTTGGTGCTTTGGGGGGGGGGGGGTTGTATTTTTGTTTTGTTTTGTTTTGTCCTGTTTTTCCAGGTGAGGAGAGATATGAGTTTCTGTAGGTGGAAGGGAATAAGGTAGAAAAGCAAGAGGCAAGCTGAAGATATGGCAAGAGGAATAGAATGTGTGAGGTCAAAGTTCCTGAGAACCTCCCAGTAAAGCAGAAGAAGGATGAGAGGGTGGAGAGATTAGGGACTTGGAAAAGAGAAGGTTGGCAGTCATCCAGTAACCACTATAGGGTAGTGTGCCAGGCAATCAATGAGAGATTAAATTGGCAAGTAGTGACAAGGGACCATGGTTTGGAAAGGAGTCCTGGAGAAGGTGGCTGGTGAACCAGGCCTAAAGCAAGTATAACCCAGGCTCCCTTCAAATGTGGGCCCCTGAGAGTGAGACTGAGGTTTGAGGTGTACCTCAACTCTGTGTCTGTTGAAAAGTGTGGTTTGGGAGGCCTCAGCCAATGCTTTTCCACCATAACAAACTGGGGAGTGGGGGTGGGGTTGCTCGGGAAGATAAAAATTCAAAACAAAGATATTTCATGAAACAGGATAGTAAGAAACTGTCCTTTGTCTTATGAGACTAAAACACCAAGTGATAGACAAATGTGGGTTTAGCCAGGATATCAGCAGGTATGGGAGATATACCAATGTTTCTGGTTTCTCCTTAAAGAGACCAGATCATCTTACAGATGAGGTTGGTGCTGAGGCTTCTTCATCTCCTGAGGCAGAGAAAAGTCCAGTGTGTATAGGGTTGGTGTTCCTGAGATTTGTCATTGTTCCCATTGCTCTGCAGGATTTCCTTCTGACCAAGCATTGCTGCCCTGGCAAATAACAGAGTGTGTTTTTATTAAATCGTTTCCTTTTAATAACACTGAGTAAATTTATTTTGATCGAAGTTCTAGAGCATAGACCCATGTAAGTGGTGGCCTGAGCTGAGCCTTTTGCTTAGGCCTCTGGGCACCCTACATGGTTAGGAGGGTGCTAGCCTACTCAGTCTCGATGGGGTCAAGGGGAGCGCCCTCCTTATGGATGGTGAGGAATCTGTGGAGACTCCACTTCCCTGAGCACCTGCCTCCAAAATCTTGACCTTCATTAGAATGGATCCTGGTTGGGAAGTGACATACAGCAAAATTCTTCTCCCACGCTTTGGTCAATGTAGAAATGTTCTGGTTGCTGGTTAGGTCTGCCTCTGAATACCTGGTGAGATAGTCAGACACCACAAAGATGTGGCTTGGCTTTTTTCTATCTCATTCCAGAGATAAAAAGGGGGGTGGGCGATACCCCCAAGCTCCAGAGGCTTACTCTACTCTCTACACTCCAAAGAAGCAATATGGGGCAGGTGTTTTCCTTTGAATGCACCAAGCACAGCGCACACATTTTCCATTTATCTGCTGCCATCTTGGGCTAAAGTAGAATCAGTTCCATTGAAGCTGGAGAGATACCTTAGCCCAAGTACCCAGAATCACCCTGTAGTGTTTTCATGGCTATATGCCTTTGGTGGCACCAGCTACTTTCATGTCCTTTGTATCTGATCACTTCCCATCTGCTAGTCCTTCCTTGCATAGCACCAAAGCTGGCTTCTCTTAACAGTAGGGTGCTAAGTTATGGGAAATGAGGTGAGAGTCCATTTTCTCTCCTTAGAGACCAAGAAAAAGGGTGTCATTTTCCTAAGGAGAAAGAATAGAACAGTAACAAGAGAGGGAGACAGCATTAAGTGTAGGGTTTGGTGTGTTGTTGCTGCTGCTGCTGTTATTGTTGCCATTGTCGCTGTTGTCACTGTTGTTGTTTTTAAGAAAAGATTCTTCTGAATGTAGGCAGAAGGGAATATGTAAGAAAAGAGGGAGAGACTGAAGACACAATAGACCCTAGGGAGTGTGTGAGCTTAAGGTCCCTGGGAATCTATCAGTAAAGCTCCAGTCCAGCTGACAATCAACAGAGATAGGGAAGCAATTGGGTGATTCCACAGAGAAGTTTGGTGATGGACCAGTAGCCACAATTGGACGGTATGCCAGGCAGTCAATGAGAGATTTCAAAAGGACTAGCCAACAATGGCAAAGACCAAATGAAAGTTGGCCAGCAGACTGGAAAGGAGGACACCAACTCTGCTGTGTTTTTAACCAAGTGTGGCATTTGGAGGGAAGAGGAGCAGAGCCATTTGAGTATATGGAGGGGTGGGCCAGGGATTGAGGGAAGAGTATGTATAAATGCATGAAAGTACAGAGAATCACTCAAGGAGAAGAATGTGGGAAGAATGTTCTGGGTTTTAATTTTCAGAGGTGGGAGAGGTAATCAGTCTCCCCTATTTGCTCCCTACCATTTCATAGCAAAAGATTGCTGAGTAAGCAAATGGTTATATGGTCTGTCCTTAGTCACATGAGGGAAATGAAAAGAGAACCATACTAATCCACATATCTATTTACTGAAAGATATAGGTACATATATCTTTGTAGGTAGCTTGATATGATAGAAAAAACTTGCTTTTGTAGCCAGAGGACCTCTAGTCAAATCCTAGCTCTGCTGCTTCCTATCTGCATGCCCTCTGGCAAGTCGCTTAACCTCTCTTGGCCTCAGTTTCCTCACCTACAGAACAAGGGGCTAGGACTTCTCAGATCTCTCCAGGCCTAAATGCTATGATATGCAAGGAAATGCTGGATGACCACTCAGCAGGTATCGATTGATCAATCAGCTGGTCAATCAACAAGTTTTTATTAAAGACCCATTATTTCCAGGAGATGCAAAAGTCCCTTTTCCAAAGAGTTTGCATTCTGTCAGGGAAGACATGAGTGTAACCCAGGGCTCAAGCCTATTTCGAAGTCGTTGAGAGTGAGCTTGGGAGAAAAGAAATTCTTGTTCTTCTAGCTTACAGCTTCAAGAAGGGTCCCATGCACTTCCAAGATCTCTTCAGAGAGAGGTACCTTGAAGGACAGAAAGGTTGTAGAGGAACATAGAGGAGCTGGCACCTAGATCACATCCCTATTCCTAGCACTAATGGGGTACATTAGTGACCAGAGAATTTCCTCTGGATGAGCTATCTCATTCCCATTGGGAGAACTCATTCTTTCTGCATATTGTCTGGTATATTCCAATTAGTATAATTTCTCTGACTTTTTTCTTTGGGGTTGGAGAAATGTGTTTATTTGCTATTCGCTCTATGTAATAGTCTAGCATTTGTGGAAAGGGGGTCAAGCCTTCAGATATAGCTTAGGGCAATGGTATCAAACTCAGATAGAAATGGGAGCCACTGATTGGTTAAAAAAATATGTCTGTGGGTCACATATCAAATGTAATGTTATCTATGTTTCATTGTATTTTTGTTTTTTAAAATATTTCCCAATTCCATTTTAATCTGGTTCAGGCTATACTGGGGAGTGTTGTGGACTACATTCAGTCCATGATCCTTGTGTTTGACACCTCTGGTTTAGGGCACTCCTCATTAAGGGATAATGGCCAGGAGCACACTTCAAACCTAAAAAATTATTTTCCCTTAGACTAGCAATATAACGGGACTAGGTGATAGATATTTTAGCCCAGCCTTCCCTCTCTGAGGTGAGCAGAGAGGTCAACTTCCTGGCCCCAATCTTTTGCTCCCTGCTTGGCTGGCAGCAGAACTCCCTTGGAGAAAGGAGACTCCAGAAATATCCGTTAATGACTCCCTCTGAGCCGAGTCTAGGGAAACCCATGTGGACACACATGATTATGTGGGAAACACATGCATACACTACATATGCATGAAAATGACTGGCTAGGAGATCCTACACCTGGTTTTGTGGGGCCAGAGGCCATGTTAACCATCCCCCCTCCTCTACAACACATAGAAATGCAGCAGAATATATATATACAAGCATGATTTCTTTTCCAAAAGGACTGTCCCAGTAGGGCCTACCAAATATTTGTATTGTCACCCTATCAATCAAGTCTGGTTGACAAATGACTTAGGTCATAAGGCTGCCCAGGAAGCTATGCAAGATAAAAAGGGGTCTGAACCCTCTGCATCTGGCATGTGATGTCGTTCAAGCAAAACTACTCTCTTCAGGGTTACTAATCATCTCAAATGCTAAAACTAATGACATTTTATTAGTTCTCCCTCTTGACTTCTCTGCAGCCTTTTGACACTATTGCTCACCCTCTTCTCCTGGACACTCTCAGGCTTCTCTCTGACACTGCTCTCTCTCTCCTGCTTCTCCTCCTCCCTGTGGGATGCTCCTCTGTCTTCTTTGGTGGATCTTCAGCTAGGTCATGTCCAGTAACCGTGAGTATCTCCTAAGGCTCCAGCCTGACCCTCTTCCTCTAGATTCACTTGTGTGGTGATCTTCTCAGCTCACATCATCCCTATGAAAATGACTTCTGTCCTTCATAAGGTCTACCAGCTCTGCTTACCTCCCATCTCACATCTCCAGATGCCTTTCAAACGTCTCAAACAGAATGTCCTATAGCCATCTTCAACTTTACATGTCTATAACAGAATTCTGGTGTATTCCAATTACCCCCCCAAACCCCCCACTCTTCTGAACCTTTCTAAAACTTCCAAGACTGCCACCAATCTCCCAGTCACCCTTGCTAACATGCTCTGTTGCTCACTCCAACTCATCCCCCATAGCCAATCACTTGGCAAGGCCTGGCATTTCTACCTTTGTGCTAGCTCTCATCTAGGCACCTTTCTCTCCTCCAACATTCTGGTTTATGCCCTTGTCACCTTCTGCCCAAACTGCTGCTGCTAGGTTTGCCTGCCCCAAGCAGGCTGCTCTCCTCAATAAACTCCAGTGGCTCCCTCTTACCTCTAAGACCAAATATACAATCCTCTGGGTTTGGAATATCTTTATAACCCAGCCCTCTCCTATGCCACACTCCACTCACATGTGACACTCCAGTCTCTCTCTGTAGCTCTTCACTGACTATCCCCCATTCCTGCCATACTCCCCCTCTCACCTCCACCTCCTGGGTTCCCTGGCTTCCAATCAAGTCAGATCCTCTCCTCTTCCTTCCCATCTTCCCCTCCACACTAATGCCTACCTCACCTCCCAGATTATCTTTCATTTGCCCTGTCTCCACCTTATCTATATACAAGTTTGCATGTTGTCTCAGCAATTAGAATGTGAGCTCCTCCAAGTTGGGAGCCATTTTTGCCTTTCTTTGGATCCACAGTGATTGACTGGGTACACAGTAAACCACTTAAGTGCATATTGATTTAACTAAATGTTTGGGATCTACATTCTCTATTTTAAATATGAAAACAAGATTATGGAGTTGCTTTTTTCTCCACTTTCAGCTAAAGATGTCTTCTGTTTCCTTTTTCATCCCTTGACAGGCTGGTTTTGATGGGGAGAGCATTGGAAATTGTCCCTTTTGCCAGCGCCTCTTCATGGTCCTCTGGTTGAAAGGAGTCAAGTTCAATGTGACAACTGTTGACATGACCAGGTGAGAGAAACCAGAACCTGTTTGATATTGGGACCCAAGATTTAATGAACAGAAGTGAAGGGCTGCTTGGCCCACCTATGACAAGCCTAGGCAAATGCCATCATATCATGCCACCATAGGACCTCTCAGGTTCAACTGGTGATAGTCTAGTATGTTATGTGATCTTTGCTTTTGGTGGGATCTAGAGCATCACTTGACATTCATTTAAAAAGTTCTCCTTTACTATAGTATATAGATGTTGAAAGAGAGCATTGAGTGCCAGATAGAGGAATTGACTTAGAGCCAGTTTTTCAGTCGTGTCTGACACTTTGTGACCCCGTGGGCCATAGCACACCAACATTGTCCATAGGATTTTCTTGGCAAAGATACTGGAATGGTTTGCCATTTCCTTCTCTAGTGGCAAACAGAGGTTAAGTCACTTGTCCAAGGTCACACAGCTAGGAAATTTTTTAAGCTGAATTTGAACTCAGGTCTTCTGAACTCCAAGCCCAGCATTCTAGCTGCTTTATCACCCAGCTTCCTAGAGTCAGGAATACCTGGGTTCAAATCCTACCTCTAACACAAAGACCTGGGCTAATCAGTTAAGCCCTCAGTGTCCTAGGGAACTCTCTAAAACAAACCACATCTATTAAGTATTTATGCTGTACCCAGCACTGTGTTAAAGGAGTTTGCACTTGGGAAAATCTTTCCACCAATGAAATGCAAGTCTGCCATCACCCTCTACAATAGCCACCAGAAAATTAGATAATAGTGCACAACATGAGGCATATGGAAAAACATGTTAAGTTATTGAAGTATCCAACCCATCCCATGACAATGGTCTTTCCCAGTTGCAGTTAAACCTAGAGACCTGGGAGACAAGATCTGTGAAGACTTCATCAGCCTCCATAGGCAGTGTGGCATTGAAAATGGAAAACTGAACTGGTAGTCTGGGAAATCTGTGTTCAAATCCAGCCTCAGAAACTCCTGAGTGAGTGACTCCTGTCACCAAAAGTCTGTCTCAGTTTCTTTATCTGAGGACAAGTCAACAGGTCTAAAACTAAATTCATTATCTCTCCCCCTAAACTTCCTCTCTGCCTAGTCTCTGCCTATTACTGTGGAAGGAACGACCATCTTTCCAGTGCCTCAGTTCTTCTACTTGGCATTCTCCTCAGCTTCTGATTCTCCCTCACCACCCATCTCCGATCAATTGACAATTCTTGCTATTTCTACCATCACAACACATCTCTTGGAGCTAACGCCTTCTCCCCACTCCCACAACTACAGCCTTAGTTTATAGATCCTTATTACCTCTCACTTCTGTCATCCTACTAGGTCTCCTCACCTCAAGTCTCTCCCCATTCCAGCCCATCCTACATCCTGCTACCAGTCATTTTCCCTAAGTGCAGATCTGACCATGTGACTCTTCTACTTAACCTACTCCAGTGGTTCCCTATTACCTCTAGGAACAAATAGAAATGCCTCTGTTTAACCTTTAAAATACTTGGCATCCTGACCCTAGGCCATTTTCCCAGCCTGCCATGATCTGCCCATTTCCCATGATCTACTTACATGATCTACCTTGATTCTCACTCATGCATGACACCTCACCTCCCCACCTCCAAGCACCTTGGTACTGCCTTGGTACTGGCTCTTCCCCATGCTTAGAATCCCCTCCACCTGCTTCCTTACCACCACCTCAGAGAGTCCCCTTATTCCTTTAAGATGGATCTTGAGAACCATCTTCTGAAAGAAGCCTTTCTTGACTCCCCCCAACTCTGTGTGTGTGTGTGTGTGTGTGTGTGTGTGTGTGTAACATATGATTTACTTTCTCTTTATGCTTTATCTATTGTATACATCTTTGTCTCTTCTTTGGATTGTAAGCTCCTTGTGAGTAGGAATTGTGCTTCTGTCCCTACTATCTGCTCATAGTAGGTGTTGACCAATTGCTTGATTAATCTGGAAATGGAGATAATTACCCACCATTTATAGGGTTGTTATGAGGCTGAAATGAAATAATGTATGTAAAGCACTTTGCTTTCTGAATTTTCATTCTTGTCATTATTCATTATTCTCCTTAGAATCTGGAGGCCAGTTAGCTTATGTCCTCTAAATCCTCTCCCAGAATTAAAGAATTGGGAAGGACCCAGTGGCCATTTCTGACCATGAACCCTGTCTATAGCAAATGGCTAGTAGCCCCTGCTCCAAGGTCTCTGTTCAGTGAGGTCCTCCCTGTCTCATGGCTACTAGTATTCACATTGATTCTCCAAGAAAGATTGGAATACCTTTTAAGTACAAATTCACCTAGTGTGCCTGGGGTAGGAGCTTAGGGCCTTTCACCTCCTATACCACCTCCTATACCATAGTCCTCTGGCTTATTATTTCATCCCTTTCCATGCATTGCTTCCCCAGGGCTCCCTAGGCTTCCCTCCCTTTGAGGGGGAAGATGCACCAGGATCATCACATACTACTTTGGCAGGTTCTCTCTTCAAGTCTACTTTGGCCCAAACCAAGAAGAAAAGTCATTTTAAAGGGTAGCCCAGTAATAGAGGAAAAAAATATTAAATAAAGAAAAAATTAAAATGTAGCATGGCTTGTACAGGCATTATCTCGTTTGGTAATCACAGTGATCCTATAGAATAGGAACTCTCATTACCCTCATTTTATAAATGAGACAAATGAGGTTCAAAGAAAGACTAACCCTTTGCCCAGAGTGACACAACCTGTCCAGGTGTCTGGCTCAGGATTCAGAGCTGGCTCTTCCTAATAGCCACCACATCGGGCTGTTTGGCTAGATATTAAGTAATACCTCTCTGACTCCATCCACAACATTGCAGCCCTCTTAGTTTGACTTCTCCCAAGCACTCTCATTTATATTCTAGTTACTCATGTGCATGTCACATCCCCCTGATAGATTATGCATTCCTTGAGGAATTGTAAAATAATTGTTTTTCATCTTGCTATCTCCCATGCCTAGTACATAATAGGCACTCAAGAAATATTTTTTTAAATTCAGTTAAATCCCAGGGCAGCTAGGTGGTGCAGTGAGTAGAGTACTGGCCCTGGATTCAGGAGGACCTGAGTTCAAATCCGGCCTCAGACATTTTGACTCACTTACTAGCTGTGTGATCTTGGGCAAGTCACTTAACCCCAATTGCCTTGCCTTCCTCCCTCAAAAAAAATCCCAAAGAAAAGAAGATGAATCACCTCCCAAATTCTGTTTACTGACTAAGGTCCACTACAAATTCATGTTATCTAACTTTTTTTTTTGGAGGGGGGAAGGCAAGGCAATTGGGGTTAAGTGACTTGCCCAAGGTCACACAGCTAGTGAGTCAAGTGTCTGAGGTCATATTTGAACTCAGATCCTCCTGATTCTAGGACCAGTGCTCTATTTACTGAGCCACCTAGCTGCCCCTCATGTTATCTAATCTTAACTGGGCATTTGTTGCAGCAATTCATCATCACTGATGATGACCCTGGCTTGGGGAGCCTGTAGTTGCCAGGACACACACAGCAGCTATTCCAAACCTTCTTGCCTTTCCTCAAGCCTCCCATTGCACCCCATTCTCCCACCTGAAGACCTAGAATCATATTTCACAAAAAAAATGAGACCAGTCAATGGGCTCATTTTCTCCTCTTCATCATCTCCTGTAACTCATATGTCTTCTATTATCTCCTCCTTCATTCTGGTCTCTGTTCTCTGGCCTTTCTTCTTGCCAAGGTCAGTCCTTCTAAATACAGTTATGATCCCACTCCTATCTTTTCCAGAAGATTGCCCTTCCCATCATTCCCAATATTTTATCTTTAGCTTCTCCCTATCTATTGGTTACTTCCATGCTGCTAAAAGCACTCACATGTCTCCCTTATCCTTGAAAAAACCCTAATTTGATTCAACCATCTCTGCTAGCCATTGTCCTATGTTTCTTTCACAAAGCTTTCTGCATTCTTCTCCTCTCACTCTTTTTTAAACCCTCTGTAGTCTAGCCTTAAGATGGTGAATGATGAGGTCAACATAATCTTTCCAAAGTTATAAAACTCAATGGCCTTTTCTCTATCCTCATCCTCTTTGACCTCTCTGCAGCCTTGGACACTGTGGATCACCTCCTCCTTCTAGATGCTCCCTCCTCTCCAGGTTTTCAGGACACTCTTCTGGTTTTCTACCTTTCTAAGCACTCCTTGTCAGTTCCCTTTAGTGAATTTTCACCCAGATCATGCCCAGTAACTCTGAGTCTCTGTTCTAGGCCCCCTTCTCTTCTCCCTCTATACTATATCACTCGGTGATCTCATCAGCTCCCGTGGATTCAATCATCATCTCTATGCTGATGATTTCTAGGTCTTTTTTATCCAGCCATAACCTATTTCCTGATCCCTGGGCTTGCATCGTCATTTGCCTGAATGTCCCAAAGGCATCTCAAACTCATTATGTCCAAAAAAGAACTCATTATCTTTCCCCCCCAAAGCCTCCTCTCTTCTCCTCTCTTCTCAATATGCTAGTATTGCTATCAGAGGCACCACCATCCACTCAATCATCCAGGCTCATGACCTCAATGTTGTCCTTGACTCCTTACTTGCACTTAGCCTAGGTGACCGAGATATCCAATCTGTTGCCAACTCTTCCCCTTTCTACCTTCACAACTCTGGTATATATCCCTTTCTCTCCACTCACATAGCCACCAATCCTTGTACAGGCTTTTATCACCTCAGGCCTGAGGGTGCTGCTTAATCTCCTTGCCTCAAGTTTCTCCCCACTCCAGTCCATCCTTGGTCGACAAAGTGATGTTCTTATATCTAGGCCTGACTATGACCCTGCTCTCACTTCTCAGATCAAGTATCAAATCTTCCCTTTAGCTTTTAAAACCCTTAACACCTTGGCCTTTTCCTACTTTGCCAGTCTTCTTCTACATACCCTTGAAGGCACTCTGTGATCCAGTGATGCCATCCTTGTTCTTCAAACAAACACTCCATCTCCTGACTCTGGGCATTTTCTTTCTCTGTTCCCCAAACTAGAACACTCTCCCTCCTCATCTCTGCCTCTTGACTCCCCTGGCTTCCTTCAAGTCCTACCTTCTACAGGAAGCCTTTCCCAATTGCTCTTCATTCTGTCCTAATTATTTCCAATGAATCCTGTATCTAGCCTGTTTGTTCTTCTTTGTATGTTTTCTCCCCCATTAGACTATGAGCTCCTTGGGGGCAGGCACTGGTTCTGACTTTGTATCTCCACATAGTAAGTGCTCATTATTTGCCTTCTGACAGATGTCCACAAAGAGTAAAATCAACCAAAAGGAGAAGTAAAGGGACAGGATAAGTTATGAACAGTTATCAAAAACTATAAAGTCATCTTCAGTTTTCTTTATTTGAGTGAAATCCTTAACCTTCTATTAGCACTGAGCAGGTAGGCCTCCTCATTGGTTGCTCTTCCAGAGTATTCCATAATCTCGTTGGGTAATGTGTAGGTGACTTCTCTGAATCGGTGGTATCAAACTCAGATAGAAATGGTTCCCTGCAGGTCTCATATTGACTTAGAAAATCACAAATTAATATGATCTTGGTGGCCCAATGGATAGAGTTCAGGGCTTGGAGTCAAGAGGACCTGAGTTCAAATATGGCCTCTGACACTTAGAAGCTGTGTGACCCTGGGCAAGTCACTTAACCCTGTTTGCCTCAGTTTTCTCATCTGTAAAATGAGCTGGAGAAGGAAATGACAAATCACTCCAGTATCTTTGCTAAGAAAACCCCCAAATTGGGGTCACAGATAGTCAAACACAGTTGAAAAACAACAGTATTTTATTTCATTTTTATTTATTTTGTTAAACATTTCCCAATTGCATTTTCATCTGGTTCCCCACTAACAGGAGTAATTTTGCTGCTGCATACACCTGGGTGAGTCTGACCCCTTTGGTAAATAACCCTTTCTTTCCAATACCTCTAGGAAACCTATAGAACTGAAAGAACTAGCCCCAGGAACCAGTCCTCCTTTCTTGTTGTTTAACAAGGAACTGAAGACAGACTTCATTAAAATTGAGGAGTTTCTAGAGCAGGTCCTGGCTCCTCCAAGGTACAGAATTTTTCCTGTCCTTCCCTGGCATAAGTGGACCAATTGAATTTGCTCTTGTTTGTTCACCCCCAAAATTTCTGACCCACTCACCTCCAGGGGTATGGAGTTTGGAGGTCAGACCACTCTTTTATTCTCTTGAGGAGAATCTTGTAAATAACCACTTTTTCATTTCCCCAAAGAGTGGGAAATATTAATTGTGCTGATTTGTCTTATGTGGAGAAGATTTTATATGTGATCTTGGAAATAAAAGCGGGGTGACATAGGGTATATAGAATGAGCCTAGCAGTCACAGTGAGATAGCAAGCACCTCTGAGAGTCTAATGTTTTTCTAACTTGAGGCAGGGATACTCTTCCTGTGATAGACCTTTGTAAACAGCCAGACCCTTCTATCAAACCTGACTTTGCCCAGAAGACACCACATGGGCAGCAGTCCTTTCCACCTCCATGATTATACTCTCTTTCCACACCCACATTCATAGCTTTAGGCTGTCTCCTTTGAAGGATTACCTTCCTGTTACCATAACCTTCAAAATGCACTGCCTCAGATTCCCTCCCTGGGCTTGGAGTCTAGTTCCCCTCATCTCTGGGATCTTCTCCTTTCCTCCTGCTTGGCTTTAGCACCTGGATTTTAGAGCCTGCCTTTCTTCCCCAACCTTCTAACACCCTTACCTCCCGTTTCCCAGCTGTGTTCAGTTCCTCTATTTCAGTGGTTCCTAACTTTTTCTGTGTCATGCACCCCTTTGGCAAGAAATCTGGGAAGCCTATGGACACCTCAGAAACATTATTTTTAAATAAATTAATTAAAATAAACTAATAAATAAAATAATTGGGATTATAAGGGAAACCAATTATAGCAAAATTTTTTATATATAGTATATATGAATATGTAGGCATGTGTATATGCATATACATATATACATATACACACAGACACAAACATGCAGAATATGCACGTGCATACATATGCACACATAGGCACCTTATACACATGCATGCACATATGTATGCATGTGTGCATGTGTGTATAAAAATGCATTCACAGACCCCAAGTTAAGGAGCCCTGCCCTAGATGGATTCTGCCTTAACTACCTACAGTATCCTGATCACACTCAAGACCTGAGCCACTGCCTGAAACTGCTTTACCTTGAAGATCCTGAGCTCTCAGATGCCCATCTCTGATCCTAAATTCCCATCCTCCCCCCGTCCTCCCTCCTCACTCCTTAGGAGTTTGCCCTGGCCTTTGTGGCACCCCAAGTCCCTCCATCTTGAACTTCTTTTCCCAGTCCATCACCCTTCTTTGACTTCACTGCCTTCCCAGCACAGTTTGACTCTTGTAAATCTGCCATTTCAACAAGGTGTCCTCCTCTCCCATGTCATTCTGCTGTGGGCTCCCATGTTGGAAAGCCACAACTGTGGGTCTTTCTTACTGAGTGCTTTCTCTGTGCCTTCGGAGTTTTTGAAAATACTCAAGAAAATCAGACAATTGTTCACTACATATATGTGCCATCTAACCTCAGCTGAGACTTCATGACTGCTGACTAATCCTTTTATTCATCTTGGATTTATTCCCTATCACACTGTCTCCCAAATGGGTACTCCAAACTCTCCTCTCTCAGCCCCAATTCTACCTATCTCTTTTAGATAATGTTTCCCCTTACTCTGCTGAGATCATGGCCATCCAATATGAGCTCTCTCATTCCCCTTCCTATATACCTCAAGATCTCTCTGTCTTGATCTATCCTTTCTTTCTTCTTTCTCATTTCAGAGAATGAGGTCTGAGCTAGCTTGGAGACTTAACTCCCATGCATAACACCAATTTTATGGGAAAAATGCCTTCTTCAGGTCTGGAGAACCAGACTGAATTGGAAGCAAAAGGGTTGTAACCAATCCTAAGTGAAGATACAGATAAATGGGTTCTATTTCCAAAGCCCATTTGCATGCCAGCACAAGGAATGGAAAGAACCATTCCTTGGTGACTCCTTCATCTGTCCCAGTAGAACATGGACTCCAGAAACTGTGATTAACACCCAATAGACATGTTGGATGTTTTGGTTTAGGGTTCCACCAAAACCCAGGTGGGCAAAGTTGATCGTTTGACTAAAGTCCATTTCTCCTAAGGTATCCACGTTTGAGTCCCAAGTATATGGAGTCCTTTGATGTGGGGAGTGACATCTTCGCCAAGTTTTCTGCATACATTAAGAACACACAAAAGGATACCAATAAACGTAAGACACATTTTCTATCTGCCCTCTTAGATTCTAAGGTTTTTGTTGTTTTGTCATTTTTTCAGTTATGTCCAAATCTTCAGTGACCTCATCTGGGTTTTGTTTTTTTTTACAAAGATACCAGAATAGGGGGCGGCTAGGTGGTGCAGTGAGTAAAAGCACCGGCCTCAGAGTTGGGATGACCCGAGATCGAAACCGGCCTCAGAAAATGAGCACCCACACACAAATAATGACTAGCCGTGTAACCTTGAGCAAGTTACTTAACCCCAATTGCTTAAAAAAAAAAAAAAAACAAAGATACCAGAATAGTTTGCCATTTCCTTCTCCAGCTCATTTTACAGATGAGGAACTGAGGCAAACAAGGTTAAATGACTTGCCCAGGGTCACACATCCATCAAGTGTCTAAAGCTGGATTTGAACTCAGGTTTTCCTGACTCCTGGTCCAGCATTCTATCCACTGTGCCACAGACCTACCCAGAAGGCCTGTTAGATTCTAAGGTACTAATCCTCAAAGTGTATATGTAGAATGGAATCATTCTTCTGCGATAAGTATTCCCCCATGTCTCAGTTAAAATAATAAAAATTGAATGATATATTCCAAGCTGGAAGGAACATTAGAGGTTACCCAATCCAACTTCATTTCATAGGAGATGGAACCAAGGCCCAGAACCAAGGCTATCTACTGTAGTCATAATCCCAGTGGACATGTTTCTTTGGGCATAGTTTACAATGGAGCTTGGCCTTTTCTCTCTCCTCTCTCTGACATCGTTCATTGATATTCATAGTTTCATAACTGAAGTTCTGTCAAGAGGTCATTTTTTCACGCTAAGGACATTGGTGGACCCAGCTTCTGAACCTAAAGGAAAATTGTTCTTCTTGCCCTCATCCATCTGCTCAGTCCACTTGAGTCCTGCAGTACCAAGAGCAGCAGAGGTCACTCAAGCCTACTGGGAGGGAGACACCAATTGTCAATAAGACACTCCCATGGAGCCAATGGGGAGACATGCTCCTAACACAAACAACTATATTACATGATCATACATGGCATTAGAGAGACCCAAACAAAATGCTATGGGAGGTCTAGGGGCTGAGCAGATTAGAGAAAGCTTCCTCGAAGAATGGACATTTCAGTTGAATTTTATGGGATCAATAGGGAGTCAACAGGCAAAGGATGGAGGTGAGGGAAAAGAGGACACTCCAGGCAAAGAAAATGCTATGAGCAAAGGCAGAGACTCAAGAAAGCAATTTTACTTGAGCCCAGGTTCCATGGATAAAAGTACCTACTATACAATAAGGATGGTAAGGTAGAGAGAGATGGCAGATTAGAAAACATCTTGAATATTAGGCAGAGGAATTGGAACTTTACTGAACAGGTGATAGGGAGACACTGAAGATGTTGAAGAGACCTACCCTGAAGGTGGATTAGATGGGAGGTATATGAAAAATGTATTGGAGAGAGTAGGAAAAGGAGACATGAAAATTTTAAGGTGGTTACTGCGATAGTGATAGTCCAGACAAGGTAGTGATGAAGGCCCGTACTGTACTGAGATTAGAATGGAGAGGAGGAAGAAGAGGAAGAGGAGGAAGAAAAAGAGAAGCAGCAGGCAGAAGGGAGGAGAGGGAAAGGAAGAGTAGGAAGAGAAGGAGGAGGAAGAAGAGGAGAAACAGTGGAAGGAGGGGAGGGGAGGAGTAGGAAGAGGCCAAGGAAGAGGAAGAAGAGGAGGAGGAGTTGGGGGAGGAGGAGGAGTGGGAGGAAGGAGAGAAGGAGGAGGAGGAAGAAGAGGAGCAGTGGGAGGAGGAATGGAAGGAGGAGGAGGAAGAAAAAGAGGAAGAGGAAGAGGACCAGTGGGAAAAGGAGGAGGGGAAAGGAGGAGGAAGAGGAGCAGTGAGAGGAGGAATTGAAGGAGGAGGAGAAAGAAGAGGAGGAAGAACAGTGGGAGGAGGAGGGAGGAAGGAAAAATAAGAAGAGGAGGAACAGTGGGAGAGGAGAAAGAAGAAGAGGAGCAGTGGGAGGGGGAGGAAGAGAAGAAGTGGGAGGAGCAGGGGAAAGAAAAAGGAGGAAGAAGAAGAGGAGAAGCAGTAGGAGGAGGGAGAGGAAAAGGAAGAGGAGGAGAGATACTGTGAAGGTGGAATCAACAGGATTTAGTAACTAATCTCAAATCTAGAGATGAGAGGAAGGGAAAAACCAGGGATAACCCTAAGGTTTAAAGAATGGGAGATTAGGTGGATGATGGCGCCACAAATACCGAAGCCAAAAGCAGCAGGCCTAAGGACGATAACCAACTATCTTTTAAACACAAGTTTAAGATACTTGCTGGCAAGTAATCCAAGTAGAGAAATCCTACACACAATAAAAAATGTGACTGCAGCTTAGAAGCAAGGTCAGGACCACAATACTGACCTGGAAATCATCACCATAGGAGTGCTAGTTGAAGCCATGGGTATGTTCATGACTTCCAGAGGACAGAATAGAAAGAAAGAAATCAGGGTTCAAGGACAACATCCTAAAGGAAGAGAGAAAGAGCTTACCAAGGTTCCAGGTTACTAAGGCTAAACCTTAGAAAGGACAAGGAATCATGACCTACAGTTTTGGGGCAAGAGGGAAGGAAAGAGACAGAAACAGGCAGAGCCAAAGAGAGACCAGAGTGGGGGGGGGGGGGAAGGAGGAGGGACAGGAAGAGGGGATGCTGCTGCTGAGTAATGTGGAGCCAACCATCTAGCCTGAGAAGTGAAACACAACCATCTTCTTGTCCACTACCCAACCCTTCCATCCATCACCCTCGATAAGCCGTGGCCTCATTTTCTTTTGCTCATCGCCTCCCTTCCATGTGCCAACCCATCCCGAAGAATGGAAAGAAAATCTTCAGAAGGCAAAGAGCCCCCGTAACCATGCCCCCATGATTCAGAACACATTAGGGTTACGGTGACCTGTGTACTCCTTAAGTCCTCCTTTAATCCTTCCTGTCCTCCCCAAATTCTCATCTTACCCATACAACAAGGAGAAAGTCCAGTCCAGTCCAGTCCAGTGGGGGAGAACAAACTAATATGGCAGCCTATGGTATTCTACTGTCTAACAGTAATAATAAGAGCTAACATTTATATGTCATTTACATTGTGCTAAGTGCTTTACCACTGCAGTGTCATTTGATCCTCACGACAGCCTTTTGGAATAAGTGATGTTAATATCCCCACTTTAAAGTTGAGGAAACTGAGGCAGGCAGAGATGAAGTGACTTGCCCAGGGAGACACAGGGACTAAGAAGTCTGAGGCTGGACTGGAACTCAGGTTTCTTGGCTAACTCCAAGCGTGGAGTTCTATCCATCCTACCCCTACCTGCCCTTCTAGCTAACTCAGCATCAAGTACAAAGCCTAGTCAGGTACCCAGTAAATATCTGTTGGTTGAATGAATAAAGGAATTGGTTAGCTGGTTGTTGTCATTGGATCTTGAAGAAAACTAAAATGACATCACTGTGTCAGGGTCAAGGTACAATGTGTCCGACTGTGTATGATAAGACCAATGCTAGCTCAGAAGACCCTAGCACAGGTCAGGCACAAACAGTCCACATGAACATTGGGAATGGAGATGTCTCTAGATTTGCAATTCCACTGTGCTCATAGAGCACAGCACCTTCTTTGATTTGGGACACTCCATGCTGGGGGGTCCTCTGCCAATGTCTCCCAAGTCTCCCAACTGATTCTGAAGTTCAATGACTGAATGAACTTTGAAGCCATCAATAAGGTCTGGCATGTGGGATATGTAGGTAAAAACATGGGAAAATAAGTATACTGACTGAGAGACATTTGACAGTCAATCATCTAAAAATAAACTTGTGACTTCATTGAATGATTCAGATCTGGAGAAAGCTTTGCTGAAGGAATTCAAGCGTCTAGACATCTATTTGAACACCCCCCTACCAGAGGAAATTGATCAGGATAGTGCAGAAGAAATAGTGGTCTCCAGAAGGATGTTCCTGGATGGAGATCAGCTGACCCTAGCAGACTGCAACCTGCTCCCTAAACTGCACATTATCAAGGTGAGAAAGTAATAGTAATAATAGCAGCAGCGAAGTATAGCACACCATGGTTTGGGAGGCCATTTCTACTGAAGAATGCCCATTATGGTCATTTTTTATCTTTTCTGGCTTCGGATATCAATGACTTTTCCCTCTTTTCTATTTGGTCCTCTAGGTGGCTGCCAAGAAATACCGGGACTTTGACATCCCTGTCGAATTCTCAGGAGTCTGGCGCTATCTGGAAAATGCCTATGCCCGAGAGGAGTTCAGCCACACATGCCCTGCAGATAAGGAGATTGAAAGCACTTATGCATCTGTGGCTAAAAAATGAATGAGGGAAATAAGGATGCATGTTCCAAAGTGACCAATGCCCATGCAAAGCTACCTTGTGCATCACATCCCTACTTCTGCTAGAAATGTTGACAAAATATGTAATTTGAAAGAAAATTCTGCTTTCTATCTAGCCGGCCATACCCAGAATGCACCTGCATATTCTTTCTGGCCTTCAGGCTTTCACAAGCTTCCAGAGTCCTGATAGCAAACCTATTTGACTCCTGAATCCTTAAAATGCCTTAAGTAAATCTCAGCAGAACTGGAGTCTAAACTGTCTGGTGACAATTGTCAGCTTAAGATACTGGATGAAATCATTTAAGTGGGACTTTGTTAGAAGTTTAATTTTCTACAAGCAAGACATTGACATGCCCAGATTCTGAACCTGAAAAAAAATTGTCTTCCTGACCCACATCTAACATTTCATCCCGCTTCAGTCAGGGGAAGAGAAAAAACATTTATATGGTACCTACTATGTGCCAGGAACTGTGCTAGGCATTTCACAATTATTATCTCACTTGATCCCCAAAACACTGGAAAGTGGGTGCTGTTATGATCCCTATTTTGTAGTTGAAACCGAGGACAGAGGCAAAATGACTTGCCCAGAATCACCCAATTAAGTTTCTGAGGCTGGGTTTGAATTCAGGTCTTCCCAGGGCTCTACGCACACACTGTACACACCTGGTTGTCTTAATAGTAACACTATTGGCATATTCCCTAAGGACATTGACCCGAATTACCACCACCTGAAAGCAGCATGACATCAGTCCTTCAGAGCATTGCCCCAGTCTTGTCTAGGAATAACAATCAGTAATGTATAGTCAGGCAAGAGGTGTTTGAGGGCAGGGTTATGTAGCTTACAAATTCCAGGGCATAGGAATGAATCCTTTATGGTAAAAGACATGATCTCTGGCCTTAGATTGGAGAAAAATGTTAATTATGGAATCAATTAATTCTTTTGTTGTTACTGTCTCTTTTTGACTATATATATGTGTGTGTGTGTGTGTGTGTGTGTGTGTGTGTGTGTGTAGTGTGTATCTCTCTCTCTCTCTCTCTCTCTATATATATATATGATATATATATATATATCATATATATCTCTCTATATATATATGATATATATATATCTCTCTCTCTATATATATATATATATGATATATATATATATCTATATATATATATAGAGAGAGAGAGAGAGAGAGAGAGAGAGAGAGAGAGAGAGAGAGAGAGAGAGAGAGAGATTATTCTTTGTTTTACTAATTAAATAAAGGAATGAGCATTTTTGAGAAACAAAAACAAATTTCCAAAGATGGCCAGTAAAATAAGGCCAATCCACTCTGGAGCATCCTTCCATGCCTGGGAACATTAATACTCCTCCTGATTCAAGATGATTAGATGGTGATGTTTATCACCACACTAAACTGCTACCAAACCATTAAGGACTTATTAATCGTCTTTTAACAAAGCAAAGTTATAAAAACCTGAGATTCAGATATATTCTATTATAAAATATACTCATTGACTGAAATCACTTGCTTGAAAATGTCTATTCCCAATACATTATAGTTACTAATTATTTTTCTTGCTTTTAGTAGAATAGCTTATGATACCCCCATCCCCCACAATTTACCTTTGCCCATAGAAGTACCTATACTCAAGAAACTCGAAGGAATGGGGAAAATCTCTAGACTCTATGTAACTTTGACTTTCCCTTAAAGAAGGACTAAAGTACCACATTTAAGAGATATACCAATAGATAAAGGGCTAAATTGCTCTGTGTATATCAAGTATATTTTTCTGTTCATAGATTTGAAGAAAACTAGTCGAGTCAAGGCAGCAAATATATATATATATATATATATATATATATTAAGCACCTACTGTGTGTTGGCCTCTGTGCTACGTGCTAGGGATACAAAGGAAGGCAAAACTACAGTTTCTGCTTTCAAGGAACCCACCATCTACGGAGATCAGCAGCAGAAGAAACGCACTGGAATTAAGTGGGAGCAGGAAGGAAGATGTCTCACAGAAGGTGGTAGGCTTCAGCTAAGGCTCAGAGGAAGCCAGGGAAGTCCAGCAGTGGAGATGAGGAGGGAAAATATTTCAGGCATGAGGGACAGCCAATGGAAACATGAAGAGCTGGGAGATGGAGCATCTGGTTTGAAGAGTAGCAAGGCAGCTTTCATGTTACATTGAATCAAAGAGCATGTTGGGGGGGTGGGGGTGGAGAGGACTGGAAAGAGAAGAGGGAGCTGGATTATGAAGGGCTTTGATGCCAAATGGAGGGTTTTGTATTTCATTCTGGAGGTGATAGGGAGCACTGGAGTTGACTGAATAGGGAGGTAACATGGTCTGACTTACGATTTAAGAAAATCCCTTTGGTGGTTGAATGGAAAATGGACTGAAATTGGAAGAGACTTGAGGCAGGTAGGAACCCACCCTCCCCAGCAAATATTGCAATAGACCAAGTGTGAACCAATGAGGGCCCACACCAAGATGGAAGCTGTGTTTGAGGAGAGAAGGGGGCGTATTCAAGAGATCCTGCAAAGTTAGAAAAAAACAGGAC
This sequence comes from Gymnobelideus leadbeateri, assembly GCA_011680675.1. Taxonomy (NCBI): domain Eukaryota; kingdom Metazoa; phylum Chordata; class Mammalia; order Diprotodontia; family Petauridae; genus Gymnobelideus; species Gymnobelideus leadbeateri. The sequence goes on from WOXC01011889.1 coordinate 527,837, forward strand.
TTAAATGATCAATGCACACATCAACAGATGATACCAACCTTAAAGTGCCATATAAATATAAGCTATTTTTAAAGAATAAAATATCAGGGGCAGCTAGGTGGTGCTGCAGTGAATAGCGCACTGGCCCTAGAGTCAGGAGGACCTGAGTTCAAATTCAGCCTCAGACACTTAACACTTACATGCCATGTGACCTTGGGCAATTCACTTGACCCCAATTGCCCTGCCTTCCCCCCCTCCAAAAAGACAAAAAATAAAATATCACTGAGAGGCAACATTTGCCTAAGTGAACAAAGAGCTTTCCTTGGAGCCAAGAGACTTGGGTTCAAGTCCAGCCTGTGACATAAACCTGTTGTATGACTCTAGGAAAGTTACTTCAATTTGTAATGTTGGCAACTCAAAACATTGCAGAGAAGGTACCAAACTGGTGGGCTTTCCTCTCCTCGGAGCCAATGAAATCACCTCTGGTCTATACTTTGAGGTAAACAATAGCATGTGGCACTCGCAGACAAATCAATGAACAGAAGTTCTGGAGTCCTGAGACTTTTTTGTACTAAAAACATGTATTCTCCTTCTTACATTATTATTGGTCACTTTTCCCTGTTTTGTAACATCATAAATAAAAACAGTCTTGTATTTTCTACTTTCAGAAGCTTGTTTCTAACATCTATTGAGATAGGCATTCGTTAAGCTAGGGTTACCTAGCCCATACCTGTGCTGAGATCCCTGGGGCCCCCTTGCTCAGCCTTCCTGGGCCTATTTTGGATGAACAGAGAAAATGGCAGGGAAGCCCTCAATCTGAAGGCTTCTTTCAATTGTCTCTGGTCATTCCAGACCTCGGAACTAATATTTACCGCCATTCTCTTCCCTACCCCTGTGCACACCCCACTACTTCAAAAGAGCTGTCATTTAGTCAGTTGTTGTACCTTAATAAAAGAGAGACAGAAGATCCCCAAGATTAAATTTAAAGAGTGGATCTTATTACCGTGGAACACCAAGGGACTGTCGGGGTACACGGTCACCCAAATCAGACAGCAATTTTGCACAGACAGTGTACGGGTTTTATAGAGGTTCCATAGCCAGGTTATGTAAGCTGAAACTACAGTGATGTAAGCTGAATCTCCAATAATTGGTCAGTGTTCACTTGAAAGTACAATTAGTGATTGGTCAGGATTCCCGCCGGAGCCAAACCCTAGGCTGGGACTCCCACCCACAGATTAACCAAGGGTAAGCAACGGGTAGGGGTTCTGCCTGTTTACAGATTAAGCAAGGTGGAGTTCTCTGTTTTACAAATCAATGAAGGAAAGGTTGGGCTGCCTGTTTTACAAGGAAGGGTGAGTGGATTTGTGTCTGACATTCAGGAAGGGCAAAGTGACAAATCAAAGAGGGAAGGGTAGAGTGGAGCTGGGGCCAACACAGTGAGGAGCCTCTGTCAATGTGGATCCCAAACTTTCCATGCCTTAATAGTCTTTATAAGTTCCTATGCCTTTGCTCCATCTTCAAATCATCACTCATCTCATGCTAAAGAGTCTCTCTGACTTTAGGTTAGGACTTGGAGGACTCTCACTGGACCTTTCCAGCTTGGTAGGACCTGCCAGAGCTTAAAGAAAACTGTAGTGTCTAGGATGGACGTTCTTATCCTGGGGTTCAAGAGCTCATTTTTAGAAAAAACAAATTATAACTATATTTCAATGTAATTAGTTTCCCTTGTCATTCTATGTTTTTTATTATAGGTATTTAAAAGCATTGTTCTGGGAAGGGGTCTACAGGCTTCTTCAGGTTACCAAAGGGGGTGGGAAACAAAATTGGTTAAGAAATCCAAACTAGAGTCAACCAGATCACCTTGGAATTAGGTTTAACACTGAGCCAAACTTTGGCATAATCATTTTAAGAGTGCAGACTCATTTACCACAGTGTGTAAGTAATCTCCAGGTATAAATCACAGATACCCAATATAGATTCCAGCTTTAACTTTTGGCCTCTATTCCCAGTCAAGCAAAGCTCTCTTTTGTAGCTCCTAATGTACTATTTGGTGAGTTCTCCAGAACCCCTCCCCTTCCCCTTTCTCCATTTCAGGATCAAAATGTCTTCCCCTGAAGCTCCACAACATAACAAACTATTTGCCTTATTCTCCATAGAATATGAGCACAAAATCTCTTAGATTCCCCATAGGCAACTGATGTCTATCAAGTGCCATAAACTATTTTACTAAAGCTCCTGTTCTGGATAGATGGTGAATGGAATAAAAGTGAAAAATTCTCAGGTAACATTCCAGAAATCTGAACAGAATTGCAATAAAGTACCAGGGACTTAGCAAACTGGGCTGGGAGCCTTGGACCCTTGCTTTACTTCCCTGGTCATAAGCTGAAGTTTTTGCTAAGCTTAGCTAAGCAGAGGAGGGGAAAGCACAGACCCTATGAATTTAACCATGGGCCCAAATATTCCATACTTGTTTCCACTGACCACCATCTGACTTGTACAAATATAAAATTGGAAATTCTGTTTCAGAACTCCAGGAAGGTCACCATGTCCTAAAATCCCTATGATTCATAAAATATTGTCTGCTTTCATATCTATATTGATATTGTTAGAACATTTATCTTCTGCTTTCATATGTAAGTTGATACTGAAGACATATTTTGTCTGTTTTCATGTCCGCTAGACATGTACCTTCTGCTTTTTGATATTACTGACATTTCACCTGCAAACACCAGCAGATTTTTGCAGTTAAGACTGTGTGCCGAAGATGGCGGAGTAGAAACAGCTCGTCCAAGCCACTCTGCCCCCAGATTCTCCCCAAACGATGTAAAAGGGGACTCTGAACAACTTCTGGAGCCCCAGCACCCACAGGACGACACAGAGAAGCTAACCTCCCGCTGAGGACAGCCCAGCAGCCCTGCAGGAAGGACCAGCGCAGGGGTCTGGGACCTGGCAGCGCCCAGCGCACAGAGCGCAGGAGCCAAGCCTAGCTGAGCCCAGGTCCGCGTGAGCCGAGGTTTTAGCCCCAGGGCGGCAGGGCCAGCAGCCGGCTGGAGGAACACCAGAATACCAGCAGCTGTGGCGACTCCAGAATTATCAACATAGACATGCCTAGGACAAAGTAAGAGGTTAGTGTCCTATGGACTTTGGGACCAGTATTTAGGGAATGCGTCGACTCCCTCCCCTGGGGGCTAGAAGCTGCTGAGGAGACACGCCATTTTGTAGTTTTCAGAGGCAGCTCCAGCTCCCGGCCTGCAGATTGCAGGGAGATCCAGCGATCAGTCTTGGGGGGGTAATCGCTCTTGCTTTAACCTCCCTAGATCTGGATTGTGATCTAGGGTGGAAGTCGTGGGTGGGTTTACAGCTTGCCAGAAACGGAAGTTGCCCCACACACGTTCGGGACGAAAATTCCTCTATCTGGCCTTAAAGCCATAGTGTGGCAACAAGCCCAAAAGTCAAGTAATTAAGTGGCAACATGCCAAGGCAAAGGAAACAGAAAAACGCAACCCTAGACTCCTATTTTGGGGGCATAGAGCGGGAAAAGGACTGTGAGGTCAGAAGTCCTGCTCCAAAAGCCCCAGGGGAAAACATGAGCGGGTTGCAGGCCATAGAGGACCTTAAGAAGGACTTTAAAAATCAAATAAGAGAAGTGGAGGAAAAATTGAAAAGAGAAATGAGAAGGATGCAGGAAAAGTATGAAATGAGGGTCAACAGCCTGACTGAGGAAAACAACACCTTAAAAAATAGACTAGCTCAAATGGCAAAGGAGGCCCAAAAGGGCAATGAGGAGAAGAATGCCTTAAAAAGTCGAATTTGCCAGATGGAAAAAGAATCTCAAAAGTTCACTGAGGAGATTCATTCCTTCAGAGTTAGACTGGAGCAAATGGAAGCTAATGACTTTATGAGAAATCAAGATGCTGTTAAGCAGATCCAAACAAACGAAAGATTAGAAGGCAATGTGAAATATCTCATGGGAAAAACCACTGACCTGGAAAATAGATCCAGGAGAGACAATTTAAAAATTATTGGACTACCTGAAAGCCATGATCAAAGAAAGAACCTAGAAATCACCCTTCAAGAAATTCTCAAGGAAAATTGCCCTGATGTTTTAGATCCAGAGGGCAAAATAGAGGTTGAAAGAATCCACAGATCACCTCCTGAAAAAGATCCCAAAAAGAAAACTCCCAGGAATATTATAGCCAGGTTCCAGAATCCCCAGATCAAGGAGAAAATACTCCAAGCAGCCAGGAAGAAACAATTTCAATATTGTGGAAACACAATCAGAATAGCCCAGGACCTGGCAGCTTCTACACTGAGGAATCAAAGGGCATGGAATATGATATTGCAGAGGGCAAAAGAACTGGGAATGAACCCAAGGGTCACCTACTCAGCAAAACTGAGTATTTTGTTTCAGGGGAAAATATGGTCATTCAGTGGAATAGAGGACTTTCAAGCATTCTTGAGGAAAAAACCAGAATTGAATAGAAAATTTGACATCCAGACACAAGAAGCAAGAGATGCCTGAGAAGGTAATCAGGGAAAAGAAATCAAAAGGAATTTATCAAAGTTGAACTATTTACATTCCTATATGGAAAAGCAATAACTGGGACTGATGATATCTTTCTCACTATGAAAATAATGGAAGAAGGGTGTGTGGTCATATGAATACATATGTGAATGTGTGTGTATATGGTTACAGTTATATATGGATAGAGGGCATAGGTTGAATTTGTTGGGAAGGGAGAATACTCAAGGGATGAAATTATGAGGTGAGAGAGGAAAGTGGCAAGAGGAGATGGGGAGAGACAGGGTAGGCTAAACTATCCCATGTAGAAGAAGCAAGGGGAAGTGGTTGCAAAGGAGGGGGAAAATAAGGAAGGCTAAAAAGGCAAAACCACATTCCCATTGAATTTGGTTCACGGAGAGAATGACATACATACTAAATGGGATATCTCAACCTGCAGTAGAATAGGGGGAAGGGGGATGAGAGGAGGGATGATGGATGGGAGGGCATCCTTGGGGTGAGGGGAGGTTGGAAGTACCTACTATAGAAGAGGGACAGGATCATGTAGGGAATGGACCAGGTGGGGGTTGGGATGAGTGGGAGGGAATTATAAGCAGCCTTGTACAATATATCTACTATGATAATGTTTTGCATAGCTAGACATGTACAACATATACTGAATTACTTATCTCCCCAGAGGGAATGGGTGACAAGGGAGGAAGGAAATGGATCTGAAATTCGAGGTCTTAACATTAAATGTTTCAAATATATATAAATACTATTATTAATACTCCTTTGCTTGTAATTGGGAGATAAGATGTGCAGGCATTGGGACACAAAGATTCACCTTCCTCTAATGGAAAAGTCGATGGGGGTATGGGAGAAGGTATGGGAGAGAGCAGATTGGAGGAAGCGATATCTTGTGGGACTACTATTCTGGGAGGTTGGGTAGGGGAATAATGGGGGGAAAATGATTGTAACTCAAAATATGGTGGAAATGAATGATGTAAAACAGAAGTTAATAAAGCATTTGTTTAAAAAAAAAAAGACTGTGTGCCTCAGTTCCTAATTAACGGGAACAGGACAGAACAAGGAGGGGGAAAAGGGGTAGTCTTTTGGTTATATAACCAAGCTTTGCCTTTTGTATTTTGCCTCTCCTACTAGACTGCCTCTAGTAGCAAGACCACCCTTCTTGCGAGAAGAAATAATTAAATAAATCCTTCCTGTCTCTACATGGAGATCTCTCTGCTTATTTTATTTGGTCTTGTCCCCCACAACGGCAAACTTTCCTTCATTGTTAGTAATACAGGAAGTTGTATCAATCAATTAACAAGCATTTATTGAGCACCTAGTACATTAGGCACTGAACTAATTGGTTTAGAAGAATTGGTACCTCAAAAGCCTAGAACACTCTCTCTTCCCAGTGTCCACGGGAAGGATGGGCTCAGACTTGAATATAGCTGTAGTGAAGTGAACATGTAGGATGTAGCAACTTAGTAATAAAAGTCCTCTCTTTGTTTTCACATAGCTTCCCTTGGCCACTCAGCTGGGTAAGTAGCCAAGGGAAACACTCCTAGGGTCTGTCTCATTACTGTCTGCACTTCTCTCCACAATGAGGGGTCACACTCTCAAAAGCTGTATCCTCTCATATGACTATCTTTCCACACCTATACCTGGCCTCAGTGTGTGTCTCTGCTTCAGGCTGGATGCGTTGTTTCCTACAGGTACAGTTACTCTTACAGTTACTGAGCCCCTCCTACCCCCAAAGGACCATTCTCTCTCAGGAGCCTAGTTCTTCAACTTCCAACTCCAGGTCTCAAGTTGGGAAAATGCTGAAATTCCTCCAGCTATTTCAAGGTCTTAGAGGCTTGACCATGCTCCCTGCACAGTTAGTCATGAAGTCTTGGCACAATCAAAGAGGTTTATACCTCATAAAGGGATTCATGGGTCTAGGGGCATCTTGTTTATAGAATGTAAACTCGATTTCACCTTAAGGTTAGTTCTGAGCTTCCTGTGATTATATTAATTGATTATATTAATTAATAAAGGAGTATATTCAAGAAAAGGTGGAACTCCGTCCCTTACATGAGATAGATATATTTCCTAATCTTTTCCAACAAAGAGAGAGCTGTTCTCCTCAGAGATCTTAAGAAAAGTATTTCATCTTTTTTGGTCTGGGAGGTGGAGCCAAGATGGTGGCATAGAAGGAGGAAAACTCCCTGAGCTCCCGCCATAACCACCTCAAATACCTATAAAATATGACTCTAAATAAATTTTAGAGCTGCAGAACCCACAAAGTGACAGAGAGAAACAAATCCCCTGCTGAAGGCAGCCAGCAGGAAGGATCCATCACAGTGCACTGGGAGTAGAGCCCAGCCCCTTGTTAGCCCGAGGTTTTAGCCCCAGGGAAGCCTTGACCAGCAGTAGCTGGAGCAGACTTTAGGAGAGTGGATCACCAGCAGCTGTAGTAGTTTCTAGAAATATCAACCCATAAATGCCAAAGACAAAGTAAAAGGTCAGTGTAGAACTCTGCTGGAAAGCAGGGGATGGAGGAAAGGTCCGGCCCCTGTCCCCCAGAGCGAGAAGTGGTGGAGGCCCAGCGGCCATGCAGCCACTTCCACATGACTGCTTCAGAGCTCCTGGCCTACAGATCATAGAGAGGTCAAATGAACATTCAGAGGGTAATCACTCTTGCTTTAACCTGCCTGGATCTGGATTGCGGTCTTGCATGGTAGTCCTGACATGTGTGACCAGTGTGCCAGAACGTGTGGGGGCAATAGAGATGCAGCACTAATAGCTGCAGCAGCTGCAAAACCCCTAGCAATTTGGGACAAAGCTCTCCCCTGTGGAAGTAGAGTTCTACTGTGGCAAAGAGCTCAAAATTCAAGTAATTTAGTGGCAACAAGGGCAAGCAAAGGAAGTAAAGCAAGCACAACAACCCAACTTTAGATTTTGGAGTGGGGGGACAAAATGGATCAAAGCATAGAACAGGAAGAAGTCAGAAAAGTCAGAACTCCTACACCAAAAGCTTCCAAGAAAAATGTACTCTGGTTACAGGCCATGGAGGAGCTCAAAAAGGATTTTGAAAATCAAGTAAGAGGAGCTCACTTTGAGAAGTGTTGTGTGATTTGACCAGATGAGACTCTGGGCAGCCTTTGAGAGGCCCCCGGCTTTGAAAACCCAGATGTTGATGCTTTCCTCTCTGGTAACTGTGATTTGGTATTGATATAATGGTTGAACAGTTTGGAAGCCTGTCTGTTTGATCTGTCTGTATACTCTGAAGTTCGGGGTGCTGACCTTTTCCCCCCTGAACTAGGTAATATACGTTTGTTTGATTAAAGTAAGCTTGTTAACTGATTTTGAGTTGCTTTCCTTTTGAAAAGCAGATCTAAGAACCTGTGTTGGCAGCCACTCTGGGGATGTTGGGGTGTTTGCTGCTACAAAATGATGACAAGTGATGGGATCTGCTGAGTAAAAGGAAAGTATGGGGGCTGGGATAATTGTTTGTTTCCCAGTTGTGGTAGCTGTGATTCTGTAGAGCCATGGAGCAAGAGAGAAGAATGGCCTGCATGCTGACTTCACTGAGCTGAGAGCAGGAATGGTGAGCTGCCTGAATGGGGACCTGTGGAGAAGCCAGGAGCTGCTGCCTTCTTCGGGAGGAGAAGGAACCCAGGAGTTTAGAATTCAGCCACAGGACAAGATAAGGACTGTGGCAAAGCAGGGGCACTGAATGTGTTTCCTTGCTGCATCCCACAGTTTGGGACCCAGGGGGGATGGACTTGTAACTATGGTGGGTGGGATAAAGTACCATGGACCCCCAAGAACCCCACATTGGTTTTGTTGCCCAGCCCCCTCTCTGGACTTGGAAGCAGGGGCTGGAGCAGTGTTATGGGAAGGACACCCCCCTCCTCCCAAGAGAACTTTATTTTTACTCTTGTTTTGAATTGATGTGATAATGCTTTGTATTTTGTATTTAAGGCCCAATGGCCACTTTGGTAACTTTAGATGTACCTTGAAAATATGACTTAAGAGATGGTTAGCGCTAATTGAAATGTAAATTGTCTATGCTATGGGCATACTTAGTAAGACTTACAGAATAAGTGACTGCTTGTACTTTGAATACTTTGAGATATTGTTACCGATAAGAGACTGAGTTAATCAAGACTATGCCCCATGAGTGGAAGACTTTGACCATGTACTTTGAAATTACTGATGTGACTGAGTTAACTTAAGAGTGACTATTTTTTTATTTTACTGATATGTGACTGAGTTAACATTTGCCCCATGAGTGGAAGACTTGGACTATTGTATTTTGAGATTATATTGTGATTTTCTTATGTACCTGGAGAATGTGACCTAAGAGATGTTTTAGTGCTAATTCAAATGTAAATTGTGTATACTATGGGCATGAAAGATCTTGGGGCCGAATGTAATGGAAATGCAGATTTAAAGATCTTCCCTGCCCCTAGGCCCTTTGATTGGCTTAAGAGACTTTGATTGGCTTAAGAGACCCTGAAAACCTTTAATTTGAAAATATACTCTGCCCCCTAATAGGCTGAATGTGGTCACATGGAGCCTGTGGTAGGAGGCTTGGTTTTCAGGAATGACCACACCTTGATGCTGTGTGATTGGGCAGTGGGTCAAGAGGGTGGTTACATTCTCTGAGCCAGGAGAAGACTATATAATCCCTGATTTGAGGCTTTGCTTTGGGGCTCACTTTGAGAAGCGTTATGTGATTTGACCAGATGAGACTCTGGGAAGCCGTTGTTGAGAGCCCCCCGGCTTTGAAAACCCAGATGTTGATGTTTCCCTCTCTGGTAACTGTGATCTGGTATTGGTATAATGGTTGGACAGTTTGGAAGCCTGTCTGTTTGATCTGTCTGTATACTCTGAAGTTCAGGGTGCTGACCTTTTCCCCCTGAACTAGGTAATATATGTTTGTTTGATTAAAGTAAGCTTGTTAACTGATTTTGAGTTGCTTTCCTTTTTTTTTTTTAAAGCAATTGGGGTTAAGCAAGTTGCTCAAGGTTACATGGCTAGTCATTATTTATGTGTGGGTGCTCATTTTCTGAGGCCAGATCCGTTCTCGGGTCATCCCAACTCTGAGGCCAGCGCTCTTACTCACTGTGCCACCTAGCCACCCCTGAGTTGCTTTCCTTTTGAAAAGCAGATCTAAGAAGCTGTGTTGGCAGCCACCCTGGGGATGTTGGGGTGCCTGGCTTTGAAAATCCAGATGTTGATGCTTCCCTCTCTGGTAACTGTGATTTGGTATTGATATAATGGTTGGACAGTTTGGAAGCCTGTCTGCTTGATCTGTTTGTTTCTCTGTTTTGAAACTACTGTCTATATACTCTGAAGTTCGGGGTGCTGACCTTTTCCCCCTGAACTAGGTAAATGATATATGTTTGACTGATTAAAGTGAGCTTGTTAACCCCCCCAAAAAAAATCAAGTAAGAGAAGTGGAGGAAAAATTGGGAAGAGAAATGAGAATGATGCAAAAAATCATGAAAAGAGTATCAATAACCTGAATGAAGAAAATAACGCCTTAAAAATAGATCAACTCAAATGGCAAAAGAGGCCCAAAAAGCCAAATGAGGAGAAGAATGCCTTAAAAAAGTCAAATTTTCTAGATGGAAAAAGAATTTAAAAAGCTCACTGAGGAGAATAATTCCTTCAGAATTAGACTGGAGCAAATGGAAGCTAATGACTTTATGAGAAATCAAAATGCTGTTAAACAGATCCAAACAAATGAAAAAAATAAAAGGCCATGTGAAATATCTCATGGGAAAAACCATTGACCTGGAAAATAGATCCAGGAGAGATAATTTAAAAATTATTGGACTACCTGAAAGCCATGATCAAAAAAAGAACCTAGAAATCATCCTTCAAGAAATTCTCAAGGAAAATTACCCTGATATTCTAGAACTAGAGGGCAAAATAGAAATTGAAAGAATTCACTGATCATGTCTTGAAAAAGATCCCAAAAAGAAAACTCCTAGGAATATTATACCCAGGTTCTGGAGTTCCCAGATCAAGGAGAAAATATTACAAGCAGCCAAGAAGAAATATTTTAATTTTATGGAAACACAATCAGGATAACACAGGATGTAGCAGCTTCTACATTAAGGGATAGAAGGGCTTGGAATATGATATTCAGGAGGTCAAAGGAGCTAGGATTAAGACCAAGAATCACCTACCCAGCAAAACTGAGTATCATGTTTCAGGGGAAAGTATTGTCATTCAATGAAATAGAGGACTGTCAAGCATTCTTGATGAAAAAAAAAAAAAAACAGAGATGAATAGAAAACCTGACATTCAAATACAAGAAGCAAGAGAAGCATGAGAAGGTAAAGAGGGAAAAGAAACCATAAGGAACTTATCAAAGTTGAACTATTTACATTCCTACATGGAAAAATGATAATTGTTACTTCTGAAACTTTTCTCCTAGAAATAAAAATGTATATGTGTGTGTATGTATATGCATACATATATATGTTTATATAGGAGGGTATATTGTGTATGAATACACATCTGTGTATATATATGTGTACAGGTATACATAGACAGAAGACACAGGATCAATTGAATAGGAAGGGATGATACTTAAAAGGTGAAATTGAGAGGTGAGAGCGGAATATGAGAGGAGATGGGGAGAGACAGAATGGGGTAAATTATCTCATATAAAAGAGGCAAAGGAAATGGAGGGGAAGAATGGAGGGGAAGAGCAGGAAGACAAAAGGGAATGAGTCAACCTTATTCTCATTGAATTTGGCTTAGGGAGGGAATGACATACACACTAAATAGGGTATCTCACCCTACAGGACAGTAGGGGGAAGGGGATGAGAGAAGGGAGGATGGAGGGGAGGGCAGGTTTGGGTGGGGAGGGAAGTTGGAAGCACACACTTTTGAAAAGTGACAGGGTCAAAGTAGAGAATAGAACAAGTGGGGGCAGGATAGGATGGAGGGAAATATAGTCAGTCTTTCACAATATATATCCACTATCAAAATGTTTTGTATAGCTACACATGTACAACCTATACTGAATTGCTTATCTTTCCACTAAGGGTAGGTGACAAGGGAGGAAGGGAAAGAATCTGGAATTTAAAATTCCAAAATCAAATGTTTAAAAGAATATTATCACTATTATTATTATTATTATTATTATTATTATTATTATTATATGCAACCAGGAAATAAGATATACAGGCAATGGGGTATGGAGATCCATTTTGCCTTACCAGAAAGTTGGAGCAGGGATGGGCAGGGGGGGAGTGGGGGGGTTGTAGGAGAGAGCAGATTGGGGGAGGGGTATACAGTGAAATGGCTGTTTTGGTCTGATGGGTAGGGGAAAGACGGGGAGAAAATTTGTAACTCAAAATCTTGTGGAAATAAATGATGTAAAACTAAAAATAAACATAAAATTTAATTTAAAAAAGTATTTCATCTCTCAGTCACAACCTCATTCTTAGTTATCATTCCTATTTCCCTCTTGAAGAGAAGCAAGTTAAGTCTAGCTAGGTACTCTTCAAGAGTTAATAGTGAAAATGTCAGTTTAGTTAATTTCCAATCTTTTGCAAGCATTTGTTAAGGATTTACTGTGTACCAGGCACTGTGCTAAGTGTTAGGGATAAAAATAAAGTTAAAAACACAGCTCCTGACCTGAAGGAGCTCATATTCTAATGGGAGAGATACCATGCAAACCATTGCATATATGGCATATACCAGGTAAAAGGATATAAGTCAAAGTGAGGAACCTAGATCACTGGCACTCAGGGATCCCTCTACACAGGGAGAGATGAGAGCTGAGTCTTGAAGGAATCCAGGAGAGCAAAGGGAAAGAGGTGAAGAGGTGAAGAAGTCCAGGCATGAAAGAGATCCAGTGAAAGAGAATGGAGTCTGAAGACAGAAGAGTCAAGAGACCAGTGTGGCTGCACCAAAGAATGCATGGAGGAGAGTAAGCTGTAAGGTGGCTGGAAAGGTAGGTGAGGTAGTCCATAGGTAATGAAAGGCCTTAAATGTCAGTAGATTTTGCTTCTTGGAGGCCATAGGGAGCCACTGGAGTAGACTGAGTAGGGGAGTAACATGATCAGACCTTTGTTTTAGGAAGATCCTTTGGGTGGCTGAATGGAGGATAAATTAGACTAGTAAGGAGAGACCTGAGTTCAGGCATGAGGTGATGAGAGCCTGCACTAGGGTGGGGTAGTGGTGTCAGAGGAGAGAAAGCAGTATATTCAAGAGATGTTATGTTGCAAAGGTAAGGTCAATAGGTCTTAGCTTGGATATGGGGGGAGGGGGAAGTGAGAGAGAGTGAGGAATCCAGGATAAGTCCAAAGTTGGGAGTCAGAGGCATGGGGAGGATGGTGTTGCCTTCTCCAATAATAAGGAGGATAGGATGGGGGGGGGAGATTTAGGGGGAAAGAAAATGGGTTCTGTTTTGGACATAAATAACTGTTTTGTTTGTCTACTGGACATCTAGTTCAAGATGTCTTAATAGCAGTTTGTAATGGCAAGCAAAGACATAGTTAACACCTTGTTCCAGCTATTTAATTAACACAGAAGTAGTTAACACCTTGTTTCTGTTCCTGATTGTATCAAGTATTAAGATCCAGAACTTGTGAATCCGACAACTTGTGAACCCTAGAACTTGTGAACATTGGCTCCTCAACAGGAAGGGGAGGAGCTAATGACCATATATAAGGAGGGTCCAGGCTAGAGAGAGCAGAACTGAGAAGGGAGCTCTTGTGGAGGAGAATGAGAAAACTTGTGGTATCCGGCACTCTGTGTGTTCTGTCTGTGTTGATGTTTGTTTGAGATGATGAGGGTGTTACAGGGGAGACTCTGCTGTGCAGTCTGGAAAGAATTCCATAGGCCCAAGCAAACTTTGAAGTCAGGATTGTAAAAGTTTATTGTTAAGCTTTACAGTTGGCAAGGGTTCTTAGGAAACCTGCAAACTTAAAGAAGTCACAGGTATAGTTTTAGGAGTCAAGAAGGTAAATTAGATGCCAATTATGCTAGCTAGGTGAGTAAGGGTGGGATCAGGGAGGAGTTAAGGAGTGGACAGTGCTTAAAGGAACATGCACTTTTACTATCAACTGTGCAGGCGTATTGCCCATAATTCACTGGGAAATAGCTTAAGGGGGATGGGGGGGGAGTTACCTGGAGGTGTGGTTTTAGGCCTGAAACATCACTAAGTCAGCTAGTGGTCAGGCTGACTGAGAAGTGCCTAGTCTGCCACCAATCATTGTCATGTTTGACAAGATGAATGTTGGGAACCAAGGCTAATGGGGATTCAGGATGTGCCTAATTGGCTGAGGAGTTAACTTACAGATAGTGCATCAAAGGATTCATAGGTGCAGCTGGGCATTATACTAGGGGGAGATAAACAGTTCATAAATTGTTACTAGACAGAATGCTGGTGGGCGAAGGGGCAGAGTTAATGCTCTGAGTCTGGGGTGGGGGGTGGGAATGTGATTTTACAAACTGGTTTTACAAATTGATTTTACATACTGATGTCACAAACATAGACACCCCAAGCACCCCATCAGGGATACTTTGTACAGAAGCCCTGGGACCTTACTGAAAGCCCTAAAAGAGGATTTTCTGGTTGTCTGTTTACAGAAGTCCTGGAGGAGGGTTTTGGAGGTCCTGGGACTCTACTGATGATTTGTTTTGACCTCTTGGACCTTGTTTGTGGGTCTGTGTTGATTTCTATACTGATTATCTGTGTTGAGTTCTCAGACCTTGTTGGTGGGTCTGAGTTGATTTCACAGGCAGATAGGGAATTGAACATGGTGTCAGCAATGTGGATGAATATTATTGTGGCTCTGTCAAGCTTTGTCTTCCCAGAAACAGGAACTGTGAAGGACTTGAGGTGGACTAGACACTGTGAGCTTTAATATGGAATGGAATATGGACAAAGAACTGGACAAGGAGCTGGACAAGGAATTGGGAGCTGCCTACCTTTGAACTCAGGTGACAGTTGTGTAGATTTGAGCAGGAGCTGGGACCATGGAAGCTGAGAGCCAGCCTCAACTCAAGATAAAAAGATCGCTTTTTGGGTACCTTATGCTGACAGAGAAGATTATGATTTACTGTGACCTAGGAGTAGAGAACTTTGACCTTTTTACCATTGTGTCCATTAAGGAAACAAACCTCCTTAAGGATGATTGAATTAAGGACTCACTAAATTATTGAGTTACTAAATGATTGTACTTTGTTTAAAACTATGTGGCCACTTTGGTGAAAACTATGCGGCCATTTTAGCAATAAGTTGTTATGTCACAACATTGTGAATGCTGTACTTTGATTTCTGTGGATGTTTTGCCTTAATTTACTGCTGAATAAATACAGATTTCACTATACTATGTAATCAGAACCTTGAAGCTGTTCACAGCAGCAGTCCTCTGTAAAGCTGCTTGTGCTTGGCTTTACACAGTCGGAGATTCAAGACTGGATATCAGCAGAGTCTGGAGCAACAGATTATTAATTAGGGTTAAGTGAATGTGGAGATTCAAGGACAACACCCAGTTTTCATGCCCATGTAACTGGAAGAAGGATAATAATCTTGACAGTAATAGGGAAGTTTGGGAAAGAGGACAGCTTGTGGAGAAAATTTTGCTTTTGACGTTGTTAGGGTCTAATTACTAAGGCCTGAGCCCTGGATTTGGTGTGAAGGGAGTGCAGGGTCTTGAAAGGCCCAAGATGCCCAGAGGTGCTTTCTGCAAATTAGCAGATTAACTTTTGCTGTGCATTGAGAGTGCTTCATCCAATGGGAATGGTCTCCTCCCCTGCCAGCCAGAGGTGTAGATATAGAGCAAACTCCCAGAAGAGCAGGAGGAAGGAATTTGGGTATTCAGATAGCAGAGGAGTCATGTAGCAGCCATCAAATAAACCTGTTGAGCCTGATCCTGAGTCCTGGCGTTCTGTTGTGCAATTTCCCCATAGCTGGATCTATGGGGCCGGAGACATCCGAAGACCTGGGTATAGGTAAGGTCGGCCTATCGGGACTGCAGCCCGAGAGGAGAACCCTAACAGGACATGTTGAGTTTGAGAGACCTATGAGATGTGGCGAGTTCAACAAGTCCAAAAGGGAATTAGGGTTGGATAAACAGACTTGGAAATCATTTAAAGAGACATGATATTTGAAACCAGAGATGCTGATGAAATCACCAAGCAAGATAGTATAGAGGGAGAAGAGAAAAGGGTCCAGGAAAGAGCCTAGACAAAGACCTAGCAAAGGAAACTGAGAAGCATAGATAAGAAGAAAGAAAAGAAGCATTTATTAAGCACCTACTATGTGCCAGGCACGGTGCTGAGGGCTTTACAAATATTAACTCATTTGGTCCTCACAACTACCCTGGGAGGTGAATGCTATTTATTATAATTGGGGAAACCAAAGTAGAGTTTAACAAACAACGGTATGAATGAATGAAAAAAGCATGTGCCAAGTGCCAGGAATACAAATAAATAAGCAAGAAATTGCCTCTTCTCTGGAACCTCAGCCCATTGGGAGACTGCATGTTCAGAGAAACTGAATTACTAAGTCCCCTTTGGTCGGGGGTACTTTGTTCTGCTCCTGGTGCTACCCATACAGCTATTGTTTATTTCCTGGAATTTGTTCCATGATCAGTATACATCTTGAGCCAGTGCTTACAACTGCTCCTCTCCACCCTGCATCTGTGACCCAGAATTAAGTAGTGGGCAACAAAGCTGCCAAATCACACACATTCCTGCACATAGCATTTACTCAGGCATTCCCTGGGTTGTCTTTGTGTCCTGGTGCTTTCCACCCCGGCCCCATCTCTACCTTCTGTCCCTAGGTGCTAGAATGATCTCCACTGCCCCTGTCCCCAGTGTATGCCCACAAATTTCTCTATCTTCCTAAGCTACCCTGAGCAAGAAAAATAACTCACTGTGACTTTTTCTTGACCTTTCTGGCCAGAATTCAGTAAGATACATCTTCTATATTTTTGTCAAGGATGTATGGTGAGAAAGCTAGACCTTAATGCTTCTTCCCCATCATCTTCAAGAATAAAAACTTATAATACAAGAAAGTTAGAAGCCTTCTCAATAAGATCAGAGATAAAGCAAGGATGCTCATTATTACAAATACTATTTCACATATTGCTAAAAGTGCTAACTATAGCAACAAGATAAGAAAAATATGAAGGAATAAATAAGCAAAGAGGAGAAACAAAATTATTGCTTTTTACAGATAATATGATGATATACATGG
The DNA here is from genome assembly GCA_011680675.1 of Gymnobelideus leadbeateri. NCBI lineage: Eukaryota > Metazoa > Chordata > Mammalia > Diprotodontia > Petauridae > Gymnobelideus > Gymnobelideus leadbeateri. Next base: position 544,552 of record WOXC01011889.1, read on the forward strand.
AGAACCTTAGATAGTCAATTAAAATTGGTTGAAATAATAACTTTAGTAAAGTTGCAGAATAAAAGATAATTCCACATAAATCATCATTATCTTATATATAAGAAAAATAGAAAGATGAACTAGAAAGAGAAATTGAATTGAACATAACTACAGAAATCATAAAATACTTGGAAATGTTTCTTCCAAGACTTACCCCAAAACTGTATGAATAAAAGTGTATCTATAAAACGTTTTTGCAAAAATAAAGACAAGTTTAAATAATTGGTGAAACATTAGTTGCTCATGAGGTCCACCTATTATCATAAAAATTATAGTACCTTAATTGATTTACTTAATTGAGTATTATACCACTCAAACTACCAAAAGAATATTTTATAGAGCCAGAAAAAATAATGAAATTCACATGGAGGAACAAAAGGTCAAGAACCTCAAGGGTAATAATGTAAAAATGTGGGAAGGATACTTCTCAATACCAGATCTCAAACTGTATTACAAAGCAGCAATCATTAAGACAATTTGAGGTTAACAGAGGTCAAAAAGCAGAACAGATATATGTATGTAGTATATAAATACTATGCATGTAAGAAAACAAACACAGTAGAATAGTATTCAGTAAATCCAAAGACCCCTAGCTAGTTTGGGAAGAACTCATCATTTGGCAAAAAAAACTTCTAGGGAAACTGAACAGCCATCTGATAGAAATTTGATTTAGACCAGGACTTTATGCCATGTACCAAGATGAGCTCTAAATGAACACATGACTTAGATGACATCATGAACAAAAAGTCACATCATAAACAAATTAGAGGAACAAGGAAGAAATTACTATTTAGATCTCTGGATAATAGAAGAGTTCATGACCAAAGTGATAGGAAAGCACAAAATAAAGTGAACTATTTTGATTTAAAATTACGTTTTTGCACAAACAAATCTAATATAGCTAAAATTAGAAGTGAAACAGGTAGATGGTGGAAAATCTTTGCAGCACATGTCTCTGATAAAGATCTCATTTCTTAAACTTAGTAGGAATATTTCAAATTCATAAGATTAAGAGCAGTTCCCCAATAGATAAATGATCAAAGAATATAAACAGGAAGCCTTCAATGGGTGAAACCTAAGGCCTTAATGAACAAATGCTTAATTTAAAAGACCCCAAATCACTAATAATCAGGGAAATGCAAATTAAAGAAATTTTAAGATTCAATTTCGGGGCGGCTAGGTGGCATAGTGAGTAAGAGCACCGGCCTCGGAGTTGGGATGACCCGAGATCGAATCTGGCCTCAGAAAATGAGCACCCACACATAAATAATGACTAGCCATGTAACCTTGAGCAAGTTACTTAACCCCAATTGCTTTTATTAAAAAAAAATAAAATAAAAGATTCAATTTCATATCTATAGACTGTCCAACATGCCAAAAGAAGAAAATTACAAATATTGAAGGGGCTATAGGAAAACAGGTATACTCATGCACTGCTGATGGAGCTATGAACTATTCTGGAATTCTGGAAAGCAATTTGGAATTATCCCTAGAAAGTTACCAAATTGTTCATACCCTTTGATCCAACTATACAATACTAAGCCTATAAGTCAAAGAAATAAAAAGACTTATATGTAAAAAGTATTAATAGCAGTTCTTTTCATGGTGGCAAAGATTCAGAAATCAAGAGAATGCCCATCAATTGAGATTTGGCTGAACAAGTTGTGGTATATGATTGTGCTATAAGAAATGATGAGCAAGATGGTTTCAAAAAAAACTGAGAAGTTTTCTATGAACATTGATGCAGAATGGTTTGCAGAACCAGAACAATTTATACAACAGAAATAATGCTGTAGGGGCAGCTAGGTGGCACAGGGAGTAGATTACCAGTCCTGGAGTCAGGAGGACCTGAGTTCAAATCCAGACTCAGACACTTGACTCACTTACTAGCCATGTGACCTTGGGCAAGTCATTTAAACCCAATTGCCCTGCTTTCCCCACTCCAAAAAAAGAGAAAGAAACAATGCTGTAAAGATAGACAACTCTGAAAGATTTTGAAACTCTGATCAAGGCAGTGATAAAGTCAAAAGGATAAAGATGAAACATGCCACTTACGTCCTGACAAAGAAAGATATAGGTTTTCAGACATGGCTAATGTGGGAATTTGTTTTGCCAGACCATGTACATATGCACTGGGGCAGCTAGGTAGTGTTGCACTGGGTAATCTGCTGTTCTAGAGTCAGGAAAATTCATCTTTGTGAGTTTAAACTTGGCTTCAGATGCTAGCTATGTGACCCTAGGAAAGTCAATTAACACTGTTTGCCACAGTTCCTCATCTATAAAATGAGCTGGAGAAAGAAATGACAAATCACTCCAGTATCTTTGCCAAGAAAACCCCAAATGGGGTCACTGAGAGTCGGACACAACTGAAATTAGTGAATGACAAAAGATGAGGGTAGTGGGAGCTGGAGCTGAGATGGCATAGTAAAAGCAGGAATATGCTTGAGCTTGCCCACAAACCACTCCAAATACCTATAAAAATGACTCTAAACAAATTCTAGAGCTGTAGAACCCACAAAATGACAGAATGAGATACATCTCCAGTCCAAGATGCTCTGGAAGGCCAAGAGGAAGGTTTTATCGCATCAGACTAGGAGCAGAACGCAGTCCAGCATGGGCTGCACCAGGGAGAGATGGGGCCAGAGCAGGCCTCAGGAGACTGAATCACTGGCAGGTGATTTCCAGACTTCTCAACCCACAAACACTGAGAATAGCATGGAAAGCCATTGGGGGAACTCTGTAGGACCTGGGTGAAAGAGGAGTGCTTGGTCTGGCCCCAGCCCTGGGGCAGTGGAGGTGGCACTGCAGTGGCAGCAGCAACACCAGCTACTTCCAGAGCTCTGAGCCCACAGAGAGTGGGAGATCCAGCAGCTGATACAAAACCCCTGAAGCCTGGGACAGTATACCCACCACCACCACCACCATCCCCATGGAAGCAGAGACCTACCTTAACAAGGAGTTAGAAAGTCAAGTATTTGGCTGGGAAGATGAGTAAATAGCACAAAAAAAGTCACACTATAGAATCTTACTTTGGTAACAAAGAAGATCAAAACATACAACCAGAAAAAGACAACAAAGTCAAAGCTCCTATATCAAAAGCCACAAAGAAAAATGGTAACTGGTTGCAGACCATGGAAGAGCTCAAAAAGAATTTTGAAAATCAATCAAGAGAAGTAGAGGAAAAATTGGGAAGAGAAATGAGAATGATGCAAGAAAATAATGAAAAATGAGTCAACAGGGGGCGGAGCCAAATTGGCAGAGTAGAAACAGCACTTCCACACAGCTCCAGCCCACACCACTTCAAAATTATGTAAAAGGGGATTCTGAACAACCTCTGGAACTCCAGCACCCACAGAATGACACAAAGAAGCTAACCTCCTGCTGAGGACAGCCCAGCAGCCCGGCAAGAGCTGAGCCCAGGCCCACGGGAGTCAGAGGTTTTAACCCCAGGGCAGCCAGACCAGCAGCCAGCTGAAGGGACCCCAGAACACCAGCAGCTATGAAATTTCCAGAATTACCAACACTTAGATGCCTAGGACAATGTGAGAGGTTAGTGCCCTATGGACTTTGGGATTAGTATTTGGGAGCATTTGAGCTTCTTCCCCTGGGGGTGAGAAGCCACTGAGGAGCCGCAGCACAGCCGCCATGTTGCAACTTCAGTTGCAGCTTCAGCTCCTGACCTGATGACTGTAGGGGGATCCATCGATCAGTCTTGGGGTAGTTGCTCTTGCTTTAACCTTCCTGGATCTGGATTGCTGTCTAGGGTGGAGATCTTGGGGTGTGTGACCAGCTTGCCAGAGTGTGTGGAGGCTTCAGAGAGGCCATGCAACTAATACCTCCAGCAGTTGAGAAGACCCCAATGTCAAGCCAAGAGGGGATGGTTTCTCATTGTCCTTTGGCCAGAGCAAAGACCACAGGTCCGGGACTGATGAGACTCTCTGAAGGCTGAAAAGAAACCCACCCCTTGCTTGCCCACTGCCAACCTTCCAAGATCCAGGACCCAGCAAAGTCTGAACCAATCCTTCCAGGCAGTGTCAGGCTTCCCAAGAGGCTGCTGGGAATTGGGTCAGGGTGAGCTCTGATCAGCAGACAGGCAACTAGGGCTAATAACCAGGCCTTTGCCATGGGGCTTCAATGTTGGGAGGGCACCAACACTGGAAATAATGATTTTAATGTCATTTAAATAGAGGTGCCTTTTATATCTTATCAGAATTTGCACTCCAATAGTGTTGAAATAGGGGAAGGGATCTGGAACTCAAAATGTGAAAAATAAGTGTTAAAAAACAAAGAATTGAAGAAAAATATGAAGAAATAAAGAAATAGCTGAGCCTAGTGTCCTGGGTTCTCCTAGGACTCATGCTGCCCCACCACCCCACCAACTGAGTATGTCTTAATTACTTTCTGTGCTGCATTCACACCTTGGGCAAGGTACAGAGTCAGAGATCTGGGGCCATGTTTGGGCTGTTCGCCCTGGTGCAGAAATCACTGAGCTGCTCCCCTGACTCTCTCTTGGTCACTCATATGGGTCCGTGTTCATATTTCATGCTGTATTAGCTCCCTGACAAGCTAGGGATTAGCTCCTCACTGCTCTGGGAGACCTAGCATTGCCCTTCCCAGCTGCAGGTTTTGATGCTGGGTGGCAATTGTTTCCATCCTTCCAAAAATCCACCACAGAGGCTTTACCCAACACACTGGAGGCCTTGCTTGGTCCCCTTCAGGTTTCAGGGACACCAACCCAGCATGTGGGTTGCCCAACCCCTATCTC